>VZRV01004289.1:14934-42312 GCA_013398115.1 Falcunculus frontatus
CCCGGACACACCGCCGTCCCCGTTAACCCTCCGGGCGCCGATCGCCGCCGTTACCGGGGAAACCCCCGGGGCCCCGCAGCCATCCCGCGGGGGAGGGGCGGCGCCGGCCCACCGCCCGCCCCGCGCCGCCCGGGGGGGCGACAGCCCGCACCCCGCACTGGCACCGGCACCGACACCAGCACCGCTACCGGCACCAGCACCGGCACCGGCACCAGCACCGGCACCGGCACCAGCACCTGCTCCGGCACGGCCACTGCACTCTCCCCGACACCTGCTCCTGCCCCTGCCCCGGCACTCACACTGACACCGGCACCTGCACCGACATCAGCAACTGCTCCGGCACCAGCACCGGCACCGGCACCAGCACCGGCACCAGCCAGGCTGTGCTGCCTCACAGTGAGCCCCAGGACAGCACAGCCCCACGGTGTCACGGCCCCACACCGACACAGCCCCTCCAGCTCTGCGGTTGCACCCCCCCACCCTGGCTCTGGCCCCCCAGGCAGTGGACGCTGTGGTCCCCTGGGGGCTTGGCCCCGTTCCCTGGGGCTCTTTGAGTGCGGGGGCCCCTCAGCCAGGGGCCCGGGGGGGCCCAGTGGAGCAGGGCTGGGCTGGGCTAAGGGGGCCAGGCTATAGTGAAGCCCACCCTGAGAGCCAGGGTGCTGCAGGCCTGGGTCTCCAGAACCCCCTCGCTGCCACCCTGGGTGTCGGCAGGACCGGGGGCAGCCAGAGGTGCCCAGCCGGGGGCTGCTCCTGCCTGTGGTGTGAGCCCCATCCCCATCCCGCCCTAACTCAGCTCCAGTCCCTGCGGCCTCCCAGCTTGTGAGAGCCCCCCAGGATGGGGGTCCTGCCCCACAGAGCCGCATGGGTGCCCCTTGCTGGGCCCCGGGAGCCGGGGGGCCGCTGCAGGCGCGTCGGCCGCGCTGATGGATGGGGCTCCCTGGGGTCTCCTGGGAGCAGCGGGCGGCGAGGCCGGGGGCTTTGTCTGCTGCCAGAGACGCTGCCGGGAATTAGCATCTGCCAGGGCCTCGGTGGCTCTGCACCGTCCTGCAGCAGCCCTGCATCATCCTCCCCACGCGGCTCTGCAGCCTTCCACTGCTGGCACCGAGGTGCTCGGCACCCAGCACGGGTCTGAGCCCCACGGTACTCCAGGCACCCCACAGCACCCCACAGAGCCCAGCCGGGACCTGCCAGGCAGAAGCCGGGCAAGGGGTGAGGATCCAGCTCTTTCAGCAGAGCCACTCGCCACCTCCGTCCCACGCGCCCGCCGGCAGCTCGCCCGGCACGCTCCGCAGCCCCAGGTACCGGGCTCGGGGTGGCACGGGCGCCCCGGGCAGGGGAGCCCGGTGCGGGGCACCGGGCGGGAGCGGTCGGCTGGAATCCACAGCCTCAGATCCCGGGAGCCGGGTGGGTTTCTGTGCGGCCTCGGCTTTGTCTGCGCCGGGGCCGGGATGAATGGCCCTTTCAGTTTGTGCCGTCATGTGTGCCGAGGGAGCCCGTGTGCCGGCCAGGCCTCGAACAAAAGGAGCCGGCGAGGGGCTGCGCTGGGGCGGCGAGGAGGGGCTGCCGGCAGCCCCCACTGCGCTGCTCCCGCCGCGGCTCCGCGCCTGGGCAGGGGGCACGGCAGCACACGGCGGCACAGCCGGTGCGTGGGCACACACCTGTCCGTCGTGCCCTGACAAGGGCACACCCCCTGTGCCCACTGTACACCCCCTGTGCCCAGCTGTACACCCCCATGCACAGCTGTACACCCCCTGTGCCCAGCTGTACACCCCCTGTGCCCAGCTGCACACCCCCATGCACAGCTGTACACCCCCTGTGCCCAGCTGTACACCCCCATGCACAGCTGTACACCCCCATGCCCAGCTGTACACCCCCTGTGCCCGGCTGTACACCCCCTGTGCCCGGCTGTACACCCCCATGCACAGCTGTACACCCCCTGTGCCCGCCGTACACCCCTCACACATCTGTACACCCCCTGTGCCCAGCTGTACACCCCTCACACAGCTGCACACCCCCTGTGCCCGGCTGTACACCCCCTGTGCCCACTGTACACCCCTCACACAGCCGCACACCGCTGGTGTTTGGCCACACTCCCCGTGCCCAGGCAGTGGTGCCATGAGCTGCAGCTGAACCCGGTGCAGGTGGTGGCCCTGCAGTCACCAGGGCTCCAAGGCAGTGATACCACGAGCACCGTCAGGGCCGTGGGGCTCCAAGCCAGCAGCACTGGTTGGGCTGGGGAGCAGGAGCCGGAGACAGGAGACCCGACACCGGACGGTTGCAGGGCTGTGCTGAAGGGTCTCCCGGCCAGCTGTGGCCAGATGCTTTCCTCCCTTCCGAGGACCAAGACCTCACCAGCCTCGGTGCAGATGTGGGCTGGTCCCGCCCGGCTCTGCATGGCCCAGTCACGACCCAGGCCCAGACGTTACCTGCAGGGTTGTGCCGGGCTCCGGCAGCGCCTGTAGCCGCTTCTCTATGGCGTCCAACCAGTGCCGCAGGGCAAGCAGCTGCTCCTGCACCTCCAGTCTCTGCTCTGACCGCAGACAGGCTCTGGGGAGAGAGCAGAGACACACCAGGCTGTGGGGGACATGACCACTGTCCCCCCTGCCCGCACCCCCTGAGCTCCAGCCTCGCTGCCCACCTGCACTGAGCGCGTCACGGCCACAGCAGCGCTCACGGCGATGCTCATTCCCACCCTGCTCGCCCCAGCACAGCCAACCCACGCCCTCCCCACCCCAGCGCCGGCCCAGGCTCCCGAGCTGTGTGGGGTTCACCAGCTCCCCCATCAGGGTGCAAACACCCAGGCACACCCAGAGCTCCCGATCCGGCACGTCTGGCAGTGCCCAGCGGTGCCCGTACCTCTCCATCTCCTCCCTGTCCCATGGCGACCCCTCCACACTCTCTCCGGTGAGCCCGGCGTCTCCCGCAGTGCGGTGCATCTGCAAGTAGAGCACAGGGACGGTGGGGACAGGACACCAGGACCCGGCAGAGGGGCAGGGGACAAGGCTCCACAACCTTGCCCCTGGCGTACCAGTGTGGAGGTTTGGAGTGTTGCTGTGTCCCCGCAGGGAGAGCCCGTCCCCACCAGCTGGGACAGAGCTCCCCTGGCTGGGACCCCAAACGTCTGTCCTGTGCTCCAGCCCTCACCAGTAGCTGCGGGTTTTAGCTTGGCTCCAGCTCCTCTGCGTTCCCGTGGTACACCCCAATTTCCCAACCCTTTTTCAGCCAAGATCACTCTCAGATCTCACCCTGCTGCCTCCTCTCAGAGTACATCTGGTCCCCGGTGTCCCTACACCTGCTCTGTGCACTGCAGAGCCATGGTCCGGCCCCTGGCTGAGCCCAAACCAAGCCATGGCAAACTGACCCCTGGCAAAATGACCCCCAGCAAACTGACCCCCAGCAACAAATGACAAACTGACCCATGGAAAACCCACTGCACTGGCACAGAGCAGTGCTCAGACCTGGCTCCGATGCTGCAAGTGCAGCCACTTTGCCACAACACGTGGGAGGAGATGCCAGGCAAACACCAAGCTCTACAAACCATCAATGCCCTGGCGCAGGCACAGACACTGGGCATGAACAGGCAGCAGCTACTTTGTGCCCCGGTGGAGAGCGGAACTGGCAGGAGGGATCACACCAAGCCTGCACCCAAAGGCTGAGGGTGATGCTGCTCCTACAGCCCGGGAGCCTTGTAATTAACGGGTCCTAACACTGGTCGTTAGTTAAGTCAGGTCACCTGGCTGAGCACAAGGAGGGGGAGACACCACTGTGGATCCTGGGAGGGAAACGGAGCACAGCCACAGTGGTGCCACAAAGATGGTGATGAGCCTGAGATCTGAGCAAGGACACAACCTCATCTCCAAAATATACCAGGGGAAACAGTCGGGGAATGTGGGCTGGAGAAACGGGAGATAAAACCCACGTGGTGCAGGACTGACGCGGCACTGCTGCCATGGGTGGACCCGGGGAAGGTAACATAAGGTAGCTGAGCAGGAGTTGCAGCACAAGGGGGCTGGGAGTGCTTGGGATATGTCTGCTGCAGGAGTCTCAGCCAGGGTCTGGTCAGGAGCCCCACCAGGAGCAGCAGTGAGTTCCCTGGATGAGGGGAAGAAGCATCAGGCAGGTGCTGGCTGCTGGTGCCGCAGCAGTTCCTCGTGGTTGGAGCGCCAGCGGGGCTCAGTCCCCTTGGAGACACTCTGGGGACGCGTGCTCATGGCAGACCCCACCATCACAATGCCATCAGCAGGGCCCCACCAACCCACACATCCACAGTGTGGCCACCTGCCCCAGCACTGGCACCAGTGCCACCCACCAGCTGGACGAGCCACCAGCGGTGCTTTGCTTCTTCCTGGCCGGGGCCAGGTCAGTGTCCAGGGAGGGAGCAGGATGGCACGGCTGGGGCCACCAAAGCCCGTGGGGTCGTGGCAGTTCCAGTGCGGTCACACGCGGTCCCACAGCCCCCCTGCCCCACACCGGTGGTCCCCGGTCCTGCGTGCCCCACACTGAGCCCCCATCCCAGGGCAGTCACAATGCCAGCCCTGCTGCCAGAGGTTGGGCACAGGGAACCAGGGAGGTGGAGGATGCTACCGCAGGTGGGCAGACGATAACAGCGTCTGCACTGGGAAACGCTCTTCCAGCTCAAACTCAGCCTGGGGCTGGAGCTCCGGCGATCGCTGCCAGCCTGTCCCAGACACGGTGCCAGCGCTGCTGCTCCGGCTGCTCCAGTCGGGACGTGCCAAGAGACACGAGACCACGAGGAGCAGCGAACCCCAAATGGGTGCTTGGACGCCCTGGGTGCGGCACATGCCTGTAAGGGTCCCGCAGCCGCCGCCTGCCCCGGCACGGAGCGGGGATCGGTCCGGAGCAACCCCCAGCGCCGGCCGGGCAGCAGACACCGGGGGCTGCCCGTACGCCCGGGAACGAGACAGCCGGAGCAAACAGCTCTGGAGCCGCCTGACAGCAGCTCCGCGGTGCCGCTGAGGGAGGCAGGTCCCCGCACCGCGCTGCCCACACGGCACCGCCGCCATCCGCACTGCATCGGCCTGGCCCTGAGCTCTGGGGGCTGCCCGGTGCCCGGCTGCAGCCCCGGGGCCGCACCACCCCCGCTCGCACCCCCGGACCCCGCGCCGTGGCCATTCACCGCTCCGGCCAACGCCGGCCCCGGCACAGACCGACGGGGCACAGAGACGGCAGCGCTTTACACGAGGCACAGCCGCCCTTGGCCTGCGCACCCGGGCTCCGAGCCTCAGCGGCACGGCCGGGGGGGTCTCGGGGTCCCTGCCCATGAGGAGGTTCAGCGCCCCAGCGAGGGGGGGGCGTGGGAGAGGCCGGTCCGTCTTTGTGCAGAAGCTGTACAGAGCGTTCCCGGCGCGGCGGGGGCCGAGCCAGCAGCGCCCGGGGCGGTGGGCACAGGGAGCTGGCAGCTGCTCTGTGCCAGCAGGGCCGAGCCGGCGGCCGCGGCCACGCTTGGGACAGCGGCCACTGGTCCCACGCGACGGACCGCAGCCAGGACGGGGCGGTGCTGCCACTCACGCCGTGAAGGGCGGTCGGCAAATGCCGGGGTGCGCCGGGCGGGGAGCGAGGGACCTCTCCAGGGTGCTCGGGACCCCTCCAGGGTGCTCGGGACCCCTCCAGGGTGCTCGGCACCACGGCCAGGGAGGCACTCGGTGCCTCACGTGCCACCGCAATGCTGAGGGATGGTTTAACTCGAGGGGGCGGGGAGGGTTAGCTCCAGCCCACGCAGCAGCAGCAGGGCAGGATGACATGCAGGGCATTAAAATGGGGAATATCATGGAGTTCTCCATCGTGATGAGTTTGGCCCCGTCACTCCCAGCGCACTGTGCTGAAGGGGCTTTGGGAGGGACAGGGGGTATCAGTGGGGCAGGAGGGTGACATGGAGCAACACGAGATAATGGAGAGTGGACAAGGGACAAGGGACACTGCACTGCACGGGAGAAGAGGCCGGCTCACCCCAGGAGACAGCCTGGATCTCAGGGCATCCCCCCTCTTCACCCTCCTGCACCCCTTTGCCAGCCACTGAGGGGGGATCCCACTGCCTCAGGCACAGCAGGGAGGGTCCCCATGCCAGGTGCCTGGGGTAAGGGGTGTGGGGAATAGGGTCCCCCCACACGGATGTGAGTCCCAGGGCTGGGACCGGGAGCAGGGGGGTCTCTCACCAGGAAATAGTTGGACCTCGCCAGTGTTGGGGGGGGTGAGGGGCTTCCAGCCCATGACATGGGACTGGGCCATGAGTCAGAGGGCTTTTGGTGGTCTCATGATCTTTGGGAGAGGTCACTGGCCCTGGGGAAGGAGTCAGGAAGTTGGGGGATAAGCAAGGAATATCTGGGGGAGCAGGGAACATCTGGGGGACACAAGGAAATATCTGGGGGGCCTGTGAGGTGGGGCAGGGTCTCAAGAAGCTCATGTCACCTGGGGGAGGGTCTTGCTGTCCTGGGACCTCTCCTGAGCCCCCCAATGGTTGCAGCAGCCTGTGACCCCCCTCAGTCCCCCTGGCCTGGCTGTACCCAACGGCCACGTCCCACTGCTGGTGGGGACAGACGGACGCTGCAGTTAATTGCTGATGGACAATGCAATTAACGTCCTACCCAGCCACCGCCATCTGTCCTGGCCAGCCTGGCCTCCCCACCCGGGGCTGCTGACATGCTTGGCTGGTCCCAGCACAGTTGAGACCCCACCAGCCCCTGGACATTGCAGGGGTCCTGCAAGGTCCTGACAGCTCTGGCACTCCTGGCACAGTGCCTGGGGCTCCCGGTGATGCCTTAGGTTTTAACTTTTATGTTTTTAAATCCTGTACTGCTTAGAGTGTAACTCTGAAGTTCCTTGTAGCCTGTAATTCCTGCTCTCTTGTACTAGGTAGACATAATAAAGCCTCTCCAGGCTTTGCCTTCAAGGACAACCAGGCTGTTTTTAGGCCCAAAATGTGTAAACTAAAGATTCTAAGGGGGGCAAGCTGAGGGGCGTTACATCGCTAAAACTGGGGCTTTAATTGGAGAATTAACCCTGATATGCAAATGATCCAAACCTATAAAAGTGTGAAGAACTCGTGACCTGGGGTCCATCTTGGGGTCCAATTTTTGGAAGCAGCCTCTGGCTCCCCCAGGGTGCACCTTGAAGGCCCTTCAAATAAATACCTATCTTTATTCCCTTACTCTTGTCTAGTCTCTGTTTCTAGGTGGCTGGAGGAGGCATCACCGGCACTGCTGCGGGATGACCCTTTGTGCTCGGGGAGTCCCAGCCCAGGCAGCGCAGTGGCACCTGTCTCACTGGGCTGGACAGACCCCTTGAGCCACCTGTGCCGGTGGCAGCACTGACGTCTCCAGGTCTGCCAGGGCTTTCCCTTCTGAATGCTGCTGCCCTACCTGCGGTTGCCAGGCCATCACATCCTGAACCCCCCCAAGCCCCTCAGCCTCGCAGCTGACCGCTGCCACCCACCCACAACAGCCCCTCACTGCCCAGAAAGGGAGTGCCCACAGCACAGCCCACACCGGGAAGGGCCCACGGCATCAGCAGGCACAGCCCCAGACCAGCAGTGGTAGCAGCACACATGGGAACAGCACCATGGAGGACAGTGTCCCTGCCCAGTCCCGAGCCCCACTGATGAAGGGACAGGTCTGTCCTCATGCGAGGGACACTCAGAAGCCCCCACAACACCAGCAGCACCCACTCCCCAGAACCAGGGGTCCACTGGCCCAGTGCTGCACCCACACTGACCTCCTGGCAGTGTCGGCTGTGCCACCAGCGTGGGGCAGCTCTGGGGACACCCCCGTGGCCCTGCCCTGTGCCTGGCAGCACCATGGGTACACCCAGGCCCAGCCCTCAGGAGCACCAAGAGTTGGTCAGACCCCTGGCACCCCGACACGCTTCACCACGACCTGCAGCAGCACATGCAGCCCACGGCATGAAGCTGCGGGAGGCAATGGGAGCCCACGGCCACGGTGGCAAGGCCGGAGGGGCGAACAGACCACGCAGAGCTGCCAGCTGGTTTCAGAGGATTCTCCTTTACTGCCCTTGCAGGGGAGCCCTGGGTCCACCCTGCTCCTTTTACAGACACTTCGCGGTATGTACAAGTTTAGTGTTTTGCCCCCAAAAAGAGATGCGTTTGGGTAATCGATGGAGCCCCACTGTCCCGATGAACGATGGTCGGGGTGTGGGGGGCCCCGGGAGTGGGGACTGCCCTGGAGCCGCGCGCAGTGGCACCTCATGCAAAGCCAAACGGGGTAATGAGAGCAATAATGACACCAGAGGCAGAGGGTAACATGACTGGATTTACAGGTGGCAGATGAGAGCAGGTGGGAAGGAGGAGATGTTTTGGAGATCTGCAGTGAGCCCGACACCACACCAGGAGGCCATCCCTGGGGAGGAGGGAGTGTGTGGGGCGAGTGGGGGCCAGGTGACCCTGTGGGTGCTTCTTGGGCCATTGGCTGCTCAGGCACTGTGGCAGTCTCTGCCCGGGGACTCTGGCAAGTGCAAAGGGTGAGGGAGAACGTCCCTGTGTCCTCAGGCGCGGTCCCACCGGCCTCAGGGCGGGGGACGGGCTCCATGGCGGCGATGAGGGGAGGTGGTATGGACATCCAGCCACACTACAACAAAGCGAACAGAAGAGATGGGATGAGACAGGGAGAACAATCCATGAAATGAAGCCACCAAGCCCGGCCGTCAGTGCCGCGCACCTGCTGTGGGACCGGGACAGAGCGGGGAGGTCGGCGTTACCTGTGCTGGTGAGCATGGCCGAGCAGCTGCCGCCTCCGGGGCTCCCCTCGAGCCCATCCACGACCTGCTGATGTCGGAGACCCAGCTCAGGAGCTCGCCCAGCGGCACTGGGAGGTCTTTGTTGGGACTGGAAAAAGACGTCTGCCAGAGAGAGAGCGCGTTAGCGCCGGCACAGGGGGGGAGCCAGGGGGATGGAATTACCGCGAGGAAGGAAAAGGAGGCCGGTTTTACAGAAATCTGCCTATTTCTAACAGGAGTGTGTGCCAGGCTGCTACAGCATCCCATGGCCCACCCTGTGCTGCAGGGATCCTGTGGCCCCCATACCCTTCGTGAGGGTCAGGAAAACCCCCACGGCCGGGGGTTCTGGGTGCAGGAGCTGTGCAGACCCAGGCTGGGGCGTGGGCTCTGGCAGACACCTGCCAATGGGTCATGGAGCCACACGAGTGTGAGGAAATCAACCTCGAGCAGAAGCACTTCCCAGATACACGGAGACACAGACAGACAGACCGGCCGACCGCGGCGGGCGCGTCCCGGAGGACGGGTGAGCGGGTGGGCTGGCGGAGGCAGGCACGCAGCGAAGCCCCTCGGCGGGCGAAGCGGCGAGCGGAGACAGGTCCCCCCGCGTGGCGCGGAAGCACCGGGCAGCGCCAGCGCGGCACTTACGGTCGGGGCACCGGCTCCGCAGCGTGGTGGTGGGGATGTGCCAGGAGGCCAAGGCAGGGAGATGGGGCAGCTTGGGGGCTGGGGTGCAGAGCCCCCTCCTCGCTGTACTGAGGGCACGTGGAAGGGATCCAGGCAGCAGCTTCAGGGCTGGCGTGGTGTGTCTGGCTGTCCAGTGCCGAGGAGCCCGCGATGTCCTCCTCTGGCACATCGGCTGCAGTGGGGTGCACCACAGGGCCGAGGTCATCTCCTCCTTTGGGGTGCAGGGGCTGAAGCCGGCAGGTTAATTACAAAAGAGTGCTAAGTGGTTAGATCCAAACAGGGAACTGTTTTCCTGGTGGCCGGCTCGGCCGCACCATGTGCGAGCAGCGGCGGGATTGGCGCAGCCAGGAGCAGGAACGGTGTCCGGCTCTTGGGGCGCAGGGCAGGGAGGGTAGTGTGTGTTCTCTCTTTTCTCTTAATATACAAACACTGTCAGCACATTCGCATATATTAATTTATTAGTCTTGTCTTTTTGGTTAAACTTGAGGCACTGCTTTGGGAGAAGAGTGGAGGTTCAAAATTAAAAAAAAATACTAGTGATTAGCCAGCAGCGTTGCCACATGCGGAGCGGGTGAGGCAGCGCCTTGGGGGGCTGGCAGGCCTCAGGCCACGTGGAGCAGGGGCCCACGCACCCCGGGGCACTCCCTGCTCGCCTCCCACCCGCAGCTTCTGGATGCGGCCAGGGCGAGGGCAAGGGCAGCCACCTCCACGGTGCCCTGGGTACCCCCTGCGTATCTGCGCCCGAAACTCGAGGAGGAGTAGGAGGAGGAAGAGAAGGTCATGGAGAAGCCGGAGCCAGTGGCGTCGAAACTGCCGCGCCGGGAGCCTGAGCGGGAGCCGGTGCGGGACCCCGAGCGCGATCCAGAGGTGGAGCCGGCACTGCTGACGTTGTAGGGACTGTAGTAGCCCTTGCTGGATTGGGAGGAGGCCTCCAGCAGCCGCAGGCCGGTCCCGTCCTCGATCATGCTCCGGTCCATGGCATCCTTGTAGGAGATCTTGAGCTTGGTCTTGGGGCAGGTGAGGTACTTGGAATAGGTGTTGACATCCCGGAGCTTCTGGGCAGTCCGCGCGTCAATGGTGCCCTTCTGCAGCGCCTCATCCAGGGAGACACGGCCTGGGGCATCGGGCTCGATCAGGCCCCCCGTCAAGTACTGCACCTCCAGGAACCGCTGCCCGGCCTCGTAGTACAGCCAGCCCTTCTTCAGTGCCTGCGCCGCCGACATCTTCGTCTTGGTCCGCGGGTCCTCAAAGCCGTAGAAGGCCTTCTGCGCCAGGTTGATGCGGTCCACCATGATCTTGTCAACCAGGCCCTTGGCGACCGCATCAGCGACGGTGCACTTGTCACCGGTGTTGGGGTCGATGATGCCACCGGTGCAGGCCTGGGCTTCCAGCAGCCGCTGCCCTGTGATGTTGTCCACCAGGTTGCGGCGCATCGCCTCCGTGATGGACACCTTCTCCAGAGTGTCCGTGTCCAGGATGCCTGCCACTGGCCCAGTCTCCTCGGTCGGGTCAGTCCACATGGAGATCTGGGTCCGTGACAGGGCTGGGCTGACGGTGTAGGAGGAGGAGGAACCCACGGAGGATGACCGCGACCGGAAGCCACCCATGTTGCCAGAGAGCATGTCAGCAAACTCGGTGATGGAGAGGGTGCCTGAGCGGTACTGGTCCAGGGCTGATTGGTCGATCAGACCCTTGCCAATGGCATCATCGATGTCATACTGGCGCCCCGAGCGCCTGTCGATGATCATTGACTTCACCACGCCATCGGAGGAGGAGGTGGTGATCTCCTCCCACTCGCACTCCTGCTCTGACAGCTCCAGGTAAGTCTGGTGGTCAATGAGGCCCTTGCGATAGGCTTCGTACACGGACATCTCCTTGCCCGTCTCTGGGTCAACGATCACCACCCGGCGCTTGCGGACAGAGGACTTGGAGGAGGTCTTCCTCTCCCGCTTTTTCTCCTTCAGGGGTAGGAGGCAGAGGCCAGTCTCTGGGTCTGTGATGCACCGCTCCATGAGCTGCAGGTAGGTGAGGTTCTCCTCCGTGTTGGGGTCAAAGAAGCCCTTGGTGTCGTCACTGGGGTCCAGCAGGATCTCGTTCATCTCCTCGTCAAAGAGGCCCCTCTTGTAGGCCACCTCCACGGGCAGGCGGTGGCTCTCCTCAGGGTCAATGATGCCTCCCGTGGCGATCTGTGCCTCCAGCAAGCGGATCCCGTGGTCCTTCAGGATCAGACCCTTCTTCATGGCCTGGAAGAGGGAGATAAGCTTTCCGGTGTAGGGGTCCCGGTAGCCGGTGACGGCCCTCTCGGCAGACAGCAGCTTGTCCTTGAACTCGGGGCCCACAATGCCCATGCGCACAGCTTCTTCCACCGTCAGCTTGAGGCCCTTGATGGGGTCGATCACGTAGCCCGTGGCCGCCTGCGCCTCCAGGAGCTCGAAGGCAGTGCCGGGCCGGATGATCCCCTTCTTCATGGCCTGGTAGACGGACAGACGCTCCTTTGTGGAGTCCACAAAGACACCAGCGATGCAGCTGGTGCCCTCCAGGAACTTCTTCAGGTTCTTAGAGACCTCCTCAACAGAGGTGAGACCCTCCTGGAGGCGCTGGGCTGTGGCTTCATCCATCACCTGTGAACGGACCAGCTCCTCCACGGTGATCTGCTTCCGCAGCCCCCGGAAGGTGAGCTTCCGTGTGTCGCAGAGCGGGAGCAGGAGGAGCCTGGAGTTCTCATCCTTCCGGCACCGCTTCAGCAGCTGTGTGTAGCTGAGCTTCTCATCCGTGGAGGGGTCCACGTAGCTGCGCACCTCGCTGGGCTCCGACAGCATGTCGTACGTCTCCTTGTTGATGAAGCCCCGCTGGTAGGCCACCTCCAGGGGCAGGTGGAAGCCCAAGTGCGGGTCAATGATGCCACCGGTGGCGATCTGGGCATCCAGGAGCTTGAGGGCCTCTTCGCTGGGAATGAGATCCTTCTTCATGGCCTGGAAGAGGGAAATCTTCTGTTCACTGTATGGGTCTCTGTAGCCGGTCACAGCCCTCTCTGCGGACCGGAGCCGGTCGTGGATCTCTGGCCCCACCACGCCCTTCCTGACTGCCTCATCAACGGTCAGCATTTCATTCTTCGTGGGGTCGATCATGAAGCCGGTGGCTGCCTGGGCCTCCAGGAGGGAGCGGGCCACGTCGGAGTTGATCAGCCCCTTCTTCAGTGCCTGGTAGACACTGAGTGTCTGCTTGGAGGAGGGGATGTAGATGCCAGCCACGCAGCCTGACCCATAAAGGTACTTCCAGACAGTCTCCACATCCAGGAGTTCCCGGAAGGTTTTGGAGCCCTGCTTCAGCAGGTTGTAGATGTCCTGTGAGATAATCTTGGCCTCATAGAGGTCCTCGGCTGTGATGCGGCGCCGGACATAGTCATAGGATGTGAGATTCTGCTGCCGGATGATCTCAGTCTTCTCAATGATCTCAATAATAATGATGATCATGCGCTCCTTGGACACACGGCCCGACTGGAACTCCTCCATGAGATGTTTACGCTGCTCCTCGGGCAGCAGGTCTGAGTGCATGATCTCCCACAGCGACATGGAGGAGCCCGCCCGGCTGCCCACAGGGATGTCCACCTGCGTCTCCTCGAACACCTTCCGTGTCTCTGCTTCTGAGTACAAGTGGGTGGTTTCCACCACTTTCGGCTTCTCAGGCTCCCGCAGAGGCAGCAGGTATAGGCCTGTCTCGGGATCCTCAATGCACCTCTCCTTCAGCTGCACATAGGTGAGGTTCTCCTGAGTGTTGGGGTCAAAGAAGCCCTTGGTGTCATCAGTGGGGTCGGAGAGGGTCCGGTTCATCTCTTCATCGAAGTAGCCACGTTTGTAGGCCACCTCCACGGGCAGGCGGTGGCTGTGCACGGGGTCGATGATGCCACCAGTGGCGATCTGGGCCTCGAGCAGGCGGATGCCGTGCTCCTTGACAATAAGCCCTTTCTTCATGGCCTGGAACAGGGAGATGGTGTCGCCCGAGTAGGGATCCTTGTACCCCGTGACAGCCTTCTCGGCCGACAGCAGCTTCTCGTGCAGCTCAGGCCCAACAATGCCAGCCTTCACCGCCTCATTGACGTACAGTTTACGATTCTTCACAGGGTCAATCAAGAACCCGGTGGCTGCCTGGGCCTCCAGGAGGACCACGGCAGTGCTGGGCCTCAGCAGGTTCCTCTTCATGGCCTCATAGATGTTCAGCTTCTCCTTGGTGGCCTCCACATAGACACCAGCAATGCAGTCACTGCCATGCAGGAACCTCCTCACCGCATCTGTCTCAGAGAGGTCCTTCACCGATTTCTTGCCTTCCTTCAGCTGCTCGTACTGGGTTTTGCTGATGATGCAGGACTCCAGCAGCTCGCTGGCTGGCACCGGTGCCCGCAGACCACTGAATGTCAGTTTCTCCTGCTTTTTGGTCTCTGCCTCTTCGATGATGGTGATCACGATCTTGATGATCTTCTCGATTGTCACTTTGCCGGTCTTGTACTGTCGGAGCAGCTCCCGCCTGTGCTCCTCCGTGAAGTATTCGGAGTGGATCAGTTCCCAGATGGTCATCGTCTGGCCCTTCATGCTGCCCACTGGGACCTCTATGGTTGCTTTGTCGAAGCACTCCTTGGCCTGGCTGTCGGTGTAGACCTCCTCCTGCTGTGACTGGATTGCCTTGTCGGACAGGGGCAGCAGGCACAGGCCAGTCTGCTTGTCGCGGTGGCAAGTCTTCTGCAGCTGGGCATAGGTGAGGTGCTCCTGGGTGTTGGGACAGTAGAAAGCCTTGGCGTCATCTCGGAGCTCAGCCAGAGCCTTGTTTATCTCCGGGTCGAAGTAGCCCCTCTTGTAGGCGACCTCAAGCGGGAGCCGGTGACTGTTGACGGGGTCGATGATGCCACCAGTGGCAAGCTGGACGTCCAGCAGCCGGAGCCCAGTGTCGCTGGGGATGAGGCCCTTCTGGAGTGCTTGGTAGAGGGAAACCGTCTGACCTGTGTAGGGATCCTTGTAGCCGGTCACTGCCTTCTCTGCCGACAGCAGCTTCTCGTGGAACTCTGGCCCTACCACCTCGGCCTTCACTGCCTCATCCACAGAGAAGAGCTTGTTAGCCACAGGGTCGATGATGTAGCCGGTGGCAGCTTGCGCCTCCAGCAGGGACAGGGCAACCTCTGGCTTCAGCAGGTTTCTCTTCAGGGCCTCATAGAAGGTGAGCTTCTGGCCCGTCGACTCCACCAGGACACCAGCGATGGCGTCCGTGCCCTTCAGGTACTGCCGTACGGACTCCATCTCTGCCACATCCTTCACGGACTTCTTGCCCTGGTGCAGCTGGTTGTAGAGGTCCTTGTTGATGATCTTGCTCTCCAGCAGCTCGGCAGCGGGCACAGAGCCCCGCAGGCCCTCAAAGCACATCTGGCTCTTTTTCTCGCTTTCCTCCACAACCGTGATGACGATCTTGATGATCTTCTCCACCGTGATCTTGCCAGTCCTGTACTGCTGGATCAAGTCCCGCCTTTGGTCCTCAGTGAAGTATTCAGAGTTGATGAGCTCCCAGATGGTCATCGTCTTCCCTTGGAACTTGCCAAACGGTGCCGTCACTGTGGCCTTCTTGAAGACGTCCTTGGCTTCCTTGTCGGTGTAGACCAGCTCTCTAGCTTTGGCTGCTTGGTCAGTGAGTGGCAGGAGGCACAGCCCTGTGTCCGGGTCAGTCACGCACCGCTCCATGAGCTGCAGGTAGGTGAGGTTCTCCTGAGTGTTGGGGTCGAAGAAGCCCTTGGTGTCATCAGTGGGGTCAGACAGGATCTGATTCATCTCCTCATCAAAGTAGCCACGCTTGTAGGCGGCTTCCACAGGCAGACGGTGGCTGTTGACGGGGTCGATGATGCCGCCGGTGGCAATCTGGGCCTCGAGCAGGCGGATGCCGTGATCCCTGACGATGAGATCTTTCTGCATGGCCTGGAACAGGGAGATCTTGTCACCTGTGTAGGGATCCTTGTAGCCGGTGACAGCCCGCTCGGCCGAGAGCATCTTGTTGTGCAGCTCTGGCCCGATCACTCCCTCTCGCACCGCCTCGTTCACCGAGAGCCTTGCATTCCGCACAGGGTCAATGATGAAGCCGGAGGCAGCCTGTGCCTCCAGGAGCACCAGTGCTGTGCCTGGGCTGAGCAGCTTCTTCTTCATGGCTTCGTAGATGCTCATCTTCTGGTTGGAGGGTTTGATCAGCAAACCGGCAATGCTGCTCTTGCCCTGCAGGTACTTCTTGACATCCTCCCTCTGAGAGAGCTCGCCCACACTCACAACACCTTTCACCAACTTGTCTAAGCTCTCCCTGCTCAGAATGCCGGCGTCAGCCAGCTTCTCTGCTGACACCTTCTGCCGGATCCCGTCAAAGGCGAACTCCGGCTCCCCATTCTGGGCTAAGCCGTCCACTGCATCCCGGCCATTGGGCACAGCCTTGATGTCCAGCAGCTGCGTCGTCGTAACCACAGCCTCCCCAGGCAGGTCATCTGTCTGGATCATGATCTCCCGTCTCTGGGCCAGGGCAGCCTTGTACTCCTCCTGCATCTGCTCGAGTCTCTCCCTCAGCTTCTTGTTCTCTTCTTCCAGAAGTTTCTCCTGCTGCTGTCGCTGCCTCTCCAGCTGCTGTAGCTCCTCCTGCTTGTGCCGGACGTTTTCCTCAGCTTCTTTCTGATGCTTCTTGGCTTCATCTAACATAGCTTTCAACTGCTGCTTCTCCTGCTCCATCTCTTGCTGCTGCCGCTCCTGTTCTGCCTTCAGGTTCTGGGCTTTGTTCACCTCATCCTTAAAGAGCTTCTCCAGTTTCAATTTCTCCTCCTCAATGAACTTCTCCTTCTGCAGCAGGGCATCCTTCTCCGTCAGGAAGCTCTGCTGGAGGAGCTGCGTCTCCTGACGGAGCTGAGCCTGCTGGGCCACCTGCATCTGGGGTGGGAGAGAGGACAATGCGGTCAGACACCCAGGAGGGCAGTGGGGGACTGGGGGTGGGCTGAGGCAGGGGGACGGGTGGCAGGGGTGGCACAGAGGCACGGAGTCACCCACACACTCCCTCCATCAGGTAAGAGTTAAGGAGCAGAGCCGGGGTTAGGGAGCCACACACAACACGGGGCAGGATTAGCAGGGGGAGGACACAAGGGAACCCCCAGCACTAAGGCTGGGAGCTGGGCACAAAGAGGAACACGGCAGGACGTGCCACAGGGTGGAAGAGCTGGCCCAGGCGGGGGGGATCCCCCCTCCATGGCTCCAGGGGTTCGGGGTCCTGCTCCGACGCTGCCCGAGGGGTTTGCTTCACTGCCCCCAACTCTACGCACATCCCTGACCTGCACGGGGGGTCCTGCCCCACCATCCCCAGTGATGGTCCATGGGGACCTGGCCAGGGATGGTGTGGGCTGGCTGGGGAGAGGGACAGACTCCCTGAGTACCACTACCGCTAAGGGGGACCCGCAGCCCAGTACCTCCTCTGCCTTCTGCTGCAGCAGTGCCGCCTCCTGCTTCAGCTTCTCCTTCTCCTTCTCCAGGTCAGCGATGGCCTTACGCAGCTTTTCCGCATCCTCATCGCTCTGGTGCCGCTGGATCTCCAGGGTGTGCACCATCGTCATCTTCTCCTGTGTGGCCAGCTCAGTCTCGTGCAGCCTCTCGCTGATCTCCTCTGCCTGCTTCTTGAACCGCTTGGCTTCCTCCTCAGCCTTGGCCTGGGCCATGCTCATCTCTGCCACTTGCAGCTTGAGGCGCTCAGCCTCAGCCGTGATGTCCAGCTGCCGCCGGCGCTCGGCCTCCAGCGTCTTCTGGAAGCCCTCAGTCTCCTCAGCCAGGCGCTGCTGCATCTGCTCCTTGTCCTCCTGCAGCTTCTTGGCGTGTTCCTGCGCCAGATCCTTCTGCTTCTGCAGCACCTCGGCCTCGGCCCGCAGCCGCGTGGCCTCCTGCACCGCCTGCATCTTCTCCTTCAGCATCTTCTCTGCCAGCGCCCGCTGCTGCGCCAGGTCGTCCTCAGCCAGCTGCCGCATGCGGGCGGCCTCCTGCGCCTCCACGCTCAGCCGGGCCACCTCCTCTGCCACCTGCTTCATTTTCTCTGCCTCCTCCGCCAGGAACTTCTGCGTGTTGTCCTTGTCCTTGAGGATCAGCGCCTTGTTCTCCTCCTCGATGCGGCTCTTCAGCTTGGCCAGCTCCTCCATCTGCACCCGGACCTTGAAGAGCTCCTCCTCCACCTGGGCCTTCTGCCGGACGGCGTCTGTCACCTCCTCCTTCAGCCGCTGCAGCTCCTCATCCAGGATGCCCTTCTGGTGGTCTGTCTCGTCCAGCTGCAACTTCACCTTGGTCAGCTCCTGCTCCACCTGCGCCTTCTGCCGCAGCGTCTGCTCGGCGAACTTCTTGTGCTTCTCCATCTCGGCATCGGCCAGCTGCTTCTGCCGCAGGGCTGCCTGCTCCGCCTGCGCCCGTTTTGCCGCCTCCAGCTCGGCCTCCTTCCGCAGCTTCTCCGCGTCCGCCTGCGCCTGTGCCTTGGCCTGCGCCTCCTCCTCTGCCCGCTGCTTCAGCCGCTCAGCCTCCTCCACGCGCTGCCGGGACAAGCTGGCGTCCTGCTCAGCCTTGCCACGGGCAAACTCGGCCTCCTCAGCCGCCCGCCGGGCCCGCTCGGCCTCCTCGCGCAGCCGGTCCAGGAGGCTCTGCTCCTGCTGGCGCGTCTGCAGGAGCTCCTGCTCCTTCTGCTGCACGGCAGCCAGGTGCGCCTTCTCCTCCGCTGCGATCCGCTTCTGCGCCGCCTCCCGTGCCAGCTGGATCTGCCGCTCCGACTCCTTCTCCGCCAGCTCCTTCTGCCGCCGTGCCTCCTCCACCATGGCCCGCAGCCGCTCCACCTCCTCCAGGGCCAGCCGCCGCTGTCGCCCGGCTTCCTCCTCGGCTGCCAGGATGGCCTGCACCTTCTCTTCGGCCTCGCGCCGCCGGCCCTCCTCCTCCAGCGCCAGCGCCCGCTGCCGCTCAGCCTCCCGCTCCGCCTGCTCCCGGCTGCGCTGCACCTCCTCTGCCTCCCCACGGATGCGGTTCAGCTCCCGCTCCAGCTCGCTCTTGCCGGCCGAGGCCCTCTCGAAGCTGGCCTTGAGGGCGCGGATCTCCTCCTCCACCTGTCGCCGCTGCCGCAGCGTGTCCTCCACAAGCCCCTTCTGCCGCTCCAGCTCGCTCTCTGAGGAGCGCTTCAGCAGGGCAATCTTCTCCTCGATGTCCTGTTTGTGCTGGGCCGCCTGCTCCTCCAGCAGCTTGCGCTGGTAGGCCTCGTCCTCCGCCAGCCGCCGCAGCCGCTCATTCTCCGCCTCCTTCTCCTTCAGCGCGATCTCCGCCTCCGCCTTCAGCCGTGAGGCCTCGTTGATGGCCGCCAGCTTCTCCTTCAGGATGCGCTCGGCCTCGGCCCGTTGCCGGCTGGCCTCATCCTCTGCCAGCTGCCGCTGCCGCTTGGCCTCCTCGGAGAGGGCGCGCAGGCGGGCGGCCTCCTCGGCCAGCTCCCGCAGCTTGTTGGCCTCCGCCTCCAGCCGCTGCTTGGACTTCTCGCTGCTGGAGCGTGACTCCTCCTCTGTCTTGGCCTTGCTCTCCAGCAAGATCTCCATCTCTGCCCGCAGCTTGGCCAGCTCCTCCTCCAGCTCTTTCCTCCTCTGGATGGCCTCGTTTACCTCCCCTTTCAACCGCGAGAGCTCTTCCTCCAGGAGCAGGCGCTGCTGCTCCCCATTCTCCATCTCCGCCTTCAGCCGGATCAGCTCGTGCTCTGCCGCCAGCTTCTGCTGGGCTGTGCCCTCTGCCAGCTCCCGCTGCTTTTCCAGCTCTTCCTCCGCCAGCTCCTTCTGCCGCAGGGCCGCCTCCTCCGCCTTGGCGCGCTTGCGGGCCTCGCGCTCTGCATCCTCCTTCTGCTTCTCGGCCTCCTCCTGCGCCAGCGACTTCTTGTGGGCCACCTCTTCGGCCTGCAACCGCAGGCGCAGCGCCTCGTTGGCCTTCTGCCGCCAGCGCTCCAGCTCCTTCTCGGCCTCCTCCCGTGAGCGCTCGGCCTCCAGCTGCTGCCTCTTCAGCCGCTCAGCCTCCTCCTGCAGTTGGGCCACCACATCGTGCTCCTGCTGCAGTGACAGCTCCAGCTGCGCCGTCTTCTCGGCGAAAGAGAGCCTCTTGCTCTGCAGCTCGGCCTCGGCGCTGCGCTGGGCCACCTCCTGGGCCACCTGGATCTGCCGCTCCTTCTCGGCCTCTGCCTGCCGCATGCGTCGCTCAGCCTCCTCCGCCTGCAGCCGCAGCTGCTCCAGGTCCGCCACCGCCTTCTGCTTCTCCCGCGCCGCTTCGCGCTCGGCCTGCACCTTGCGCTTCAGCTCCTCCTCCGCCTCCCGCTTCTTCTGGCTCTCCTCCTTCACCTGCCGGCGCAGGCGCTCGGCCTCCTCCTGTGCCTGGCGCTTCTGCCGCTCGGCCTCTTCGGCACGTGCCCGCAGCTCCTGCAGCTCCGTCTCTGCGCCCTCCCGCTGCTTCTCGGTGCTCTCCAGCTGCAGGCGGATGAGGCGGATCTCCTCCTCCACTTTCTTGCGGTTGTACTCAGCCTCCTCGATCAGCTTCACCTTGGACTTGATCTGGTGGTCCGAGTTCTGGCGCAGCTGCATCAGCTCCTGCTGGATGTTCTGCTTCTGCTGCTCGGCATCCACGGCCACCACCTCCCGCCGGGTGACCTCCTCCTGCATGCGGAGCTGCAGCTCCCGCGCCTCCGCCTCCGCCTGTGCCTTGGCTTTGGCGTGGGCCTCGGCCAGCTGCCGCTGCTTCTCCAGCTGCGCCTCCACCTCCGCCAGCCGCTTCCTCTCCTCCTCCTTCAGCTTCTCGGCGGCTTTCTGGAGGGGAAAGAGGGTGCAGGGGACAGAGAGGGGAGAGAGAGACAAATCACAAGGGATGCGATCGCGCCATGGAATCGATGCTGGCCCAGCCACACGCTGCCGAGACAGCGGAGGGGTGGCAGATGCGTGTGGAATGGCTTCGGCCCCTGGGCCACCGCACGAGCCGGTGACACCAGCTTCCAGAAGATGTATGGCAGGACAGGGGACGCACGACAGCACAGGCAGACAGGCAACAGGAGCCAGACAGCAGCGCAGGAAGCCACGTTCCAGAGAGAAGGGACAGAGAGCGAGTGGAGCCCAAGCGATGAAGACGATGCGAGCAGCGTGCACATCACCACCATGGCTCCCCCTGCGAGGGGGCTGGCACAGACAGCCCCTGCCGTGGGGAAAGGAGAGAGACGGCCGCAGCACCAGGAGCAGAACAGAGGGGAACGGTGCCAGGGCGGTGCCAGCAGAGCCTTCTCTGCCGGGAAAGCCTCATCAGGAGAGAGCAGTTCAGCTGGTTCAAACCCCTCCCAGCCCTCTCCAGGCACTGGGAGCAGGGTTTGCCAAAGGGCCGACACGGCTGGCGCCTGGCTCGGGGCCGTGCCGCAGCGCGCACCACATGCACCGTGAGCGAGGCAGCCGCACGCTCCGCAGGGCCCGGGCACAGGCAGCGCATGCAGGGGAGCCAGACCCCACACCGGACCCCTGACCCCGGAGCAGCACAGAGGTAGAGGAGGGCGAGGAGGAGAGGGTGAGCCGTGGGGGAGGCGGAGGGTGCCGCGGGGAGAAGGCATGCGCAGAGTGAGTACCTGGTGCACGGCTGCCAGATTCATCCTGGTTTTTTACCCTCCATTAGATCCCCACCAACACAAATATTCCCCAAGAAAAAGCACTGGCAAAGCGGCTCCAAGGGCAGAAACCAAGAGTTAGAGAGGTTACCCCGCGCCAGACCCCGCGGGCCAGCGCCCAGCACAGCAGCATGCGCAGGCAGGTGCTGACTGCACTACGTGTATCTGGGAAGTGCCTCCTACCACCAGTCACACCAGAGCCCCCGGTGCCCAGAGCCAGCTTGGCTCGGAGACCCAGAGCCTGCAGCCTCGCTCCCGGGAGCCCAGCAGGGAGCAGGAGCTACAGGCCATGGGCCAGTATTAGTGATAGGGCTGGAGTCATGGCCATGGGCCAATATTAGTGATGGCTCTGGAGCCACAGCCATGGGCCAGTGTTAGTGATAGGGCCGGAGTCATGGCCGTGGGCCAATATTAGTGATGGCTCTGGAGCGACAGCCACGGGCCAGTGTTAGTGATGGGGCTGGAGCCACGGCCATGGGCCCCCGTTAGTGATGGGGCCGGGGCTGGAGCCACAGCCATGGGCCAGTGTTAGTGATGGGGCCGGAGTCACGGCCATGGGCTGGCATTAATGGTGGGGCCAGAGTCATGGCCGTGAGCCACCGTCAGTGACAGGGCCAGAATCATGGCCATGGGCTGGCATTAGCAATGGGGCCGGAGTCACGGCCATGGGCTGGCATTAGTGATGGGGCCGGAGTCCCCGTGAACCGCATTCCTTTTGGTTATGCAGCTGGCCGTGCCGCCCTGCACCGTTCCCTACCTCCTCCTCCTCCAGCCGCCGCAGTGTCTCAGTGATGAACTTGATGTACTGGGTGGTGAGCGTGGTCAGCTCGCTGTACTGCGTCCGCAGGTCCACGTACTGCGGAGACAGTGGGTCAGCAGGAGAGGGGAGAGAGTGCCCATAGCCCAACAGTACCGCAGCGATGATGGGGCTGCGTGGAGGCAAGACCACATGCCACACCCCCAAGTCCACCCCTTCAGTGAGCAGCCACGCCCCAGGAGCTGCAGGACATCCCAGGCCAGTGGCAGTCACCCCTCTCACCTCCTGGATGATGCTGTCAGATGCCGACTGCACTTTGGGCTTCTTGGCCGGTGATGCCATCGGCTCTACCTGTGCCTTGAAGCTCACCAGCTGCAGCTCATAGTCCTGATGAGGAGAGAGTGATCAAAGCTCTGCTATGCCCAGCAAGGCCCCTGGCCACGGTGCTGTGACCCCACGCCCCTGCAGGACACTGCTGCCTCCCGAGCCCCCCACCAGCCCCGGCCCCCCAGGCAGTGGGCACACACCTTGATGGCGTCGATGTACTGCTTGGCATAGCGCTGGCACTCCTCCACCTTCTCCTTGTGCTGCTCACACTCCTCCAGCAGTTTCTGGGGAGACACGTGGGGGTGAGCCCAGGCACCCTACGGCCACCCAAGACCACACCTCACCCCACCACGGCCAGGGATGGCCAAGAGCATCACTTGCCCTGCCACGGCTGGGAATGGCCGGTAGCACCTCTCACCCTGCTGTAGCCAAAAACGGTCAGGAACAGCCCCCATCCCACTGGGGATGGCTGAGAGCACCCACCACGTGCCACGGCCAGGGATGGTCCCCGGTCCTGCTGCAGCCACCCCAGAGCAACACTCGACCCGCCGTGACTGGAGACGGCCGGGCACTCCCCTCACTCTGCCACAGACAGAGATGGGCAGGGGCAGCCTGCGCTCTGCTGGGGACGGCCAGGCGAATCCCTTGCCCTGCCACAGCCACGGATAGCTGAGAGCACCCCTTGTCCTGCTGGGGAATGCCCAGGAGCACCCCTTGCCCCATTGGGAACAGCCAGGCACACCCCTCACGCCGCTGGGGATGGTCAGGAGCACCCCTCACCCCACGGCCAGCACTACCTTCTCCTGCAGCAGCTGCTCGCGCACGGCCTGGCTGTCGGTGATGGGCACGGCCTGGATGGCCTCCTGGCGCTGCCGGGCGTCGCGGATCCACTGGCGCAGCGCGTCGCAGCTCTGCCGGTAGTAGCGCAGCTGGCGGCCCAGCTGGTCCAGCTCGCGCTGCCGCAGGTCAGCCTGGCCCAGCACCGCCTGCCAGCGCTCCAGCAGCTGCTGCACCCGCTCCCGGTACCGCTCCAGGTCCACGTCCCGCTCGCTGTGGCCGCGGACCATCCGCTCGTTGACGTCCTTGGCCTTGCCGAGGTCGGTCTCCAGCGTGCTGAAGAAGGGCTGGTGCCCCTCGGCCTGTGCCCGCAGCCGCTGCGGCAGATGGGTGCTGGTCAGGGCCGGCCACGGTGTCCCTGGCCACCCCCTGGCTCCCCCTTGGCACCCCCAGAGCCCCCGGTACCTTCAGCTCGGCCTTGCTGGCCTCCAGCTCAGCCAGGTCAGCCGGCACTGCCTGCACGTCCTTCAGCTGCTCCTCGTACTTGCGGAGCAGCTCCTCAGCCCCCTGCGTGCTCCGGATCACCAGCCCGATGGTCTTCAGCCTGCAGCAGAGGCACGGAATCAGCCGGGAGCAGGAGTGGGATGGGAGCGGGATGGGAGCAGGACAGATTAGCCGGGATCGGGATGGGAGTGGGACAGCTCAGCCAGAGCGGCACCACAGAGCCAGGAGGGCAGGAAAAGGGAAAAAGGAAAAAAAGGGAAAGAGAAGAAAAAGGAAGAAGGGAAGAGGGAAGAGGGAAGAGGGAAGGAAAAGAAAGGGAAGGGCACGCTGGCTCTCCCCAGACTCCCCGTGGCCTCCCGACTGCCCAGGCTCATTCCAAGCCCCGGGGGCCAAGGAGCTGCGCAGCGTCGCAGCATCGGTGCCAGGGCTCACTCACGCCCACAGGTAGATGCTGGAGAGGCTGTACACCTGCTCCATCTTCCGCAGGGTGACCTCCAGCTCGGAGCGCAGCACAGGGGCTGAGCCCGCCTGCTCCGGCTGTGCCAGCACCTGCTCCGTCTTCTCGCTGACCTTGGCCAGGTTCTTCTGGATGCCCTCCAGCTCCAGGTGGGTTTGCTGCAGGGAAGGAGTCCCTCAGTCCTCGATGGCTGCAGGTCAGGGCCAACCCCCAACTGAATGCCCGTGCTGCCCCCTCGGACCCAAGGAGGAGAGGAGCAGGGGAAGGGTGTGCAGCCCATCGGTGCAGGGGGACAGGGGAGGTTTAGGAGGGATATTGGGAAAACTTCTCCTGGAAAGCGCTGTCCAGCCCTGGCACAGCTGCCCAGGGCAGGGGTGGAGTCCCCATCCCTGGGGGGGATTTAACAGCCTTGTGGATGTGGCACTTGGGGACATGGTCGGGGTGGCCTTGGCAGTGCTGGGGGGATGGTTGGACTCAATGGGCTCTGAAGGTCTTTCCAACCCAAACCACTCCCCCGGGCCCATCCTGGCACTGAGGTCCCCATCCGTGCGCACCACACGTGTCACACACTTGTCACACGCGTGTCACACACCTGCTGCTCGGCCTGGCGCTGGGCGCACTCGCGCAGGGGGTCGGCCTCGAGGGGCAGGCGCAGGCGGTGCACGGTGCGGCTCTCGCAGCTCTCCAGCTGCAGCCGGATGTCCTTCAGCTGCGAGATGTAGCTCTTGCACAGAGACTCGTCCTGCTCTCCTGGGGGGACAGGGGGACGGCTCAGTGCCCTGGGACACCACGGGGACATCACGGGGACCCGCAGTGACACCAGGATGGCTCAGCACCCTGGGGACACCCTGGGGAGCCACAGTAGGGAGAGGGGACAGGGGGATGGCTCAGTGCCCTGGGACACCACGGGGACATCACGGGGACCCGCAGTGACACCAGGATGGCTCAGCACCCTGGGGACACCCCAGGGACCCACAGTAGGGAGAGGGGACATGGCGATGGCTCAACATCCTTGGAAACTGTGGGGACAACACAGGGACCCACAGTAGGGAGAGGGGACAGGGGGATGGCTCAGTGCCCTGGGACACCACGGGGACATCACGGGGACCCGCAGTGACACCAGGATGGCTCAGCCCCCTGGGGACACCCTGGGGAGCCACAGTAGGGAGAGGGGACAGGGGGATGGCTCAGTGCCCTGGGACACCACGGGGACATCACGGGGACCCGCAGTGACACCAGGATGGCTCAGCACCCTGGGGACACCCCGGGGAGCCAAGGTGAGTGGGGGGAGACTGGGACAGCTCAGCACCACAGGAATACCCCAGGGACATCACGGGGACCTGCAGATGCTCAGCACCTGGGGAAACCCTGGGGACATCCACCCTTCAGAGAAGGCAGAGAGGGGACACCCACCTTTCTCCTGGCTACGCAGCAGCAGCTCGTATTTGTGCGTGCAGGCGTTGTAGTCGCGCTCCACCTGCAGCCGGTCGTCGGGCTGGAAGCTCTGGGCGTCCTGGCTGTCCCGCAGGAACTCCTGGTAGTGGCTCTCCAGGCTGCGCAGGACCTGACGCACCTCCTCGGCCGGCAGCGTGCGGAACTGGGGGGGGGCACGGCCACGTCAGCCCCTGTTGGGACCCCCGGGACCCCTGTGCCACCCTGGGACCCCCGGGAACTCACCGTGATGTGCGTCCAGGACTGGATCTGCTGGATGTCCCGGGTCAGGTACTGCCAGGCGCGGAGGCTGCGCAGGTCCTGGTGCAGCTGCTGCCACAGCCCCAGCAGCTGCTGGTGGGTGGTCTCCAGCCTGCGGGGATGTGGAGTCAGAGGGGGAACACGGGGGAACCCCGGGGGGGGCGCAGGGTCACCGTCCCCACCTGTGCACGGCGTCCAGAGCCTCCTTGTTGGGGGGTGGCAGGAGGAAGCAGACGGAGGGGACAACGGCCTCACTGCCACCGGCGCTCAGCACCCGCCACTGCTGCGGCTGCGCGTGGCTCACCAGGGCACAGGTGTCGTTCTTGTGCACCGTCACCTGCAGGGCAGGGGGTCAGGGCGAGGTCCCCTGTGTCCCCCTGTGCCTCTCCCATATTCCCCAGTGTCCCCCCATATCCTCCTGTGGGGCTGATGTGGTCTCAGACTGGGTGGGGGGCCCCTTGTGTCCCCCCCAGGGTCCCCTCATGAGGCTGGGGCAGCATGAGAGGAGGGTGGGGGGTCCCCCATGTCTCTCCTTGTCTCCCTGGGTGCTGTCAGACCAGAGGGGAGTCCTCCTGTGTCCCCCCAAGGGGCTGGGGCAGCATGAGAGAAGGGTGGGGGGTCCCCCATGTCTCTCCTTGTCTCCCTGGGTGCTGTCAGACCAGAGGGGAGTCCTCCTGTGTCCCCCCACGGGGCTGGGGCAGCACCAGACCGGGGTGCTGGACCCACCACATCTCCCCACGTTGCCCCACCTCCCCCCACACCCTCCCCAGGGGAACCAACCCTAATCTAACCCTCGTGTGCCCCCGCACCTCCATTTGCTTGTAGTCACAGACGGCCTGGATGGGGGGCCGGCCCTGCAGCGGCGTCGAGGGGCTGCGTGGCTTCAGCTGCACGATGGTCCTGGCACGGCGGGAGAGACCCCCCAGCTGCGCCCCCAACTCCGCCAGCTGCTCCTTCTGCTCCTGTGGGGACAGGTTTGGGGCACCTCAGGATTTGGGGTGTCCCATGGTGTTGAGGGGCATCATAATTTTAAGGAGATAGCAGGTTTTTTGAGAGGGTTTAGAAATATCAGGAGGTCCCAAAGGTTTTTGGAGCTCGTGGGATTTTTGGGGGGGAGGGGTCCCAGGAGTTTGGGGAGGGGTCAGGAATATGAGGCAGGGGGTCTCCCTGGTCTGCTGCAGCAATGGACGTGTTGGGGTCACCCCAGGGGCTGCAGGGGGGTCGCACCCCAGCACTCTGCAGCTGGACACCTCAGGGGCTGCTGTGGGACTCCCACTTTGGGGGTCATCCTGGGGGCTGCAGGGAGGTGTCACCTCAGAGTTGCCATGGGGCCAGAGGTCACCCTGCAGGTGGGGTCACCCTGGGGGTGCCATGGGGCTGGGGCCACCCTGAGGATCTTGGGGGGGTCCACTTGGGCACCCCCTGGGGTCCCATCTGCCCTCGCCACAAGGTTGTGCAGCAGGGTCACCCTGGGGAGAATCACCCAGGGTCTGGGGGTCACTGTGGGTGTCCCCGGGGCTCCTCCTGGAGGTCTCGGGGGTGCCCTCACCGCGAGGTCCTGCAGCAGGTCCTCGAGGCGCGTGGCCGTGGTGCCGCGGTCGCAGCTGAACTTGCGCCGCATCGTCTCCTCCGTCTTTCGCAGCAGCTCCTCGGCCTCCCGCACCTCGGCAAAGAACTGGGGGGGCCGGGGGTCAGCACTGGGGTCACACCCTCCCTCCCTCCCCTCCCTCCCACCCCCAGCCCCTCCCTGGCA
>VZRV01004290.1:0-70044 GCA_013398115.1 Falcunculus frontatus
ACCCGAACTGAAAAACCTTGAACTCGAACTGAAAAACCCGTACAAACTGAACCGAAAAACCTTGAACCAAACCCGTACAACCTGAACCTAAAAACCTCGAACTCAAATCCGTACAACCCGAATCAAAAAACCTTGAACCCAAACCCGTACAACCTAAACCGAAAAACCTTGAACTCAAACCTGTACAACCCGAACCGAAAAACCCCGAACCCAAACCTGCGTGAGCCAAACCGAGAAAGACGGCTCATTTATAACACTTGGTATTGTTCTCAGTGCTGGGAAAAGACAACCTAAATGTCCAGGAACAATTTCCTTAAAACCCTAGCAGAGACTCTCGCTTTTCTTCCCCTCCTTTCCCACAATCACACCACGCACCATTAGATCATTATGGTCTATCAATTTGTCAGATTCCAGCAATTTCTTCCCTTAAGGCTCCGAGATGGGAAGCCACTAAAAAGGCCTAAAAACTGGGGGGAAAATCATCTCGCAAAAACAATTGCTCCATTTGGATGTCAAAACACGCAATATTCTCTCCTCCTTGGAAAGAACATTTTCTAAAAAATCACATCCCCCTCAGCAGCAATCATTTCCCCCCGTGACTTTGGCACTTTGTGCTTGTGGATATCTTTCCCGGGAGTGATAGCGGAGCTTTAATTTCTGTTGTTTTATTTCTGAGAGGCTCCACCTTAAACCCTCGCCCATTTCAGAGCGTTCCTGTAAATTTATTTAATCTGCATATGCAAACAAGTACACACACACACATTGCTGGGAGCTGGCTGAGGTTGGAGAGGGAGATTTAAGCAGCTCCTGCTTTCCCAACTTCCCAAGAATTCCATATCCTGGGATGCATCGAAAGAGGAGTGACCAAAAAGAGGGTGATTCTCCCTCCTTTCTCTTCTCTTGTGAGACCCTCCTGCAGGGCTGTGTCTAATAAAGACATGGATCTGTTGGGATGAGTCCAGAGAATGCCACGAGGTTGATCACAGGGATGGAGCGACCTTCTTATGGAGACAGGCTGGGGAGGAAAAGCCTCCAAAAGGAAAAGGAAAAAACAAAAAGACTCTCTGAGGAAAAGACCTCAGAGCCCCTTCCAGAGCCTAAAGGGGCTCCAAGAGACCTGGAGAGGGACTGGGGACAAGGGATGGAGGGACAAGACAAGAGGGAATGGCCCTAATATGAAGGAGAATTTGTCTAGATTAGAAATTAGGAAGGAGTTCTTTGAGGGAGGTGAGGCCCTGGCACAGGGTGCCCAGAGCAGCGGTGGCTGCCCCTGGATCCCTGGCAGTGCCCAAGGCCAGGTTGGACAGAGCTTGGAGCAGCCTGGGACAGTGGAAGGTCTCTCTGCCCATAGCAGGGGGTGGCACTGGATGAGTTTTGAGGTCCCTTCCACCCCAAACCACCCTGGGATTCTGTGATTCCCAGTCTGGATGCTGCCAGCAGCACCTGAGCCGTCTCCAGGCTCAGATCTGGGCTCCCAAACCTCTCCTTGCTGAGCTGCAGGGCCGTGGCTGCCGTGCCCAGGGGCTGTGGGATTCGCTCAGCACGAAATGAAGATGTGCTGAGGACACAACACTGTATTAAATCCTGGCCCAGGCTGACTCCTGGGGGAGGAGAGCAGCCCTGATCCATGGCTTCGGCTAAATGTGCTTTCTCCAAGCTCTCCAGGCTATTCCCTGCATCCCCAGGCCATTAGCAAGCCGTGCTGCCAGGTCAGGGAAGACAAAAAGGTCCCTGTAGCTCCCATCTGCCCCAGCAGAAAGGATGAGCTGATTATGTTCTACATTCAATCACCAGGAAGAATCAATCTGTAATTAAGAGACTCCTCTCCCACCCCTTTGTCAGGTTTTTGCCTCTTCTCCCCCTTCCATCCCCCACCAAACCTTCCAGCATGAAGTCAATTTAATGAGATTCCTCAGTAACAAATGACCAGTTTGTAATAATTATATTTGCTTCTGCAATTGCTGTAGAAATGATTTAAAGCAGAGAAGGCTCCAATTTATTAAGCATCAGATTTTCTGCAGTGAACTTTTAACTACAGAAAGAGCCCAGAGACTGAGGGAGCTCTCCTCCCCCACCCTGGGCTTTGCCTTGGCCCTGAAATATTGATGGTTTGGAGATCAAGATTTGACTCCTTGATGAAAACAAATGAATCCTGTGTCAGGCAGAGCCCAGCTGCATTTCCCACCCTTTCACCAAGGCTCGTGGCCAGGGGAGTGGGGTAAGGAGAGGTGCAGGGAACAACAAACCCAGCCCTGACCTGTTCCATGTTTTCCTGGTTGATATTTGCAGATGAAGGTTTAATTGCTGAACCCCTCACAAGTTGTCAGAGAAGATCCAGAGCCCAGGGGAGCTCAGGTCCTGAGCTGGGGCTGACAGTGATGCTGAGAACACGACATTCATCCTGAGCAACATCAAACCTGTGGCTCCTAAACCTCGGAAAACCCAAATCCTGCTTTCCCCTGTACTCCCATGGGTTTGCAGCTCACAGCTTGACTGAATTTAGGGGGAAAAACTTTGAAGGGGAGGATTTGTTTCTCTCAGCTCTGCAAGAACCTCCACACTGACAACATCCTCTGTCCACTGGTGTTTCATGATCTTGGCTTTCCCTCAGGCTTTCCACCCTGCCATTAAAATTAAACTCTTACATGTCCAAAATCTCCTCAAATTATTATTTTTTTTGACCAACCTGCCACCTGGACTTGAGACAGAACATCTGGGGGAGGCTTGGAACAACATCCCAGCTCTAACCCTTCATCAGAAACTCACTTTACTGCCTTTGACAAACCACAACTCTCAAGTTCTGCAGTCATTTCTACTCTAGAAAGAGGCCACAGCTGAATGAGTTATTTAAAGCTCAGGAAAAAGTGAGAGTTCAAACTTTTTCAACTCTTGCGCTGTCTCAGCAGCTTCCTAATTAGTGGAAGTTTCATCCCATTTTGTACCTGGAGAGCAGCAACAACGGAGCAGAAAGGATCTTGCTTGGAATTTTTTCTGGTTAGACAGGAAGGTCCCGAGGGCCAGGTTTTATTCGGAGTTCCCCCAAATTTCCTGTGCAGTCAGGGCCCTCCTGGGACTGCTGCAATCCATAATTAATAAAGGAAGAAGAGGATACAGGGAGCTGAACTTTGAGATCTCTGTGGGGGAAGATGCAAGGCAGGATTGAAACAGGAGGGTGATTATGGAGAGATGTGAAACCAGAGCTTGAGGATGAAACCTGGAGAGCTGCACCTTTCTCCTTGATTTAAAATGCAGTGATTTACTGGGTGGGGGGATAAGAAACATTAAAAAAAAAAAAAACCCAAAACTAATCCCCTCCAAAAAAAAAAAAAAAGCCCCAAAGTCGGCAGCATCCTGAGACCTCCCAAAAAAATTTCCCAGCCAGGCTGCAAAGTTCACAGAAGGCTGGGAGGAACCATAAAGATCATTTAGTTTGCATCTGACCGTTCTAATTTGGAGTCAGTTTGGAAATGGCCTCAGGCTGTGCCAGGGGAGGCTCAGGAGGGACATCAGCAGGAATTTCTGCATGGAAAAGGTTGTCCAGCTGTCCCAGTGAACACCGTGGAAAGCCATGGGGTAATTCCAGCCCAACAAGGCCATCTTTGCTAAAAAATGAGGATTTCCCAAGACTTTGGTTTCCTTTTTGGAGATATCCATGGCAGCTGATCCTCCCCATCTTTCCCTGTCTCCCAAGGTGGAGGGAATGGGTGCAAAGGGTGGAATTGTTCCATCAGAATAAACTGGGGGGGGGAAAGAACAAGCCCTGCTCACAGGTAAGGGATTATTTCAACGAGATTTAATTCCATTCCATGAAAGGTGATGAAAAATCACTGTGAGATGCTGCTGACAGGGAGGGGGTGCTGAGCTTGGCCTGTGGGATCCATGGAAAAACAGCTTTTCCACACCTCCCCGAGACAGAGCAGGCACGAAAGAGAAAAGCACAGATGAAAGGAGCTGGGTAAAATTGGCACAATCCGATTTTTTTTCCCTGATTAATACCAGTGAAAGACACGGCCAGGAGTTGTAACCTGCACGTTGTTTACCCAGGGCTGTGGAAATCCAGCTTCCTTTCAAAGCACACTTGTTACACCAACCTCCAGCGAGCCTAAAAAGCCTGTTAATTTAATTAATTATCCCCGGTAAATAGGCCCCTGAGGGCTCCCAGAGGTAAAATGCATCTTGGCGAGGAAACAACAGAACTGACAGGAGCATCTGCCTCGCAGAGAATTACAGTGCCCACCTCGAGATGTTAAACAGAGCAGCAGCCAGGTGTCCCTGCTCCTTCCCCGAGTGCTTCCCGTGCCACAAACACTGAAAATTCTCCTTTCAGGCAGCTCTTTGTGTGGCCACATCCGCTATTTACCAGCTCTCTGTGCATTCACATGGGTCACACGCTGAAAAATTGGGTTTTCATGTGTCTACCTTGAAAATTTCTGCGCACAAACACCTCCAGCTCTGGCAGGTTCGGGCTAAAAAAAATCAATTTTTGCTTTGTAACGAGATAAGCTCAGTCACATCCAGGGAAAGGGACTTAGGGTTCATCCAGCAGTTGTCAAGAGATGAGGGAAAAATGTGATGCCTTGTTTTAGCCAATTTGGGGGGATTTGAGCGGAGTAAATCAGGTGAATCCCAGCCTCTTCAGGGGAGCTTTGCCAATATTTGGAAGCTGAAGATCAATCTCAGAAGCCCTTGGCAAGGTCATTTTACACGTTCTCTGCAGAGATCTTGTCTCCTTTCCCTGGAGAAAGGTGTCATAGGTACCCCTAAAGGATCTATTTTATTGCTCTTCCTCACACCCTATTCACACGTTGCTCATCTAAATTTAATTATCTTTTACCTCTGACAAAAGAGGACACAAAATTCTCCAACAGTGCAAACATTTTAACAACTCTTGGTTCTCTGTTATCCCATAAAGGCCTAAAAAACTCCCCCCCGGCCTCAGTCTTGCTGTCATTTGAGCTTTTTCTCATTAATAATTTCATATTTTTTTAGCGCCAACACCTCCACAGCTGCAGTGGAGCTTCCACTTTAGCAACCCAGGAGCCCAACTGCAAATGACTGATTATCCCCAGCTTAACAAGCAAGAGGACAAACAATAAGAGAGCAAGGATAATGCATCATGAAATGTACTTTGTTCATTTATTTGACAACTGCAGTTTAGTTATAATTAATTATGATAATTCTTCATGGCACACCAGTTAATGTTCTGTAGGGTAATTTGTTCGAGTCTCAGGAGCACCAGGCCTCTGCCCTGCAGCCTCATGCTGCTGAATTTTGACTGTGTAAGGAAAAAAATCTGATATGTTGGGGGGTGAGCGCAGAGGACACTGTGGAAGGAGGGTAAAAATTCAAATTTGCCCTGGGAAATCCATCAGGGTTACAGGGACAGGGGGCTCTGGCAGCTTCGTGATTGATATTTAAATTAAATGTGAGGGTTTGCACAATCTCTGTCCCTGTAAAGCCAACACGAAGCCACTGACACCAACAGATCTCTGCCTCCATTCTCGTGCTCCTGTCACTCATTTAGAACTCAAGATCTGGGCAATTACTGCCCACAGCTGGGCAAAGCCCAAGGCCTCTGCTGGCAGCATTTTGCTCTGAGCTCACAGAATCATGGGTTTGGAAGAGACCTTCGACAGCATCCACCCCTAAACCACATCCCCCAGTGACTCCAGCACCTCCCTGGGCAACTGATCCCAGTGCTGGCTACTCTTTCAACGAAAAATATTTCTCTACTCTTTAATCTGAGCCTGCCCTGGATCAATTTAAGGCCATTTCCTCTCATCCCCTCACTTGAGTTGTGCCAGCAGAGACCAACTCGCTGTAAGCTGCTCTCGGGCAGGTGTAAAGTCTCCCCTGAGCCTCCTCCACTCCAGACTAAACCTCCCCAGTTCCCAGATGTTTTCTAGACCATTCACCAGCTCCATGCCTTTTTTTTTTTTGGACTGCCCCAGCCCTTCGATGTCCTTCTGGAATTGGGGGGCCCAAAACTGAGCAGAGCACTGGAGGAGTGACTCCCTTCCATCCCCACTGGGCTTCCCCCCGAGCTGAGCTGCAAACCCAGCTCTGTCCCCACCTCAGGAACACCCCAGGATCCTTCTAGTTAATTAGCAAATTTCTTTAATGACCCTTCTAATAAGCTGCAGAAGCCTGGGTGAATCTTGCAGAGAGTGACCATGGATGACACAGAAACCTGAGGAGAAATCCTCTCCTCACAAAGCTGTGGGAGACCCAGAACAGCTCCACACGCCACGAGACCTACAGAAATCCAACCCAAATGCACCCTGTGGTGCCTGGAATGAAACAGCAGCTGCAATTTTCAGGATTTCTGCAGGAAGCAGGGTCCTGTCTCAGATTCTGCTGCAGTTTTGGAGCGACCTCGATGAGCCTCCGATGTTCTTCCCCCTCAGCACAACTCCTTTGCTTCACTTCTCTTGCCCAAATTTTCTGAAGGTCCCTCATGGTGGACCCTGGGAGAACTTAAACCGTTCCCAAACCACAGTCAGTAACAAATAGAGCTGGATTTTGGCACAGCAGAGTTACCAGGCTTCAGCAGGGATAACAATATCCAAATTATCAGGTGAAAGATTTCTGGAAAAGCAATTAGATAATAACAGACCTGTGCCAGAGTCATCAAAGACTTTTCATGCTGGGCTAGAAAATCAGGACCCAAGAATGAATGGGATTGGATTGGATTAAATAAAAGAAATGTTCCAACCTCCTCACCAGCTCCTACGTGGAGCTGGGGCTTTACAGAGCTTTGAAAAAGCAATCACGGCGTTTTGTTTCAAAATTTCCTTCATTCCTCCCAGATTTCGGAATAAAAGCATGAAATAGAAGTCACCTCAGTCCACCTTCTACCCCCCAAGACTTTCTGCTTTATTGCATTTTCCAGGAATTTATCAAATGAAAAATCGGAGAGCAGAAAGGTGGAAGAGGCCACCGGAGGATTTTCCTCTGAAAAGCACTGGAAAATTCTAAGAAAAAGCATGGAAAAGTGCCACTCAGAAGAAAGTTGTGCAGGCTGGGGATAAATGAGAGAGCAGGGGATAAATCCCACAAGGTTTGGAAAGCAAGGACAAAGCCATCAACACTCAGTGCCTGCCCAGAGGTCCCAAAAATAATGCAATTTTTTTAAGAAAAACCAGAAAAATAGAGACAAAAACATTCCCTCCCTTCCTGTGCCACCTGGAGCTGTTCTGATTCCTCCTCTGCCTCCCTCCCCTCACAGCCTAAGGTTTGATTTGGGGTTAAAACAGGGATTTGGGCTGGTTAGGGTAAAGGGATGAGCTGTACAAAGAGCCAGACTGTCTGTCAGTGATCCCTGCTCAGACTGGGGCAGGCAGAGCAGAGTTAATCCTTCCTTGATGGATCCAGGAGGAGATTCCTGGACAGAGGAAGCATCTGGAGAGCAGTTCCGGCCAAAACTGACTTTTTTACAACCTAATTTGTGCACAACTTTTAATTTTTAACAGGGCAGAACCCTGAGACACCTCAAATTCCTCCACAATCAACCGAGTCGCTTTCACCACCTCAAGTGACAAGGAAATTCCCTGGCATCTCTCAGTGCAGCCTACAGAAAACCCAAATAAACACACCAAGCCATCCCAAAATTCCCCAGCAGCGAGGAGGCAGGGACAGAATTTCAAGAGGATCTCGTGCAGGGGCAGCGCTGGAGCTGAGACCCAACCACCCCCAGACACCCCAGAATGAGAGCGAGAGCCCAGCTTGATTTTTCCATTTGACTCTGCCACCGTCTCTCTTTTGATTTCCCAAGCATCCGTGATGATTGATATCAAAGTTATTGCACTGCTGACATTCAAACCAAGCAGTTCCAGTGGCTGGAATAAACCCTGGGAAAAAAAAAAGGAAAGTGGTGGGATCAGCTCTCTGCCAGGTCTGGGCTCCTTTTGCTGTTTGCATTCACCCAGGGCAGAGCTGAACGTGCAGAGAACACACAGCAAATGTCAGCTCTGCTCACAGATTTGGTATTAAAGATAAGAGCTGAATATTTATCTTCCCTTGCAAGCTCTGAGCTCCACAGGTCCATCAGCTCAGGGCAGGGATGTCTGGCTGCAAGGAATAAGGAATGCCATGGATTTAGGATCCCAACCCTTTTGGGTGCATCTCTCTTCCCTTCCTTGACTAAAAATTCTCCAGATCTGAGAATCAAAGGTGAGGAGAAGAATCAATGTTTTTTCTTCGAGCTTGAGAGGGGAAAAAAACTAAGTAATTGAGCAAATACTACTTAAAATAAGGGTTTCATAAAACGAGTTGTGCTCTGCCTTTCTTCTTTTAAATTGTTTCTTCTCCCCTCTCCCCCTGCTTCCCTTCCCTGACTGACAGCTCCCTGATAACAGATTCCCTCAGCTGCCAGACGTTTTCTATAATGTTTCATTCATGGCACTGCAAACTCCAGGGTCCCTCTGTACCTCCTGCACTTTCTCTCCCCTTTGCAGTTGTTCCAGGAGCAAAGATTGTCACAATCCCCTGGGAATGCCTCTCCACACCCGCCGTGTTCCTGCAGTGCTTGGGTTTCCTAACCCCATAAACCCTCCAGTGAAAGCTCCCTCAGTGACAGCAAAAACACAGAGGAAATTCAGATTAGTGCAGAGGATAAATAACTTTTTGCTCTGAGATGTGTTTCCCCACCCAGCTGGGGTCACTCTGGTCATGCTGGGCACCAGCAGAATCACAGAAATTCCTCAGGATCCCCCTCCAGGATCCCCAAAACCCACGGTGGATCTGCAGACCCAGGGCAGCAGCAGCAGCTCCAAAGCTCCACAGCAGATAAATCTCACGTTTGAGCTCAGTGTGTCACTGCTCAGGCAACCCAAGGGATTTGAGCACTCGAGTGGCAGATTAATCCCAATCAAAACTGATCCGAGATGAGAAGATAACCACACATTCACTTTGTTGGCAAACAGCGGCTCCTTTTCAGCCCTGATCTCCATAAACCCCTTTCCCTTTGTTGAGCAATCACAGCCTGGAACACAAATTGAGGAGAGGCTCCAAACCAGCCCGTATTTTCTCCAGGAGCACTTTGCACAAACACTGTGTTTTCCACGTTTACTTTGTTTGCCGAAATTAGAAGCGAAAGCCGGAGCAGCGGGATGGGAGACACTCCCCTGGCTGGAATTCCATCCCCTTCTCCTTGGGGTTTCTCCTCCACAGGGTTAATCTGGGGGCTGCTAACACATTACAAACCATCACATCTCACAGGGCTTTTGCTGTTCAATCTCCTCGTTTCTGTGGCTTCCTTGTGGCAACGATTTAAATCTGAGCAGGAGGGGGAAAATCTCTGTGGAGAGGATGCTGCTGCCTGGCTGGGCTGGTTTTGCCTCCAGTTTCAGGGAAAAGGAGAAAGAAATGTCCTTTCTAAATAATTCCAAGTCCACCATCAGGCTTGGAAGCTGGGAGCAGAGAGATGCTGGTTATTTGATTCAGGGAGATCTCCAGCAGGAAAAGAGAGAGGGAGGGTTGGGTTTAGCCTGCTAATCCTGACTCCCAGGCTCAGCTCCCAGAACCCACTGAGATATTTCAGCCAGGAACCTTGAACCACCCCCCCTTTGAAAGGATTGAGCTTCTCAGTAGCAATCAGGCAGTTTAAATGTCTCTAAAAATCCCTGGGAGTGTCCAAGGTGGGATGGGGCTTGGAGCAAGCTGGGATAGTGGGAGGTGCCCCTGCCAAAGGCATGGCGGGGAACGGGATGGGATTTAAAGTCCCTTCCAATCCAAACCATTCCTGGATTCCATTTTCAAGGCTCAGAGCCTCCAGCCAGAGGAGATCTCAGAGATTTGGGTTCCTCAGGCTGCAGACAGCGTGCTCACACAGCACAAACTGCCCAAACCCAGCCTGGCACTGCAGCTCCCATCAGGAAATCTGGGATAACAGAATCCGCCTGCCTTACTGGGGTGGAGGGAGAAGAAAGCCATGAAAGATGCAGTGATTCTCCCCTAAATACATTGCAGAGGAGAAAGCCAGAACTCTCCGGTCTTACAGACAGACTCTAACAGGGAAAATCTGACTTCCAGCCATTCCCACTCATTACAATGAAAAACCTTAATCTCTGCACAAGGGGGAAGGGAAGACAGGGAGAGAAAAATGGGATGAAACGTTGGACTTTGAGTTCGGACTGAACACAGCATTTCTGCAAAAAACAAAGTTCTTGCCTGGCCGACTGTGGGGTGTTAAATCAATGCCTGATTCAGGACTGAACAGAAAGGGAATAACATTCCAAGCTGGACCAGCAGGGAACACATTCTGCAGGCTGGAAAAAGCAGCTTGCTCTGGTTAATTAATGGGTAATCAGGGCTAGAGCAGCAATTTTTGGAGTGGTGACCAATTTCCCCAGCATAGGTTTCCCCTGGGGTATCTCCTGCTCACTTTGGATGGCTCCTGATTTGAGGTTTTTCACTTTAGCAAAGTAAAAGCTTCAACTTGGAAAAATTATCTGAAATCGCATCAAGGGCCCAGTGTGTGGCTGGTGGCTGCAGAGGAAAAGAAATAAAATAAAAAAAAAAAAAGGAAAGTCCACTCAGGCTCAAATCCAGCTTGGAATGGGCTTCAGAGGAATCATTGGAAGCTTAACTACCTGAAACCCACTCTTGTCCCCTTTCTGGCAGAGCCCTCGGTGACAGCTGTGACTCCTGAGCAGCATTCCATGCCCAGAGAGGCAGGGCCTGGAATAACCCATAATAATTTAGGTGCAAAAAAACCCATTTTAAAAGATACCCACGGAATAAAGCAGCGCAAAAGCGGTGGCTGGGGAAACAAACCGAGGCAGACAATTTGATGTGGTTCCAGAAAGTTGTTCCCCACTAAGAGGGACTTCACTGCCTGAAGAGGATATGGAAGCAAGGCTGGGAAAATGCTTCCTGAGAGCTGTCCAGCCATGTGCTCCCGCTGAAATGCTCCTCCCAGAGAGACAGGGCTCCTCAAGAGGCTTTTTTAGCCTCCTGATGATGCTCAGATACGCTGGGGCAGGTCACCACCCTCCAGAGCATCCCTGGAGGGACAGGAGGGAGCTGAACTCCAGGAATTTCTTTGGCAAATGGGGGGAGGTGAGGAAAAAGCTGGAGAAGAAGCAGGACCAGTCTCCACCTTCACTCTGAAACCGCCCTGAACTCGGCAGAAGAACGGGACTTGCTTTGAGGGCTGTGCAAATCTCGAGTTTAACAGAGAAGCAGAACGAGTTCAGTCAATAAATACAGAGCTGATGAGCAGGAGCAGTTGGTCCTTGTGCTGCTGCACTGACACGCCTGGGATAAATCACTTTGCATTCACCTCCCCTCCTGCTCTGAACACTCCACTGCCCCCGTCCAGTTCAGCTCAGCCTCATCCCCAGCCTTAAAACACGGTCCTGTAGAGCATGTGAGAGGCACAGCGTGAGAAATATCAATGTTTGGTCTCTGCAGCAGCCTGGAGCTGCCCCTGGATCACAGCAAAACTCCGAGCACATTGAGCAGCTCTGCTCCGAGCTGGCACGGCATGAGGCACCAGGATTTCTCAGACAGGCACGCGAGGGCTGGGGAATTTTAATATCTTCTTCCCCTTACAAGTAATTTCCAGTGTTTATGCTCTGCGGAGCTCCTTAGGAGTGTCAGAGCAGAACAAATGTCATTTTTAATGGACTTGCTAAATCATAAAAACCATTTGGAAAATTGCATCTGATTAAAACATGAAAACGTTCCATTATTCACGGGGCGATCGCAGCAGCTCCGAGCGGTGGCAGGACTGGGCTGCAGGGAAATCTTGGCCCAACAGGACTTTCTACCCCAGGAACTAAAAGCAATCGACTGATCTGCTCCTGCCAAGTGCAGAAGAGTTCTCCCAGAGTGAGGGAACAAAGCTCAGCGTCTGTCATCGCATCCTGAATCCTCGTGGGGACACGAGAAAACACACGACGATGTGCATTACAGTGCTCAGCTCCTGCCCTGTCACAGGCAATATTCAAATCCTCCCCGGATGGGGATCACAGATCCCTCTGGGAGAAGGCCAGGCCAGAATCTCTCATTTCTGGGGTGGTTGTCACTAAGAATTTTCCATTTTTTGTCCCAATTCGCCCAAAAAATGCCTCTTGCTGTACGGAAGGGGAGCAAAAATGGAAAGTTCTGTTCCATACGACAAAGCAGATGTGGCAATAGAGCACAAATTACAGAGAGGGGCTGCTCTGGAGAGCAAACAGCACTAAAGCAGAAAGGATCCCCATCAAAACGACGCTGTTCTGCCAGCCTTAGTTCTGCCTGTGCTCTCTAGATGGTGATGCAGAGTAATTAAGCTCTGGTTTACCGAGCATGTAACCTTTGGTAACTGAATATTCTGAGAAGTGACAGCAGATGATTTAGCCAGACATGCCACAGCAAGGTAGCTGCCTGCACCCTGCATGTCAAACAAAGCATCAATCAAACCTGCTCTGCTAAGCTGTTATTTCATCTTCAGGGGATTTGGGGAGCATGTTCCTTCCTAAAGGCTTTTCTTTTTTCTTCATTATTTCTTGTTTTTAATTGAACTAAGTAATTCAGCTTCGGGGGAAGATGTAAGTAAGGAAGCAGCATTATTTTTGGAGGAGTGAAACCACGCCATTTAAACCATTTCGCTTGGAAAGGATCCAAACTTTCCCTGGCTCTCAAGAGCAGCCTGAGCCCTGGTTTTACAGTGGGATTTCCACGGCAGAGGTGATGTCTGCACTGAGCCTGAGGCCCCCAGAGCTGCTGATTTCCCTGCTGGGGGCTGTCACACGTTACCAGGTTGAGATCCAGGGCTGTGACAGGAAATGCAGATTATTCACTGCACTGATTGATGCTCACCATAAGGCAGAGAGGAGATGTTTCAGTGCCTTCAATTCCCTGCATTCAGTAGGGAACAAACCCTGATCCAGCAGCATTTCCATGGTGGAAATATCTCCCACAGAGAAATTCACCTGCAGCACCTCACCCGCTAAGGATTTACCCAGAGCCGAGGGTTGTTGCACAGATAAATTCATTAAAGGCAAAGGTGCTCTGACATCCTTGGATGGAACTGTGAAGTGAAACTCAGACTCTCAGTGCTGCTGCAGCACTTTCAAACAGCTTCAGAGAGACGCTGAAGTTCAGCTCAGACAAATTTCCTCCCCCTGTGCAGCACGGTTCTCATGCAAAGGTTAATAACTCCTGATGTGTTCTGTGAACTCAGCATTTCTCCGGAATTTCAGCTTGATGTAGTGCCCTTTTCACCAGGAACACATTTCTCCCTGCCTGCCTTCCTCCTGCTAATCAGTTTTATCAACACAGCCCCAGGTGAGGAATGGCTTTCAAGATGTGGAGACTGGGAGCTGCAAACTCCTGCTTCATGCAAATGATAACAGTCAACAGGAGCCTGTTAATGAGCTCCAAAAACCCAGAACCACAGCTGAGGCAAACCCAAAAAGCAGCCTCAATTTACACCAGAACACAGCCCGGCCTTGCAAGTTTATAAATCTCAGCGCTCTTTAAAAAACAAAGCATTAAATCATTTTACCTGGGAGATGAGAATATCAATTCTATTGCTGCATCTCCTTCCCCACACACCCTGATTTGTGCTCCCCCTATTTCATCCTGGGATTTTGGGGGGGGGGGGGGGAATTTACAAAGGGATGGGGAAAAAGCTGTGGAGTGCTGGGGGAATCCAGGTTTCCATGCTCATGGTCCAAATGCCACTCAGCATCCTGGAAAACCAATCCCTCCCAGCCCAAGGGCTCCCTCAGCAGCGCTGGAGGTGCTCATTTTCACAGCCAAGAGATCCCTGTGTCTTCTGGAGAGCCTGAAAAATGCCAGTAAAACATCCAATCTCCTGCATTCCCTGCGAGGAATAACCCCAAGAGAATAAAATGCTGTATATTATCACACAGTTCTACAGGCAGCACACTTAATCCTTTGCTCCTGCCCGACCAACAGCTTATTTTGAATTTATGGCTGGTTTTGGGGTAAAAAAAAGGCCAAAAAAAGACAATCCAAGCTCATTTTGAGACATTTCTCCTGCTGGATTGGGACAAAATGGTCTCTTTTGTTCAGCAAAAAATCACTGAGGAGCTTTGGTTTCATGGCAAACAAATGTTGTTTTGTGGGGGTTCACGTGTCCAGTTCCAGGTCTGCACCCGATTCCAGACATCCCAGCACTAATTTATCTGTATTCCCTCTCCCAAGCAGCATTTGGCTCCCTGTCACCCTGGATAAGCTGAGCTGAGAGTGCTGGGAACAGTTTCTTTCCCAAAGAAAAAGGGATGCTCTGCTCCTCTAAAGGTTTGCAGCAAAGCACCAGTGGCTGGAGGTGATTGAAATATTTGCTATTAATTCTTCTCTCCCACATAACATTTCTCCTGCTGGGACCTGGAGTGATCAACATCCCCCAACCTTGTTTAAAACATGCAGGAGGGATTGGCTGAAGGTCAGGCTCGGTCTCAGGGGAGGAGCAGGATTAGGCCAGCTGAAAATAGCTCTGAAAAATGCTCTGCCTCCTTGCTGCTGTTTTATCCCCCCTTCCCTGGCTCTGCAGAGGGAAGGGCAGCTTTTCTGTGCAATAAAATCATTGATAAAATAAATGATAAAAGTGATAAAATGCTTTGCTGGAGCTTTCTTTCTGCTTCAAGAGGTGCAGACACCCCCAGGGCAATGACAGGGACAGACAATTCTCCCAGTCCAAGCATGCCAGGAGCAACTTGAACTGGACAGGACTGGGAAAACTTCCTCCCATGCAGTAAAATGACTCAAAATAATCAATATAAAAAATAATTGCATCCTATAATCAAGAAGGAGCTATGGAAAGGCTCGTTTTCATCAACCTCTCCAGGTTTTAATTAAGGATGGGGGTACTCAAGTGCTTCTTTACAACATCTTTGCCAAGGGAGGATGGGCAGCCAGCGCTCCCTTCTGCAAGGTTGTTTTTATTATTATTATTATTATTATTATTATTATTATTATTATTATTATTAATTCATTATTAATAATAATAATAATTTATTATTATTATTATTTTATCATCCACACTCCTTTCTGTGATGGGACACCCCCAAGTGAGCCCTACCAATAAACCTTTAGCAAAAGAAATGAAGGAACCTCCATGAATATCCCAAAAATAACCCTCAGCCAAGGCCAGGCCTGCTGTAGACAGAGGTGACAACACAACTCAGAGCACAATAATCATCATTTTCCTCTCCTATCATCACATTCCTCTCTTATGGAATATTCATTCCATGAGATTTATAAGCCAATGGCTTTCCAGCTCATTATTGCAGATCAATTTTGACCAAAATGGAAAAAAAAAAATAAATCAAGGGTTTCTAAAGAAGCAAGAAATTAATTACACCACAAACTACACAGGAGAAGGCACCAGCAATTTTCCTTTTAACTCCCTGCCCTTTCTTCCCCCCCCACAACTCTGGTTAATTTTGAGCCAGAGCATTTCAAAGCCCCGTCCTCCTGCAGGAAAACCTGATGGAAACTAATTGATGTGAGAGAAATTCGAGCATGAAGGGGAAAATGCCTTTCTCCCTATCTATTATTCACACTTCATGGCAAGAGAACCTCAAAACGTGTGGATGAACTTCCCCCTTCCTCTCGTTAGCAGGAACTTACCAAATTCTTGCTCTGGAGATACGTTTTGGATTTTTTTTCCCCTAAAGAGCAAAAAGCCATGGGGAAAGAGAAAAAAGAGGATGTGGGAAGTGTCAAAGGTTTCTTCAGGCTGGGAAAGGGGAATTTGTGTGGAGACCTCAGAGCACCTGCCAGGGTCTGAAGGGGATCTGAGCAAGGTGGAGAGGGAATGTGGGTGAGGAATTGGACAAGGGGAATGGCTTAAACTGACAGAAAGTAGGTTTAGATTGAATTTTGGGAAGAAAATGAGGAGGTGAGGCCCTGGCACAGGGTGCCCAGAGCAGCTGTGGCTGCTCCTGGATCCCTGGAAGTGTCCAAGGCCAGGTTGGAGCAGCCTGGGACAGTGGAAGGAGTCCCTGCCTATGGCAGAGGTTGGAATTGGATCTTTAAAGTCCCTCCCAACCCAAACCATTCTGACATTCCACAGTAACCAGCTAAAGGGAATAAATCTGGAAGTCACAGAGAAGGAAAATCTCATCTCCGGCATCCTGGACACAAAAAGCATTTCCTAGAAATCTCCATCCAGGCTCATGCAGCTTCCTCGTGGCACTGAAGGGTCCAGCCTTTGGATGCAAAAACCAAGCTTTGGATGTAAAATTAGCCTTTGGATGTAAAATCAAGCTTTGGATGGAAAACCCTGACACATTTTGGGGCTCAGAGCAAAATGCTGAGCAACATCCCTGTGCCCTCTTCCCTCCACATGAAAAAGCTGTTTTGGTTCTTTTTTTCCTCTCTTCAGACTGTGGCATAAATCCCAGCCAAAACCAGCTCGGAATGTCCCCAAAATCCTGCTGCAGAGCTGGGAAGTGGGAAAGTGAGAGAGGAAACCCTCAGCAGAGAAAGCCCAGCTGATAAACAGCAAGGAGCAGGGAAATCTGCTCCCCCCAGCCTTGTTTGTTAATGAAGGCTGGGTAATGAATTCCTATAGCGTGGCCTCCTTTCCTGGGAATTATTCAAGCAAGCAGGTGCAGCTTGAAGGAATATTTATCTTCTTCTGGCTGGGAGGCTCTTCAGAGCCATGCTGGAGCGACCAGCTCCTGTGGGGACATCCCTGGAGGTGTCACAAATGTGGCAGGGGAGGTTGGATCTGCTCAGGATCTGTCCCAATCCATGCCAACACCAAAATCCAGCATCCCTATAACCCATAAAATCTTGTTGGTCTCCATGGGGTTCATTTTATCACTTTGAAGAGCCTATTTCTAAATTGCTTGCAGGTCCATCAAGACTCAATTATCTTGGAGGTGTTTTCCAATCTTAACGATTCCACGAAGCCCTAAGCTCGTGGATTTGGGAATCTGGGTGCCACTGGCTTTGTGTGAGGATCCAGGGCTCTCCCCACCACCTCAGCTCCTCTGCCCTGTCCCTGCTGGCAGCTAAAAATCCCATTTTTTGCTTCCCAGAGGCTCAGGCTCGAACTCAACACTTGTCATCTCAGCTCCTCAGTGGATAAATGCTCTCCCTGCCACTCTGAGCTGTCACAAGGATTTGTATCTGCCTTCATTACATCCCTCCCAGTCACGGGGTAATTAAATCCGATGTTGCTATAAGTCTCACTGAGCAAAGGAAAATTCAACAGATTAATCAGAATATCTTTCAGAAAGGCTTCTAAAAATATTCTAAATAGACCAGAAAAGCAGATGAGTGGCATTCTCATTTATTACTGAGCCAGGCTCTGGATACAACAATCAATTGGGTTGATAGATAACGCAGCATCCTCTGCCTCTCCTCTTTCATTCTAGGAGCTCTCATTCAGAGCCCGATCAAGACACAATTCTCTCTATTATTGTCTCTCTCACCCACTGGAGCTTATTCTGGGCTGTGTGCTCAGCCTGCTCTCCAGGGGCGTGCTGTTGTCATGACTTTGAGTTAGGTTTTTCCCTTCTCATTGTCCCCATCCTGCAATAATGGGGTTTTTTTGGAGCACATGCGTCCCTCAGATCCTGCTCAATCCCATCCTTCCAGCAGCCTGGGAGGATTTCACTGCTGCTTTTGAGGCCATCGTGATGTCATTGCAGACATGAAATAGGAAATTCCCAGATGGTTCACAAGGCTTTTGTTTTGTTTTTTTGAACAAGCCTGGGCTGGCTTTCCATGATTCATCATTTGATATTTGCAAAGCAGTTCTTTAAAGCCCCTCAGCTTTGCTCCTGGCCACTTCACCCCTGACACAACCGATGGCCTTTCTCCACCAGCTCAAATTCCTCCAGGCCATTTTTAAGGATAACTTCCCAGGGTTTTTTTTGGCCAGCTGATGTTCTGACTTTATTGTTCCCTGCCTGTCACAGGGACACGAGTCTGACTGGGCAAAACTTGCAGCTGCTTTACGTCAGGAACTGAAGCAGCTGCTCATCACCTGCAGCTGGGCCAAGCGAGCTGTGACTGAGGGGATGGAAATATTCCCACTGGAGCAGCCAGAGAGCTCAGAGCCAGGGAAATGTCCCTGCTGAGATCAGTGTCGCTTCAGCTGCTGCTGAGAACATTTATTATAAATATATCATGCAATAAAAAATAAAGCTTTGCTTCTCGTGGTGGAAACGACCTTGCAAAGGCAGGAGGGGGTGGTGGAACTCTCTGTGCCTGTGAATTCCTGCTCCAAGTCAAAATCATTAATTCCTGAGGAAATCCAGGTGTTGTTTGAGTTTAGGGCAGCTCTGCAAAGCTGCTGCCACCTCTGCAGCCTCTCCAAACCTGCTCCTGCATTCCACAGAAAATCCAGGTCTGATCAGCACCAACAGCAGCCAGCTCACACCTGGAGAGGAATTCAGAGCTCCCAACTGTTCCTGTGGCCTCAACACAACCTCTGGGAGGGCAAATCCTCCCGAAATTAAGAAATAAACCGGTGCAAGGTCCAGAGAAACGCAGTCTGCAGCAGACTGATCAGGTTTATCCTCATCAGGTGCACCCTGAGAGCAGGGGAAGGTGAGCTGGGCACTGCCAGCTGGAAATTACCTGGGGGAAGAGGGAGGCAGCACTGGAGGAAGGAGAGGATATTAAAAACACAGCCTCATGTTTCAATGCCAGAATTATTAGGAAAGCAAAGGAAATAGGCTGGAAAGCAGCACAATCCCTCTCAGTCACTGGATGCTGCTCCACTGGGGCAGACCGGAGGGGCCAAGGTTGAGGGAGCTGCTGTTCATCATTTTTGATTTAGTGCTGCCCAGACAAGAGGAACTCGCATGATCCATGGGCTGCATATTCTCCTATTGATCTCTCAGACTTGGTTTGCTAAACTTGCCATCCATCACCCCCCAGCCCCACTCAGATCCCCCTGGAGAAGCAGCTTAAAGAGGAGTCCCTGTCCCTGTCCCCCAGGCTGAGGGCCAAATGCTGGTGACAGCCAAGGACTGGGGCTGAGCCATTGCCTGGCTGATGGATTGGCAGCATTTCCAGGTGTTCCTGTCCCACTGCTCCTGGAAAGGGCAGGAGCAGCCTCAGGGAAGTTGTGCTCCCAATCCCACACAAACTGATGGGGAGGGAGGGGGAATTCACCTCCAGCTCATGCTCCGCTCGCTCCACACCTCATCCCAATCTCCCACTGAATTCGACCCTAAAAAACTCCCTCCTCCCAAAGGAGCTCTCTTTCCAGCTTGGCCACAGCCTCAGCATCAGGTTTTTAGGGATATTTCACTGCAATTTCACCACTCTCTGCTCCTGTCCCTGCCTCCAGTCCTTTGCCAAGGTATGTCCGAGTGGGGAGCACGAGGAGTGAGAAGACAGCTGGTGAAACAAATGCAAATCCCTGTCTACACCTCCTTAATCTGTTTTCTCCTGTATTATCCCTGCCAAGGACTATTTCTGGCCTGGGCTGGCCTGGCTGGGGAGGGCTGAGTGGGCAGAGGGGAGCTTGTGGTGTGGGCAGCAATAAAATCTAAAAGTGTGGTTGAGCTGGTGCAGATTTTGAGCTGGAGAGGCAGGTTTTTGTGACTGTAAAGTAATTTCTTAGCTCTCAAAGGGTGGGATGAGACTTAATACAGAGGACAGGTCAATGGTCATCACTCGGGAGCTTTTTACACGTTCACCAGAACAACTAAAATTGTCTTTGCCAAAGAATTTGTGGCAGCTCCCACAGCTCCCCTTCACCACCAGCTTCTCCTCCAGGCTACAGGATGAGGAAGGGTTTTTTAGGGTCACAGAGTGGTTTGGGCTGGGAGGGATGTAGAGAACATCCCATCCCACCCCCTGCCATGGGCAGGGACACATCCCACTACATCCCAGGGTGCTCCAGCCTGGCCTTGGACACTTCCAGGGATCCAGGGGCAGCCACAGCTCCTCTGTTCCATTGTAAAACCAGTGCAGAATGGGGTGATCTAAATATCCTTTACAAACCCCAAAGTTCTTTCTCTGTTGTTCCATCCCAAGCAAGAACAACCCCAGCCCAAATCCAAGAAAACCAGAGGCAGCTTTGCCCCGAACAAGGACTAAGACAGAAAACATCAACAAATCATTTCAGGACTCATCTCCCACCTGCCCAGCCAGCATTTTCTTCTGCTGGGATCTGCAAAATACCTCACAAAGGCACTGATGGATCTGACAGCCCCGAATCCATCACCTGAATTCTTGCAGCAGCTCTGGAAGGATCTGTGCAGAAATCAGAAATTCTCCCAGAGCCTCTGCCCGCCCCTTTCCTGTAAGGGCTGCACGTGTGGAGAACACAAAGCTTTATTCATTTTCTCCCTTCCTGATGTTCCAGGTGTGAAAAATAAAGAAGCCGAGGCTGAAGGGGACGTGTGGGTTAAGAGGAATCTCTCTGTGAGAGAGAGAGAGAAAAAGGAGAAGTGAAACCAGATCATCTCCAGTTGCCCTCGCAGTGCAAGGAAGAGCCACACTGGGAGGCTCTAAATGGCATAAACACTCTAAAGGAGCGTTTAAAAGGCTCTAAAGGAGAAGTGCTGGCTGGGGGAGGGAGAAATGGCACAGCCTCACAGGTGCCATGCCAGGAAATCTCAACTTTTAGGAGAAAGCTGAAGGTGGGTTCTGAGAAAAAGGTGTTTAGACCCCACTGACTGAGCGTGTTCTGCTCCTCTGTGGGAGCGTGAAACAACCTCCAGCAAAGCCTCCTGTGCACAGCAAGGATCCCAAATATTCCCTTTGGAGCTGAGGAGGGTGGAAAGGAGATGCTGCAATAGCCCAGGGACACGTGGTGGCCTCGGCATAAAAGCACACCCAGAAATAACCTTGTTCAGGGGAAAAGGCATGATATAAACGTTAAATTTAGAAGAAAAAAGACCTGTTTACCTATTACCAAGCAGCCCCACTATTAACCAATTACTGAGAGGCAGCTCAGAGCAGCAGCTTGGCCATTAGAGTTGAGTATTCCAGGGCCTGCTAATGGGAGATAAATTCACGTCTGGAAAATTGGATGCAATTAGAGCCATTTTAGCAAGAGTTCACAACGGAGCTGACCTTTGCTTTCACATGCAGGGGGCACACGGAGAGATGATGTTTGATATTATTTTATTTGTTGTGGGAAGAAAGCTTTTGTGTTGGCAAGTACTGGAACAACCCAGCTCGGCAGAGAAAAACACATTAGGAATTGGGGGGGGTTAGAGATTGGTCTGGGGGTTAAAATCCCTAAATCCCAGTCTCATCTTTGCCATCAGCTCACTGTGACAGTGACTTTGCCTCTCTGTGACTGGTTTCAGCCATCTTTAAGGCTTGGCTGACTCAAAAATCGCTCGTAGCTCCCAAATTTACCCTGATTTCTGTGGGACGCTTCCCTTCTTTGCTGTTGGCACCTTCACAAACAACAGTCACCTTCCTCTGAGAACCCACCTCGGGCAGTCTGCTGGGAAATCAGACCATTGCAGTGAGGAAATTCCTTTTTTAGGATAAACATGAGGGGTATTTTTCCATGTCAGAGCAGCCCTTAGCATCTAAAAGCATTTCTGGGGTAACTTCAACCTCCACAGCCGTGAAGAAAAACCTTTGTCTGCAGCCAGCCAGGACTGGGTGGACATCAAAACCATCTCTCCTTGCATTTTCATGCTTCAATATCTATTTTTATTTCCCCGTGCTGCTTTGGGCACCCAGCAGTGCTCCCCAGCCCTGTTTCTAACCCTGGGGGTCTGCAGCTACCAGGCAAAATTCCTGCAAAGTCTGGCATCGTGGGCTTAATACCCAAAGTGCTTATTTTAAACACAGACTGATGGCTTTTCTCCTAGATAATGATGATTGATTCTGTTTTCCATCCTTTGTCAAGGCTCAGCACACGCCTGGAATTTTAACTACTCCTTCTTCTGATACTTCCATGCATCCATCTGTTCCTCTGGATCTCTCTCAGCCTCCTGCTTTAAATAATGAACTTTGCTACGCTCAGAACGATCTATTAATAAATAACAATCTCGGAGATTACACAAGCCAATTAATAGTGGAGCAGCATGGGGAGCTGGGCTGAGGGATGCTGCCGAGGAGGGGAGGGGGTGGAACTGGCAGTCCTTGTGCTCAGAGGGTTTGTGGGACCCTCCACAAGGGCTGGGGGCGAAGTTGTGCAAATAAACAAACTCCAGTCGTGCCAAGGAGGGAGCAGGGCTCTGTCAATCCTGACGTGCCTCAAGACAAAGCTGAGGTTTTGTCTGCAGCTCCAAGGGGAAGCTCAGCTCCCTCAGCACTGAGGATTCAGCACCACGCAGGAGTTTCACTGCTTTGACTCGAGTGGAGCACCAAGACCACAAAGTTCTACACCTGCTCTGTCCTTTTTCCTCTCAGCCCCTGAGTTTCAGCTCCCATTTGCTCTGATGTGGCAAATCCCAGCTGGGATGGCCCATCCCAGACCCCAGTTTGAGGCTGGTCACTCTGCTGGGTGACAGACGGCACAGACAATGACAAAAGGGAGCAGCAGAAGCTGCAGGTGACACACGGGGCACGTTCTGCCTCCCCCCAGCCCATCAGGGCTGAGCTGCTGCTCACCAGGAAGGGACAGGAGCCTCCACGGAGTGGCTGAGCCCATCCATGCTCCTGGGAGTGAAGCAGCCCGGGCTAAACACAGACAGGGTTTGGGTTTTCTGGCGTCCTCCTTGAGGCAGCTCCTGCCCTTCTCCTCTCCTGCTCTTCCAGCAGGCAGCAAATCAACACTTGGGAATTAAATACATGAGGTGGAACGTGGGAGATGTCAGCAAAAGCTGCAGGATGCACCAGGTCAGAAAATGGTGCTGTGATACTCCAGCCTACTCTGAGACCTTCAATGAACTTCATTTTTCAGGGATGAGCAGCTGACAGGTCTCTGTGTCCGACAGAGCAGGGACGTGGAGCATCCCCATGGCCCAAAGGGTGGCTCTCAGGGCTGTCCCACTCTCCAGCAGTGTCCCACTCTCCAGCACTGTCCCCTGCACTGCTGGGTCTTTAGGAATGGTCTAAACCCTTGCCTGAGCTCCACTAAATGTTAGGCACACACTCAGCTGAACGCTCTGCCAATAACTCCATTTACTGTGTTTGCCATCTCCTTTGTTCCTCCTATTTTTGGTCTTTGCTCTCCTGTCCTCTCCTCCTTTCCCTCCCATTTCTCAGCCCAGCTCCTATGGGGTTTTTTTTTTTTCCCCTCATTTCTCCTCCTCTCTGCCCTTCATAACGACTTAATCTGGCAGGCAGCGTGACAAGGCAGAGAATCGAACACGGAGTTTTTCCTGAGCTCCAGCTCCGTTTGAAGATTCCTCCCAGACGCAGCTCTGAAGCCCCAGATCCAATTTCCCTCTGCCACAACAGCAGAATTACTCTGGTATTGTCATAGGTAAATTGCTCACAAGCCTGGTGTCAGGAGAGGGGAGAAAAAGAGGGAAAAGAGACAAGAGCAGGATTCAAAGGAAGGTGTGAGTGTGACAAGCAACAGCAGAATAACAATGGAGAGCGGTGGGTGACATCGATCACAGCTGACAAACAGGGACAAAGCCAGCCCTGGATCAAACACAAGAATTATTTACCTCTTCTTCCCTCAGCCCTTGAGCCATTCAACCTCATTCTGAGCGTTTCTGCGTCTTGCAGAGGACACATGAAGTCTAAATAACTCTCAGATTGATAAATACTGTGTCTGATTGAGCTCAGGAGGGTGGTTTTTGATTCTTTTTCACAAGACACCGTTCACAGGAGTGCCCTGAGCTGGGAGGAAGGCTGGGATGAGCACACAGAGCACACCTTGGCTCATGAGCAGGCAGGACGTGGCAAGCTCTCAGGCTGGCAGTAAAATTGAAAACGTTCACATCAAAAAAAGGACAAGCAACAAATCAACAAAAACTCCTCTGTCTTCAGAGCCCGGCCTTTCATTCTCCTGTCTGCACCCAGAGCAATCAGCTGGGGCTGTGACTGCAGACAGCAGGGCTGACTACAAAACACTCCGTATTTGTCATTGAACACCAATTCTACCTGGTTTTTTGGGGTTTTTTTCCCTTCCTGCCTGCTCTGATGTTCCATCACACGTCGGGGATGTGTGTCAGACACTGCTGATTGTCACCTGGATGGCCCTGGGGAGACGCAGAGGTGGCAGGAACGGGAATTCTCCTGAGCAGGAGCCATCTGAGCCTTCACATCCCATCTCCATCCACCAAGCTGCTCCTGGGGATGAAGCAGCCCAAGGAGCTAAACACAGACAGGATTTGGGTTTTCTGATGCCCTGCACGAGGCAGCTCCTGCCCTCCCTCTCCTGCTCTTCCAGCAGGCAGCAAATCGACACTTGGGAATTAAATACATGAGGTGGAACGTGGGAGATGCCAGCACAAGGCACCTGAGAGAGCAGTTCAGGGCTGCAGGATGCACCAGGTCAGAAAAATGGTGCTTTCTACTCTGAAACCCTCAATGAACTTCATTTTTTGAAGGATGAGCAGCTGACAGGATGCTCCCAAACCCCAGGAACCCCCCAACATTCCTCAGGGGTGCTTCTGAGGGAGAGAATTCAGCAAAAACTTTCATCTGGGTAAACACTGGCTGCAGAATAACACCCCTAAACCCCAAACCAGGACAGAGAGAGCCCTGGAGTTTATAAATACCAGGAGGGAGGGAAGGCCAGAGCAGAGTCACTGCAGAGGAATAGGTCCCAGCCTCAGAGAAGCTGAACTTCACACCAAAGCCAGGCTTTATTTGCCTATTGACAGAAGGAAGGGCTTTGTTGGTCTTTCTAACCCACCCTGAGACTGTAAAGGTCTCTCTAATCTGGCAAAGGCAGAACAAAAACTGAGGGCTTAAAGCTGGAGCTGAAGAAATCCAGGCTGGAAGGAGGACATGGTTTATTTTAAATTTTTTTTCTTCCAGAAAAGAATATGGATTTTGTCCCTCAGTGCCCTCAGTCAAAACTTCCCATCTCCATGCTAAACACCCACAAAAAATAATGAAAACAAACCCAGCACTCTTCCTCTGAGAAAATGACAGTGATGAGAATTACCAATATTTTCCCTGCCTAGCTCTGCACAAGGCCAAAGCACCTGACATTAATGTCCTTTTTGCTTTCAAAAACCTGGAGAAAATTCCGCTGATTTTTGGATCCCCCACTGGTTTGGCTCAGGACCAGCTTGGAAATAAACCAAGCAGGGTGAGGAAATTTGAACTATCAAACCAAGAGCTTTTGCCATGAGTCCCATAACAAGCACAGCCTGGAGAATTCTGAGTGGTTACTGAGACTCACGATGCTCCTGGCCAAAAACTGGGCTGTTTTCAGGTCTGACTCTTCCCCTGACTCCCAATTCCACACTTCTGACCTCACCCACTGAAGTTTTTTTCTATCCCAAGCCTGTTTTGGCACCTTGCAGGAGCTGGGGGCATCTCCCACCCCCCCTGGGATGGGCACAGTCACCGGGCAGAGGTGTTCCAGCACTGGCACAGAGCCAGGTTGGCTCAAAGCTGCTCTGACACCCCAACAGATAAAATCCATCTCCTCTTTCAAATGAGGGATGTTGTAAACTCTGCCACAAAAAAATTAAACAGCTTTTCCAGCAATAATAATGAGGTGAATTGGCAGTGAAAAATTTGAATTTGAGGGCATTTTTTTGATTGCCCCTTCCAGCACAGCCCTCACTGGGCAGGGATTCTTCCTCCATCTCTGCTGATAGTCCAACAGCCCTGGGCAAATCCTTTCTCCTCAGTTTTGTTAGAACTCCCAAGGCAGGGTTACACAGCCTGACTCAGCCCAGCTCAGGACTGAGGTGGAGCATTAAGAAGCACTAAATAATAGAAGAGAAGCTCTGGAACTGCCCAGAGCCTTCCACCACTCAGCCTGGAGATCCCCACAAACCCAAACTCACGGGAACCTGTTGGAAATTCAGATTTTCTGAAGGGTAGAGGCTGGGCTGACTTTGAAATCACCTTTTCCCAAGCACTGCATGAACACCCCACTCCTCTGCTTCCTTCCAGGAGGTGCCAAAGCCCCTCGGCAGAACCGAGAGAAGTTTCCACAGCAAAAAAGCTGGGAGATCTCTCTTCCCTCCTCCTTTTTCCCCCTGCCATGAATAACATCAGCCATTGACCTTTTCAAGTAGGGCACTTGCTGTAAAATACGAGTTCCAGTCCCCAGCAGTGCCAGTGGAGGAAGGAAGGGGCTGGGGAGAAGCCTCATCCTGCAGGCACGGCAGGGAAAGGGCTCTGTGCTTGTAACAACCCACCAGGAGGTTTTATGACTCTGTCCCTGGCATTTAAAATTAATACAGTTATTAAGAGAGAGATTGTTTTACAGCCTAATGGCTTTTTAACAAGGTGAACGCCACCAACCCCTGCCTCAGAGGAGAAAAAGAGGAAAAGAAGGGAATTTGGAGGGGCAGCTGTGGCTCTTGAAGAGATCAGCAGTGACAGAGGAGCTGTAAGGACCAGCTGCACCCCCAGGGAAGAGCGGGGTTTAATTGATGTCACTGCTGCATTATTAACCCCTGACTGTGCCTGCAGGGCAGCTCCAGCCCCCGAGGTGTCCCCAGCCTGGGGAGGGACAGCACCAGGCCTGGGCAGCTCTGGGCTCACCTGGGCTTTCAGCCTCCTCTGTCCTAAAAATGTACCCAAAAATGGCACTTCCTCATCTGAACCGCTCCTGCCTCGTGCTCCAGAGCCCATCCCTGGAGCTACAGCCCCGAGAGGAGGCGCCTGCACTGAGATTTCATTCTCTGCTCTTTATTGCTGCATTTAACCAGATGATTTTTGAAATTTTTTTTTGTTTTCTATAAAGCAGCAAGACAAGCAGTAAGAGACACCAATTTTGCCACTGGCTGGGGGGCTGCTGGAATGTTCTTTGCAGAGCCACCAGGGCTGATTTCTGCTAGCAACAATTCACATCAACATCCCTAAAAACAGCCATGGACGGTGTTGCTTCTTCCACAGGCTGCAGAGGTGCCAATATTCTGAATTAAGAAGTCTCAGGGAGCTGGATTCTCTCCTTGCTTACACTGGTTTAGACTGGGATTAGCTCTGCAGGATGATTTCCACCAGGGTGTGATTAAATCCCTCGTCATGAAGAGAGGCTCTGAGCATTGGGCAGCATTTACTTGGTGAGCAGAGCTACAGAACATTTAAAACAATGCCCAGCAGGACAGCAGGGCCAATCTCTGGCAAAACACTGAGCTCCCAAACCCTGGAATCTTAATTCCAGGAGCGCTGGATGCTTTTAGCTGTGATTTGTTGGACGGTGGCCACCTCAGCAGGCAGCTTGCCTGATGCTCTAACAACAACTGCATTATTTGCAACATCACAAATCTTTACCTCGTCTGCAGCAGGGCCCAGAAGAGGACATGGATCATCAGCTCAGTTGTTAATAAAGGTATTGAGTAGCTGAGGACTGAAATAATCCACCCCTGGGGAAGCTGCTTTGAACACCCTCCTTTCAGGGATGCTGGTGCTTGCACAGCTCTGCTCCCCAGCCTCTCCCCGTTAATTCCACGTTTTCAGGAATGTTTTCCTCCATCAAAAAGCCAGCTGAGAGCAAGCCCTGAGAGGAAAATGAGGATGTGCTTCCAGCACTGCAGCCCAGAGCAGGCAGATGTGCTCACCTGTGGGAGCTCCAGCAGCTCCGTGTGATCAGACCCACCCGAGGATGCTCTGCTGACTCACACTCGGTTCATTTTCATCCCCTGCTTTGTCCTACAGGATCAGGCACTCTGTGTAACACAGCTTTGACCTCACACTGCTGCTCTGGCCTCTTTGTGCCTTCCTTGGAGCCCTGCAGAGCTCAGGAGGCCCTGGCAGAGCGTTCGAGGGCGAGGGCTGTGGAGGGGCTTTCACCTTCAGCTGTGGGGCCACGTGCTGGGCTCGGGCTCACTTCCCTCACCTTCCCCAAAGCCTCATCAGCTAATGCAGCTCCCAGACAGCGGGGCTGGCCTGGAGCCAGGGCTGAGCAAGGGCACTGTGAGCTCATTCATGTCTGTCTGCAGCCAGCCAGGGAGAGGTTCCCACTAAGGACGATGAATTTAAACCAGCACCTCGGTTTTTGGGAGCCACGGAATCCCCCAGGATGGTTTGGGGTGGAGGGGACCTTAAAAGCTCATCCATTTCCACCCCCTGCCATGGGCAGGGACATCTCCCTCTATCAACACAGCTGGATATCAGGGATTGCCTTCCAAGGACAGGAAATTCTCCCTTTTGGGATTTTTTAGGTGCTCTGACACACAAAACCCTGTACAAAACCATCACCATTGAGATAACACACAGCTGGTGGCACAAACATCCTTTCAATCAAGAACCAAACAATTTTCCTTCTTTTTGTCCCAGAAAGTTTGTGGAAACGGACAAACCTAACAACTTAGCTGTGTATTAGGGGTAGAGGAAGCTGCCTTTATTCCAAATTTCTCACGTCTGTGTTGCTGCTGCTCCTTCCTAAAATGGAAACCCCGTGGAAAAGCAGCACCCAGCCAAACCTGGATAATCTGGAGAGGTTTTATTTCCTTGGCAGAGAAACTTTTCCCTTAGGCGAGTGTGGCCAAGTGTCGCCCTGAGTTTTGCAGTTCTTCGATGTTTTCATTTCTGTGTAAGAGTTTCTCACGCACTGTTCTTTTCCCCAAAAATAAACCTTTTCCAACTCCGTTCAGGAGACTGAGGCTCCCTTTTCTCTCCAACGCTATCTCTAACACCTCCAATGCCGAGGAATCGCTTGAATCATTCATATTAATCACCATTTTTAAAACCTAGCTGACCCAGGGAGCAAACCCTAACTGCTAGGGAAATTCTTCCCTACCTGACCCCAAGCCTGTGAGTTCCCCCTATGGGCCACCAAATGTTGCACTTGGACACGAAAAGAACACACAGACACCTGTTCAGGGAGAGAAGCAGAAAAAGGAGAGAGCAGAGAAGACCTCGGACTTTATTCTATATCTTCTTAATAATCACCTTGGATTGGAGGGTGAGGTTTACACCCCTCAACCACACTGGTCAAAGGAAAGTCCATCAAACATCTCTGCCCAGGAGAAAAGAATGCAAACAACAGAACAAAGTTACAAAAACATAACGATGTTTACACAATGGTGCGTGAGAAATTCTTATACAGAAATGAAAACATCGAAGAACTGCAAAACTCAGGGCGACAGCCAAGGGGTTAAATTCAGCATAATCAGACAAAAGTGGGACTCTCCACCTGCCTGAAGTTAAATACGCAGGTGCCAACCCTTCAAGGAGATGTCAGCAATTCCTGATTTTCCTTCCTCCTGCCCTGTTCTCCCAAACTCTGCTGAGCACTGAGGCGTGAGGCACTGGCAGTGCCCAAAAACAGCAGAGCACAGCAGCTCTCTGCTCCACAGGCAGCAGCCACTCCGGGCTTCTTCTCCAGGAGAGGGAATAAATAAAGCTCTGAGTGACAGAGTTTTTAACAACAAAATCATTCCACGGACAGAGTGTGTAATGAGTTCCAGTCAGAGCAAGTTATGGAGGAATAATTTTCTAGTACCTGGAGCTAGCAACCACTTCATGGGTGCTTTTTATTCCTGGGTTGTAAATTGATTTTATACATCATTTATCAATGGAGGCCTGGCTTTATAATGGGGATATTTTAATATTTATGCCTCTCCAGCCGCATGCTCAGCAAACAAATGGGAACAATAGGACATAGCTGGTGTTACAAGTCCCTGGGATATCTCCCCCTGCTCCCAGGTGAGGGTGATGGAGGTCTGCAAGCGACAGATAAACCCAGGGAAATTTGATTATGGGATGCATAGAGAACGACTCCTGTGTTACTGGAGAGGATTAAAGAAGTGCTGAGGGCTTAAGTTTTGTGTTGCATTTCCATATATTGGCTTTATAGGGCAAAGGAATCCTCAGAGGGACACACGTGAGCCCACGAGATCCACAGCAGATCCAGGGAGCGTGGGGGGATCCTGGTCCTTGGGGCACTGAGGGGATGTGATCCAGCACACCTTGGGCTGTTGGATTGCAATGATTGCCCCAAAAAAACCCCACCTGAACCCACCACAGCACAAACCCCACACACCATCCCCTAATTCAGCAAAAGCTGTGCCTTCTGTCCTGTGGGCAGAATTGTTCTGCAGCTGGGGGAGGATGGGCAGCAAATTGTCCTTGCAGCACCTCAAAACGCTGCCTTGTCCTTGCTGACCCCTCTCTAACTTCCATTTTCAGTGTTTTACCTGCTGGGGAGCAGCTACCTTGAGTGTTGTCCAAAAAAGCCCCATTCCATGCCTGTTTATTTTCATCAGCTCTGTAAATAAAACCCCTTCCCTCATGCTGGGGCTCTCAGCTCTGTCGCAGAGAACTCACCCAGGGCCCCTGCAGAAAGATCTCGTGCTAAACCCCACAGCTCCGGGGATGGGACATTAATATTCAGCAGAGAAACCAGGAAAACACATTTACTCCCTACTCACAGCTAAAGCTGTTCTTCAGGCAGCTACTTAATCCATGGTCACCGTGCTGTTTACTCCCAGGAAAGGAGACGAATGCTCAGAGCTCTCAAGCTGCTTGAGTCACAGAAAAAACCAGACTTAATTTAGGCTTAATTTGTGCTGGTCTAAGTCAGAACCACAGGCACAGGCTGGGAATGAACCCCTCGTGCTTTTGGGGTGAGGATGCGCCTCTGCAGGGCCATAAACAGAGAGAGCTGCACTCCCCAGGTTCCCACTGCACTAATTACCTCCCCATTAATGATGCTGATGAGGCAGAGACTCGTTGTTTATTGGTGCAGGTACAGTCAGGCAGCTCCCTGTGATGCCTCCTGCAGCCACCTAGAAACAGAGACTAGACAAGAGGAAGGGAATAAAGACAGGTATTTATTTGAAGGGCCTTCAAGGTACACCCTGGGGGAGCCAGAGGCTGCTTCCAAAAATTGGACCCCAAGATGGACCCCAGGTCACGAGTTCTTCACACTTTTATAGGTTTGGATCATTTGCATATCAGGNTGACAACAGCAAAGGCAGGAGCAGCTGAAACACAACGCCTCTGTTTTCCATCCAAGGCATCACAGGTAATATTCACCACAGGTAATATTAAATTGTATTCTGTTTCCCTCTGCACCTTTCCAGCTCCTCAACTCGGCCTTGGGAAGACAAAAGCAGGAGAGAGGAGCGAGGTGCAGGAGGCACAAATAAACCCCCCAAATAATTCTGCTTTGTAGTGAGAGGAGATCTCCAGGATCCCAAGGTGCTTTAGGAGAGCACTAAAAGTGCTTCTCACTCTTTTTTTCCATTCTCCCTCCCTTGTAGAACTACAGTTTCACAGCCATGGGTTATTCCACACGTTTCCCCAAAGGAAACCAACCACCAGAGCCGTGATTCCCTCGCCTTCCCCACTGTTCCTGCAGCAGGATGCACTCACAGGGATAACTCAGTGAGGAAAACCACAGCTGGAAGGGGAGATGAGTGGAGATCCTGCCTCTTCCTTCCCCATTTCACCCTCTCAGTGGAGATCCTGCCTCTTCCTTCTCCACTTCACCCTCTCAGTGGAGATCCTGCCTCTTCCTTCCCCATTTCACCCTCTCACTGGAGATCCTGCTTCGCCAAGGGAAAGGATGGAAAAAACAGCGTGGAATTCAGCCCATTGAGGCAACAGTTAAACACACAAACAACTCCCTGCAAGGGGGATTTCAGAGGACAAACACAGGCTAAGGCAACGTCAAGATAATCACGAGCATCCACATCCTTCCTTGTACGTTCAGACTGCTGGGGAGCCCCTTAGAGGGGAAAAAAGAGGTTTTCAGTCTAAAAAAAAAATTGCTTTGTCAAGCAGGAAAGGCTCCTCGCCCTCCCCACGGTGGCTTCCAAGGTCACTCCACAGAGTTATTCAGCATGAGAGCCCCCGAGCTGATCGGCCCTGACACATCAGTTTTGTCCTAGCAGGCCACAGGACAATGTCCTGGAGGAGCTGCAGCCCCTGGCAGGGTCGGGGAGGAAATGTTGGAGTCACAGCGATGCCCTGAGCGCCGCTGGCCCGACAAATGTCACAGCTGAAACCCTGCACAGCCAGCCAGGGGATGAGCTGCCACAGCCCCGTCCCTCCCAGCAGCTCGCAGAGTTTATTAAGATGGACTTATTTAACCACTCCATTTAAATAAAAGCTCCGGCGTCAGCTGAGGAAGCTGGACTTGAAAATTGGTCCTTCTCCTGCCCATCCCCTTCAGCAGCAGGGCTGACACGGGAATTGAGGTCGAGTTTGTTTTCAAACACGGGGACAGAGCTGTGAGGGGCTGGGCTCAGGGGCAGGCAGCTCCAGGACTGATGTCTCACCAGGTGATGCTTCCTCAGAGAAAAATGAGATGTAAAAGCACCAGGAGGAGAGCAGGAGCTCTGAGCTTAGTTCCCTGCAAGAGCCCAGCTCAGTCATTTAATCCTCCTTGGCCCATGAAAAGAAAAATCAGCATTGCTCTTCACAGCCCCCTCTCCATCCTCTCCCTTCCTTGTTATTCCCAAGCACCACAGCTCAGTCCTGGGACCAAATCCATCCTTCAGCACCCCTGGCCAAGCACTCAGCCCCGTGTCAATGAGCTAACTCTGCTCCCCAGGGCCCAGACTGGCATTAGACTGAGATCTCACCTCCAGTCCCCACTGTCCTTTGATAATCCCTCAATTCCCAATAAACTCCTATTCATCCTAAACCACAGCTTTAGGCTGCAGGCTCTGTGGGCAGCACCCAAATCCCTTCTCCTGTCAATGGGCTCTTATTTGGAGGCTAAATCATTCAATTAATATAGAAACAACAAAGAAATCTTCCAATAAATAAATCTATATTCAGTCCTGAACACCCTGGAGAAGGAACACAGACAGGTGGCAGATCCCTGCACATTTTTAGTGGCTCGATTTCTTTTTTCTGCCGCCACCTTCCCCTCCTGAGGCCGATGTTCAGAAGGATGCACAGAGCTAAATAGGTCCTGATAACTCCCTGCTGGCAGGGCAGGGGGTCCTTCCCCTCCTGGCTGCGCCTGTCACTTGTGATCCACTTGGACATGGAAACAATTTTGCTCCCGGATGGAAAACAGTCCCTTTGCCTTGAAAGATCAGCTCAGCCTCCTGCTGATGCATTTGTAACCTGTCACTCCATCCTCCCAGCGTGTCACTCACTGCTGGAAGTGCCTCCTGCTGCTGGGGCTGTGGGAAGGAGAGGGGATCCCAGCACCTGTGTGCCCAGATCAGAGCCAGGGTGGGGTTTTGTCCCAGGTTACAGTGTAAGATGTAACCAGTGGTGTGTATTCTATTATTACCTTCACAAGCTGATAAAGCAGGTGGGGCAGTGCTCGTTATCTCCTATAATCTGGGTTTTGGAACAGCACAAGGATTCCCAGAGGACAAGAGCAACCACTGGACCTTCAGGTGAAGACCAGACCCTAACAGGGTGATGGGAGCAGTCCAGATGAAGGGGTCCTGTCAAAGCGATGATCCTGTAGAAGGATGCTGTTCCAACCCTTTTTGTGCTGTTCCAAAGCCCAGATTATATCCAGGTGGGAATCCTTGGCTCCTCCCCCTGGGCAGAGCCTCTCCCAATGGAACGATGTCATTCTGTGATGGGTCCTTGATTGCCCATTAAACAGAGATAAGCCCCGGAGGGTGTTATCAGAGATGAGTCATGGTAGGAGATAACGAGCACGGCCCCACCTGCTTTATCAGCTTGTGCAGGTGATAACAGAATACACACCATTGGTTACATCTTACACTGTAACCTGGGACAAGAGTCCTTGTACAGGATTAAAGGACTCAGATGTCCCCTTCCTTCCCTCTTCTCTTTGCCAGGAACCTTCTGAGAGCACAAACAACTGAAATTCAAAACTCTTATTAAAATGTCATTTTTGGTGGTATCATTTTAACCCTTTTAAGCTGAGGTGCTGCACTGCAATAAACATTACCAGAGCATTTTCTGGAACAAATATTTCACAGAGCAGCGGTGATTTCACTTTGAAACAAGAATCTGTGCACGAGCTCTGTCCCAGAGACAGGGTGGAGGTGGTGGCCGCTGTCACCTGTGTGAAGGGGAATGTGTTCTCTCCCTCAGAGTTCCGGACTGTGAGCAGCAGCCCGAGGGCTCCATGTATGAAGCAATGTACAACATCCACTCCCAGGCAGCATCCTCTGCTTTCGAGGCTGTCAACACCTCTGGTGAGTGGGTGCTGAAAAGCAGCTGAGGAACTGGGGTACAGTGAATTGCTCCCAGTGGAGCAGCATTTTAGGCTGAATTAAAGGAATGACGTTTGGTTTTGTTGTTAAAAAAGCTGGGACGGATGTGGAAATAGGAGTCTGTGCATGCATTTTTAAGTATTCCCATTCCGTACTCCGGGAAAAATCCAGTCCGGGTTTTCCTCTGAGTCCATTCCGTACTCCGGGGAAACTCCAGTCCGGCTTTTCCCGCGTGCCGCGCTCGGGACCGCGAGTATTTTTACTTAAAATATTCAAGTATTTTTAACCTAATTGTAACCTAGAACAGGTTTGGAGGGAGAACACCACTGGAGAAGCAGCACACCTCCCCTCCCCAGCTTGGCTGGCTCATTTTTGAAAGAAATAATAAAAAAGAATCGATAGTATCTAACAGTTCCTGTCACTGAATTGGGGTTTTAACCACTTTGCAAAGTCCATAGAAGAGTCCCCAGCTGTTCACCTGACACCAGCACTGCACATCTGTGCTGTTCTGCAGAAATTCCTTGTGCAAAGCACTAAAAACCAACCCCTAGCTCTACAATGCGGGAATTTTATCCACCATCCAACATCAAAGCACTTCTCCAGGGACTCCAGGGTCAGTGGTTTTTTTTGGGAGTCTCCATTTCCCTTGTGAGAGCAGCACTCTGCACATCAGCTCTGAAATTACTGCCAAATAAAGAAGTTATTGGTATCAAAACCACTCCCTTTACATGTGGTGGCCTTTTCCTGTCCCAGCAGGGAGGGCACAGCAGCTAAATTAGAAATTGGTGCCTCTGGAGCACCAAGTGCCCTGGGGAGCAGCACATTACAAATCCTAAACGGTTGAAAAATCCCCTTTTCCACCACCACCACAGGAACAAAACCACTGCTGGGGTGGGACCTGGCCCCTGACAAAGTGACACCGATTTCGAGCCACATCTCCCTTTGGTGCCACACCAAATGTCAGCCAGGACATCTCCCTGGAGCTCCCAGAGTGTGTCTGGGGCTGCAGGAGAATCCCTGAGAGCCTCATCCCACAACAACCCCTCAGGAAAGGAACCACCTTCAACTTTGTGCTCATTGATGATGGCTTCTCCTAACACCAAACGCTCGCTTTTCACCCAATCCCTTGATATCTTTTTTTTTTTCTCCCTTTTTCCTCCTTGAACTGAGCTGCCAGCAATGATTTTTCTCGGCTCATAAACACATTTCCCATTTGGAGGAGAAGAAAGCAACCTTTGCTGGAGAATTGCTTCACCTTTCCGAGCCCTGGGAGCTCCCATTCTGCTGTTCCCACAGATAAAAAACTTCCCAGAGGAGGTGGGAGCTGCAGGCAGGGAAAGGGGGTTTGGGGTGCACTGGGGATTCCCTCCCCTGCCCCAAAATCCACCCTGGATTTTCATCCCATCCACAGCGTGAATAAAACACCCTCAACAAATCCTTCTGAGTGACTTTCTATTGCCAAGGCAGAGCTGAGAAGTGGCGTTGGGACATAAAATCTCATTTTTAAGTCCTACACACACGAAGCAGGATTCCTGTTTTGGGAGAATCAAGGGATTAAGGATTTCCTCTGGTGTCACAGCCATGGCCACTTCCCCTCAAGCCTGTTCCTGATGGGATATCAGGACAGCACCTCGGGGATCCCAAAGTGGTTATTTACATATTTTCCTCTATCTCAGGGAAGTCTCAAAGGTGGTTTTTTTCCCCCCACATCCCATTTTTGACAGATAACACGGATCAGTTCCAGTCATCCTCCAAAGAGCTGCTCTTCTCTGGGATGGAAGGTTGGAATTACCACATCCTCACCTCCCTACAGCACCAGGCTGTGGGGATGCAAGGAGATGCCTCTCCCTATTCCCTGAGATCCCCGAGATTCCTGCTCTTCTCCAGAGAACAGTGACAAAATGCATTCATTACCCTCCACTTCAGCGCAGAGAAAATGAGGGGAAAGTGGTTGTTTATTAGATGTTGAGAAATACCAAAACCCTTTTAACTTGTACTCTAAGAGAAAGGAAAAAGGTAAAAAGGTAATTTTCCAGGAAGCTTCTGTCACTGTTTGAAAAGAGAGAGTGAAAAAGACTGCTTTTATTACCTGCTTTATTTATGGTTACTCAATAATGACACAGACAAGTGCATTACTGGCTCAGCCACTTCCCTGCTGCTGCCTTTGGAAAGACAAAAGAGAGATCAAGTGTGGGTCTGTTTGCTAAAAGCTCAGCTCCAGAGTCAACCAACAGCGGTTCTCCTTGGAAAAAAGGAGGCGCAGTGCAGATTTCATGGAGATCTCCCTGATCCCAGACCTTAGGGCAGTGGGGTTTTGGGAGACAGGTCAGCCAAGGGGGGGAAAGGGGAGAGAGAAATGAGTTCTGGGGGATTTTCTGTGTCTTTGTGGGATATTGATCATTTTTAAGCCGTTAAAGGAGAACATCTGGCCAAGATGGGATTCTGAGGTGGTTCTGCAGTGCTGCCACCCACCAACCGCAGGGAGCTGCTTTGGTTTGGGGTGGGATTCTCTGGAGCCAGGCGGATTCAGAAGAGTTGTTCCCAAATGTGAGGGACAAGCTCATTCCTCAGCACAGCAGAGGATCAGGGGACAGCAAAGCACAAGAGACAGAGGGGGGAAAAGGGATCAAAAGATGACTTTGGACTGATTCAGGATGTTTCAGCATCAGGTTGAGTGGTCAGTTCCCAGAGCAGAGCAAAGACAGGTGAAATATTGCAGGAGATCAGCTGTAGGAAGGGTTTGGGGATCCAGGGAAGTTGGTTTGAATATCTCAGTGTCTGATACCTGCTCTATTGAAACAAGCACTTAGCAAACGTGAGCAAATGCAGAACAAGACTTAAAAGAAGGGAACAGCAACCCTGTCCCTCTCACAGTCCTCCTGTACTATTTTCTCTTTGTTTTCCTATTTAAAACCAAAGCAAATCAACTCAGATATTACAGAGCCTGTCCAGCTGGTGCCACAGGAGCCTCCCGAGCTGATCCTGCTCAGGGACATTTGTCCAGCCAGGAACGCAACTTTGGGAGAGGAGGGACATGGAAGAGGAAGGTAAAATTCCTTCCTGACCTCCTGGAGAAGCCTGAGCCTTGGCATTTGGCCTGGAGACAGATAAACCCAGAGGGATTTGTTTGGTGTTTGATATGGATTTTTTGATCTCCCTGCACGCTGACACAGCCAGCACAAAGTTTTCTCGCTACGAGGCACAGCCAGTGCCTTAATTAAGTGCCTTAAGCGTGTGGGTATTTACCCTGCACACAAAGATCTCCAGATCCTGTTCGGATCACCAGGGCACTGCTGACTTTCAATTGCAGCCACTTAGAGAGATTGGAGCTCTTTACTCGGGGCTGTTTAAGGTGAGTGAACAATCCATCCCCCCAAACACGGCAGCAGCCAAGCAGAGGAGCGATGCAGCCTTTAAAATCTGCTCCTAAATAACTCAGAGCACACTCAGAGCCTGCCCAAACACCCTGCAACGAGGCAGAGCATGAATAAGCTATTAACCCATCCCAGAGCAGGCAGAGTGGGGGCTGCAGCTGGGAGAAGAGAAATAAATGTGGAGAAAAAAAGCCAGGAGCACCAGGATTTCTGTCCAGAAGCTCTGTTTCAATGTTTTCCCTTCAGCAATTTTTGCCAGGGTTCTCAGCACGGCTGCCCTGCACCTCTGTGGTCCCTGCATCTCTGTGGTCCCTGCAGCTCCCTCAGGAGGAAAATGAGGTTTATCTGGCAGGTATTTGAGACAGGAGCCCAAAAGGGTGCCTGTGCAGGGGTCACCTGGGCCACACCTCGCTCCCCCACAATCTGCTCAGCCTGAGCCCAGCTTTGTGCTCCCTGCTCCCATCCCCACCTGCCCCACACAGCTCGGGGATGAGCAGGACAACAGCCTCCAGCTGCACATGGCCAGGCACAGGGAGAGCTGGAAACTGCAATACAGGGACTGAAATTGGGTTTTTGCACAGGGGTCTCTTCCCAGAGGGGAAAAAACCCCAAATAAACCTATCCAGTGGGATTATTAGCACGTGGATAACTCCCAGTATTGATCCTCCAAGTGCAGCTGATCAGAGAGGGCGAGGGGCTTTAGTGTGGCTCCAGAGCAAACTGACTCCATCATGACATTGATCCAGGGACAATGCTGAGTTTCTCCTGAAGAAACCCCTGTTTGTGTGACTCTGGCAGGTATGGATCACCCAGAGCAGGATTTTGCACCCCTCAGGACAGGGATTGTTGGGTGTGTGCACACAGAGCACAGCACAGCCAGGGACTGATGAGGAACACAGCTCTGGGTTGTAGATATTCCATTCCCTCCGAGGAAAACCAGCACCAAGCAGTCTCTGCTGCTCATTTTGCCCTGAATAAAGATTCCTTTTCCCTGCTCAGCCTCTTCATGGCTCTCACATTGCCACCTCTCATTACAGCAGCTGCGAGCAGTGCCTGGCACAGTGGCACCCTGACCCCTGCCAGGGACTGGAATATAAATGCACAGAAAACTGCGGCAGGGCCACAAATTCCCGGTCCCTGCTGCCATTCCCCACCCTGTGACGGCTGCAGCAGCAGCAGGAGATGATGCATGGAAGAAAAAGCTGCACAGGGAGGGAGGTACAATCACCTGCCAGGTGTTACAGCACTCCTCTGGCTCGTGGCACTCAGGAGCTGAGGGCTGGTGGCTGTGACAGATGAAAGGATGTGCAGGGAGCCAGCTGAGAAACCATGTCAGGACAGGAGAGATCTGAGAGCAGGAGCCAGGCAGGGAGGTGGAAGTCCTGAGCAGGAGTGTTTAGAACTGTCTAAAACGTAAAACTCTGCGTTTATGGTGACAGGAACAGCCTCTGCACACACCTGGCTTAGAGTGCAGCAAAAATTCCAGGGCAGGGGGAAGAATTCCAGCCCCAAGCAAACAGCCTCGACCAGAAAAACCCCAATAAAGGGCTTAGGGAGAGTGTGAAAGCAAAAAAAAGCCCCCCAGAGCACCGCAGCCCCATCAGTCTCTGCCACAAACAGCCACACCGGGCACTAAGGAGTTTGCTGGGAGATGTTTTCCCTCTGCTGATGGATGGCATTTTCCAGGCTGTTATTAACTGGACTTCACCACTTTGGGGTGATCTATGGAGGAGCAGCAGCTTTAAAGCATTTGGCACTGCAGCTGTGGATTAGAGGAGGGAGTGAAGAATGGAAGCAGCTCCTCAGAGCATCCCCATCTGTCAAGGTGTGCACGGGGGCTGCAGGTGATGGGGAGAGGGAAGGAGGGAGGCTGGATGCTGCAGGGCATCACTGCCCTGAAAAATGGGACCTTCTTCAAGCGGTTTCCAAGAGCCCCAGTGATGCCTTCGGTTTTAACTTTTATATTTTCAAATTCTGTACTGCTCAGAGTGTAACTCTGAAGTTCCTTGGAGCCTGTAATTCCTGCTCTCTCGTACTGGGCAGACAGAACAAAGCCTCTCCAGGCTTTGCCTTCAAGGACAGCCAGGCTGTTCTAGGCCCAAAATGTGTAAACCAAAGATTCTAAGGGGGGCAAGCTGAGGGGAATGACATCATTAAACTGGGGCTTTAATTGGAGAATTAACCCTGATATGCAAATGATCCAAACCTATAAAAGTGTGAAGAACTCGTGACCTGGGGTCCATCTTGGGGTCCAATTTTTGGAAGCAGCCTCTGGCTCCCCCAGGGTGTACCTTGAAGGCCCTTCAAATAAAAACCTATCTTTATTCCCTTCCTCTTGTCTAGTCTCTGTTTCTAGGTGGCTGCAGGAGGCATCACCAGCTGCTCACAGGGGAGAGAAATTGAGTGACCACCCTCAGAAGGAGAAGAGGAAGAGGTGAGGGTGATGGAAGGAGAAGCAGAGGTTTTCAGGAGAGAGGAGCCAGGAGCTGCTCAGGACTGGCTGGGTTTGGAGTGTGAGGGTGGAGAAGGGTTTGGATTGAGCCCCACATTGCAGCAAAGGGCCAATCCTCTCTTGTTTGGAAGTGGCTGTGGAGCCTGAACCATCTCCTCCAGCATTCCCAAGGCAGGGAGGGCACAAGGGGGCTTCCACCCCCCAGTAATTAACATTTAATTAGCAGTAAGCAGAGCTCAAAGCATGGATGGGGAAAGCACAGAACAAGGTTGAAATATTTCCCTGAGCCAGCACTTTTGTTCTAAAAACACACAGAGCTGTGACCCTCAATGACAACAGCGATTTTGAATATCACTTCATCTTCCTTTCAGCAGAGTTCTCACTTCTGGGCTGTGATCTACAAGTGAAGATTTTCTTCTGCTGCACCCAGAATTTACTTTGGCATCCAGGAGCAAAGATCCAGCCCCACTCCAGCCTGCTGGGGATTGCTAATCCTGAGTCCACACACCAAGTTCCCTCCTTGTCTCTCCCCCAACTCAAGCAATTTGCCCAACTTTAGCACTAATTTACAAATCGTTTCAGTCAACTTGAAATAATATTTATTTGTCCAATATCCACCCACTCAGCACTGTCTTGTCACAGTTTCAGGGGTCTAATTAAATCACGGCCTGAATTGGAAAAAGCCATTCTTGCAGCAGGGCTGAGCTGACCTCCTCACCTCATTTATCCACTGATAACCCTCGTCTGGAAGCACTCGGCTCCCCCTGAGGGAAAAGCTACTTCACATCCCATTGATCCCCAGCTTTTCCCTGACTTCTCAAGCAGCTCTTATTTTTATTCACTGATCAGAAATTACTTGACCAGCCACCAAAAAAAACCAACCAAACAAACAAACCAAAAAACCACAAAAAAAAAAAAACCCAACCCAAACCAAAAAACCACCAAAAAAAAAAAAAACAAACAAAAAACCCCCAAACCAAGAAAACTCCTCATCCACATCTCCCAGGGAGCCAAAGCTGTGAGAAATCCTGAGAGGGGCCACGAAGCCAGGGCAGCCCAGGGGGGTGTTATGAAAGGTGACAGCTCTTGCTGTTGGACAGCATTTGAAAATGTGAGTAATCATCAAGGTGTCGTTCGTGTTGTGCCTCTGATCAAAGCCCTGGCCAGAAAAACACTGAGTTTTGCAGGGGAGCAGAGGTGCAGGAGAAGCCCCAGCTGTCAGCAGGAATTTAACTGTTTATGGCCTCCTGTTCCTGTGAGCCACTAAAAAGCAAACAAACAACAGCTGCTTCCCCTCCTGCGCAGCACCAGCAGGACCTGGGCTGTTCATTATTAATTCTGCTCGGCATTCCTGTCACAGGGGTACAAAATCCTGCTCCCAGACCTTGTGTTTGGTGCTTAACACTCCTACAGCAAACAGGTGCTGCTGGAGCAAGGCTCTCACAGCCTCTCCGTGGCTGTGCAGGGCTGAAGTTCATCTGGAAAGCTTCACACAGCCAAAAGGAGTCCAGGCAGGAGGAAATTCATCATCCCTGCCCAGGTGGGTGAAGCGAGGCAGAGGAACACTTCCCATTCCCACATATCCATCTCCCAGGTTCCCTGCAAGGAGAACCAGAGCTCCTTCCACGCTGGTGTCACCCAGTCCTGCATCCCCATGGCGTGGGACAGCACATCCTGAGAGGAATATAGGATTTGTCTTTACAAACAAGCTCTGGGCCTGCTGGTGGACAAGGCTAAGCACTATGAGATAAGGAAGACAATGGGAGGAATCCCATTGATTGATGAATTAAAGAGATATGGATCTTCAAACATACCAAAAGTCTGCCCACAAGGCAGGGGGGGGGTTACACAGTAGAAGAGAATTTTTAGGCATTCCGGGAAGTCTGTACCTCTTGAGTACCTCAGGCAATGGGGAAAGAGAGAGGGAAATGCGGTCTGGGAAATAGGGAAAATAGGATAAAAAGGAGGCTGCGACGTCCAAAAATTCGAGAGACCCCAGGGGAATGCCCCATGGCCTCTCCCTTTATTCGAATAAAGTAAAGGGACTCCTCTGTCTCCTTTTTGGACATAAACCTCTGGTGTTGGTGGATTAATTTTCTTGACAATCCCAACAGCCCCTGTGGTGGCACAAAGGGCTGAGGGTACAAAGGAGGTGCAGAAGAGCCCCAAAATCAGATTTTCAGCAGTTGTGATGACCCAGGGAAAGAGGCACAGGCAGCCTCAGCAGCTCATCCAAGTGTTATCCCTGAGCCGAGGTCCAGCTCCCACTGGGATGCAGCCACCTGATTTCCATGGGCTGCTCTGGAAATGTCATCCTCAGCCACTGTGAAATGAAAAGGCCAAAGGAGAATTTCCCGGAGCCTGAGGCTCACCGAGAGCAGAGGGAGTCGCTGCTGCCAGGGGATATTTCCCTCAGAGGAGCAGCACAATCCAATCCCACAGCAGCAACAAGTCTCTCACAGGGTTCTCCTGCCCACCCATCCATCCATCCATTCCTCCTCCTGAGGAAAACGGGAGGATTTCTGTGTTCTGCACCCAAAGACATCTGATCTGCCCTGTTCCACTCTGCCCACTCAGAAGCTGGGAATATTTAATCAGGGATTGGCTGGGGCTGCTCCACCAGCCCTGTGCCTGCTGGGGAAGAAACTGGATGGATCGAGTGGCAAAGGGGGAGCAATAAAAATCCTGGGTGTTGCTGAGCTGAAGGGAAATGTGTCCCTTGCACAAGAGCTCGTTGGTCTGGGGATGCCAGAGCCTCTCCTCATCCTTGTCACGCTCCAGCTCTGTCCCTGTCTGAGCCTCCTGGACAGCCCTGAGCAGGACAGCCCTGGAAAATCTGTCTCAGTTTTCCTGCCAGCTCAGTCAAGGCAGGAAAAGCCCTTTGGAGCTGAGCTCCTGCTGGTGTGGGTGCCCATGCAGGGACAGGGGGAGGAACAGAAGGGACATTTTTGGCTGGGTGGCTCCTTTTAAATCGTTCCCTCCAAGGTGACAAATGTCCCTCAGGAAGGAGGGGGCAAAATCTTTCATGAGCCCCCTTGTCTTGGGCTCCCTCCCTCCCCTCAGAGAAGTTCATCTTTGTCCTCTCCTCAACCCATGGCCGGGCCTGGGGAAGTTTCTCCACCACTTTCCTCCCACTCAGTCAGAAAAGTCTCAGCAATATTCAACATCCTACCACAGCCCTCAGCCAAAAAGACCTTCGCACTGCTCAAATGATTCACCTGCAGGGGCAGAAATATTTGGAAACAGGTGAAAAACCTCTTAAGCAAAGGAGAGGCACCTTCCCTGTGCCACGGTGGCTTCTGAGTGTCCTTTCCCCACTAGAGCATGTCAAAAATGCTCAGAAAAAACCAGATTCCTTCCTCCTGGGTTGTGCTGGACTTCAAGACTTCTAAAATTGCATGTCCTGGATCACCCCCCTCCATAGCTCCTTATTTACATTATATTATTCCAAGAGTTTAAAGCTGAGTCTAGAAGCCAAGTAAAAAGCCTAAGACAAGCCATTCCTCTGTGCCAAAGGGTATTTTTATGCTCCAGAGCTCAGCAGAGGGTCACAGGCACGGATCATACCTGAGACAGGCACGGGAGAATGGGAGCACGGCAAGAACCGAAATTCTGGTTGGATACTGCACCAAAATGCAAGAGAAAATAAAAGCGCAGCTATTTCCCAACACTGGGAATTCCTCACATTACAGAGGGAAAAACAAAAGGGAAAATGTGGGAAAAGCTGCCTGTTAAAAGAAGAATTTTTTTCTCCCCCTTCCACTAAGCCTTTACAGAGTTATGCAAGTTGACTTTATCTGCTGCAAATCCCCCTTTCTGTTGTCAGTCCTCGGGAAGCCAAAGTCCTTAATTCTCCTGCACACACGGCGTTGTAGGGTGGGTAATATCTGCTTCAGCCTGCCCAGAATGAATCCCATCTCCATCCCCCAGGGCCATTGATTCCAGCCTAAACCCAGCCTTGTTTCCTATCAGCTCAGCCTCACACCTCTTATCTGCCCCAGCACTTTTATCTCTGATTTCCTTCCTTGTTGCCCTCTGAACTCCCCTCAGTTCTGCCAGGCCATGAAACAATTTGGGGGTTTGGCAACAGCTCCTCCACCAGCCTCTCCCCGACAGGATTCCTCTGCAGGAATCTGCCCTGGGATGGTGACAGCCAAATATTGGGATGGAAAACTAAATTTTTTTCTTTTTTAATGTTCTTTGTGGATGGCTTTGCTGCCAGAACTGATGCCTCCTGCAGCCACCTAGAAACAGAGACTAGACAAGAGCAAGGGAATAAAGACAGGTATTTATTTGAAGGGCCTTCAAGGTACACCCTGGGGGAGCCAGAGGCTGCTTCCAAAAATTGGACCCCAAGATGGACCCCAGGTCACGAGTTCTTCACACTTTTATAGGTTTGGATCATTTGCATATCAGGGTTCATTCTCCAATTAAAGCCCCAGTTTAATGATGTCATTCCCCTCAGCTTGCCCCCCTTTTAGAATCTTTGGTTTACACATTTTGGGCCTAGAACAGCCTGGCTGTCCTTGAAGGCAAAGCCTGGAGAGGCTTTGTTATGTCTGCCCAGTACGAGAGAGCAGGAATTACAGGCTCCAAGGAACTTCAGAGTTACACTCTGAGCAGTACAGAATTTGAAAATATCAAAGTTAAAACCTAAGGCATCAGACCCACCACAGCTGCACGTTCCCCTGGGCACTGCAGCCTGGGGCTGAGATCCCAAAATCCTGCTGAGGCTCAGCTGTGCTGAGCTGGCTCCAAGGGCACTTTTCTTGCTCCAGAGTGAGCTCCCAGCAGGGATGTGCCTCCGCAGGGTGTCTGGGCATTTCAGCAACAGAGCTGAAGGGCACTGGCACCACCAGGGCTGTGTGTGAAGGCTGAGGCTTTGCAAAGCTCAGCTTTCCCACTGCTGGAGCTGGGCTTTGCCCAGAGGGATGAACTGCAAGTCCCTGGCTCGTTCTGTGCCAGGGGAATGCAGCAACCACAGCTGATGGAGCAGCAGCACCTTCCCCAGGTACCACCTGACTTTGTTATGCTGCCCCAAACAACACCAAACCCCGTTAGGAATCTATAGGATGAAAGGAAAGGACACCCCAAAGCCACTGAGAGCCCCAAAGCGACGCCACAGCTCTACACGTCCTCACAAACACCCTGAGCTGGCTCTTGCCTGCAACAGGGACAGGGCACTGAGGGAAAACCTGCACATTTCTGCTCCCAGGCTGCTCTTGCAGCAGCTGAACCGGAGGTTTAGGTAAAATGAACCTGGGGGAAACAGCAGGAACAGACCCCACCATTAACTCAGCGTGGTGCTGATCAGGGCAGGGAGAGCAGCCCGGCTGCTGCCCTGATTACCCACTGGGGTCTGGGGTTTCAGAGGATGAAAACAAGCCCAGGAAGCAATGCAGGGTCAGTGATGATCATTAAATTCAGCCCCACAGAGCTCAGGCAGACACAGCCCCGTGCTGAGCTCTCTGCGTTATGTGCAGCTCCATCCCTGAATTTTCTTTGTGAACCCTCTCCATTTCAGCCACATTTTGGAGATAAAACCTCTTCCTCAGCAGCCCTGGCCTAAACAACAGGATCCATCAGCTTTTCCAGATGCTGAAAACCCCTTTTAATGAACTTTTATCCCAGCCCCCCCAAAACTGCAGCTTCTTTTCAATGCCCCGTTTGTTTTTTTGCCTTTCAGAGCTCTGGCTGCAGCAGAGCTGAGCCCAGCCCTGCTCTCAGTCATGTGCTGGTGGCCCTGGTGCCTCTGCTCGGATGCAGAGCTGAAGCTGGCAGCAAATCCCGGGCACTGCCCTTGGGAGCAGCTGGAGGAAGGGACAAACCTCACCTGGGTGGCTCAGGGTGGGCAGCAGGATGCCAGTGTCCCTTTGCAGAGTGGCATTGCCACTGCAGGTGGGACTGGGCTCTCACAATCCCTTCTTTCCCTGCACCCAGCCTGGGTTTGTGCCCCTCTCCTGACCCAGGGCGTGTCCCCAGCACACAAAATTCAAAACCACTTTCACATCCCAGGCACTGAGCGCATTTCCCTGCACTATTCCACACTTCAAATCTCCAGGAAAAAAATCACTTATATCTCCCCTCCAGCCCCACGTTTTCCATGACCATTTATTGGCATTGTCACTGCAAGTGGGACTTGGCCCTCACAATCCCTTTTTTTCCTGCACCCAGCCAGGCATTCCCTGGGTTTGTGCCCCTCTCCTCACCCAGGGCGTGTCCCCAGCACACAAAATTCAAAACCACTTTCACATCCCAGGCACTGAGCGCGTTCCCTGAACTATTCCACGATCCACACTTCAAATCTCCAGGAAAAAAAAATCACTTCCACGCCCTCCAGCCCCACGTTTTCCATTCCCATTTGTTGGCATTGCCACTGCAGGTGGGACTGGGCTCTTGAAATCCCTTTTTTTCCTGCACCCAGCCTGGGTTTGTGCCCCTCTCCTCACCCAGGGCATGTCCCCAGCACGCAAAATTCAAAATCACTTTTGCATCCCAGGCACTGAGCGCGTTTCCTGAGCTATTCCACGCTTCAAATCTCCAGGAAAAATCACTTCCATCCCCCTCCAGCCCCACATTTTCCATGGCCATTTGGTGGCAGTGTCACCTCCAGACGCCAAGGGTTGGCTGAGGACAGGTGAAGTGGCCAAGCTCCTCCCTCTGCTCACCTCGCAGCTATTTACAGGTGTGGGATTTCAAGTTTTCAGTCTCTAATAATACACATCCCCTGCTCTGTGCTGAGCCCTGGCAGCTCCTGCCTCGTCCTCCAAAGGCAGAGTGGGGACGTGGTGACAGATGCTGCTGACTCACCGTGGGGCTGGTGCTGCAGGGACATTTGGTTCCGGCTCCAGAGAGGCCAAAATCAGCCAGTTTATGCAAAAAAATCCAAGAATTGATGAGGCAAACAAGTGCTTTTACAGCCACTTCTGGAGTCACTTTCCAGCACACTCCTTCCCTCCCTCTATTTTAAATTTTAAATTGCAATATAAAGCTGAGAAGGTCAGCTCATTTTTACAAGCATAAATTAGACTCGTTATTTGTTAAGAAGTCGGACTTGGAAAGAAAATGTGAATTTGCTGAGGAAAAATAAAAACATTAATGAGATCCAAGAATTATTAACCGGTCTGGGAAAGAGAGGGAAGGGAATTTAGGAGTGTTAATTAAAGATAATGGGCTCCAGTGCAGGAAGTGGGGACACTCCAGTGATACTCAGAGGGGACCAATGCTCATGGCTTGGGTTTTTTGCTGAGGTTGTGGACTTGAGGGAGGATTTGATCCATTATTTGTGTGTGTGTGGTGCAGCTGATGATGTGGGAAGTTGGCATGGGGCAGATTCATGCACTGGGGAACAAGAGAGGGTTTTAAAGGGAATATTTGGGCCTGAAGAGGAAGGACAGAAGGCACAACTATTCCATATTATTCTGTACTGGCCTTTATCAGTTCTGCTTTGCTTCCCTGAATATTTTCTATGCCTCAAGCAGCAAATTTCTATCTTAGTCACCCCAAGTAGGGGAAGAAACAGATAATTCCTTTCCCAAACATGGCACATTCCCAAAAAGAATGTCCCAGTGTTCTCCTGGCCCAAATTGATGCAGGCATCCCCCTGAAAACTCTGCTCTTGTCACTGGGTGCTGCCTCCACCACCTCTCCTCCTCCTCCCTCCCATCCCCTCAGTAAAGCTGAGGGCACTGAAGCATTAAACAAAAACCCTTCTCTTAGAACCCCTCCCATCACAGTTAAAGGACAGGCAGTGTAATTCCAGTGCTGTTTCAAGTGAAACCCACCAAGGTTAAGTTTAACACCAGGAAGATGAGATTTCCCCTGGCTGCAGATGTCAGAGCCGGGCCAGGGAAGCTCTCACAAGAAATCCTCCGTGGTCTTTCCCCTGCCAGGACCCAGGGCACATTCCACAGCCTGGATCACACCCGGACAAGGACTGAGGGTGGATTTCCCACCCCTGGGAGGGCCCAAGGCCAGGTTGGAGCAGCCTGGGATAGTGGGAGCTGTCCCTTCCCATGGGACTGGGTGAGATTTAAGGTCCCTTCCAAACCATTTTAGGGTTCTATGAACTGGAAGAGGATCCCAGTGAAAGGGCACAGAAAGTTTTTTTTCACTGGGATAGAACCCAAATGAACCTCATTTGGGGTTTTTAGCTGGCATTGCCTTTGCTGGATTGAAGAAGTGCTCCCTGTTTTATAACAGCAGCTCTCCTCTTGTTCATCCACCTCACCCCGCATATCCCAAACCCATCCCAAAGCTCTCTCCAGCATCTCTGGCCACCTGAGCCAGTCCATTCCCTCCTGGAAATCACTGAGCCATCCACAGAGCCTGCACACAGCCTGCCTTTGGAGCTCCAGATCACTGCAGCTCCTCTCCTGCTGCATCACCAACGCAGCGGGAATCTGCCCAAGCCAACAAAAAATAAATCCTGACCACAGAACGTTGCTGTATCCGAAATGTTGTGCCAGCAAGGGTGAGAGAACAAACAGAAAAAGCAAAGCAACAGCACCAGAATCAGCTGGGTGAAGGTGCTGACTCTGCTGGAATCCAAAAGGGAGAGGAGGGACATCAGTGAATTGGGGTGGGAGGGTTTCCAGCTCCCTCCAAAATCTGTTGAGTTCTGCAAGATCTGTCCCCGTGCTAATGAAGAACTTGGGGCAGCTGCTGTTTGAGGAGGAAACCAAATTTTAATTCCATAAAATTCCTTTTCTCCCAGCCCCTGCCTCCAAATAAGCTGCTTCTTGGGAAGTGTTTGAAGGATAAATTTGGGATTAATTCCAGACAGCTGAAAGAGTCCTTGAAACACCCTGTTCTCACTGGGAGGGATGTGGGGCATGAGAGCAGCTCTTTGAAAACTTGAGCTCCCTATTTTTGGAACCTGAGAGAGGAAAACTTGACTTTCCCTTGGGATTAGAGAGGACAGGCTGAGGGAAGTCATCAGGTGCTGAGGAGTAACAATTTTCCGTACTGGCAGAAACAACCAGAGGGTTAAAAATTTCCTAGGGACACCAGAGATTTGTGCTCACATCTCCACCAAATCCCCTCTGTGGCTATGCCAAGTCATCCCATTGGTAAAAAAACCCCACAATAACCCTTTTTTCCCCCCTCACTGTTGCCCCCCTCAGTGAGATTTCCCAGCACAGAAAATGCCCAGTATGCAGACAGCACCTAAAATTAAGAGTTTGCTGCTCTCAGAGGGAGCAGAACCTCCAGACTCCTGGGAGGAGTTGCTCATTCGAGGGTTTTGAGCTGCTGTGAGTGCCCCAGATAGGAGAGAGATGTTGTTACACCCCAGGAGAGGGGTAAATGGAACACAGAGTTGCCTTCAAAGTGGGGAGCATCAGCAGATAAGCTCAGCCCTTTTCCTCCAAAGAATAAAAAAATTTGCTGTTCCCAGTCTCAGCCTCCCCTGGTGACCATCACCAGCGTGTAAACTAAAACCAGACCCATCCCTGAGTTTTCTCCCTTGATCCTGCCTGCTTCTGGAGCACCGTTCCTGGGAATTCCATGCTGAGGCTGCAGCTCACCTGCCTTCAGCAAAGCAGCTCTGTTACCAGCTGGATAAAATTCCCCCAAGGCTTCCACAGAAACTCCTCCAAAGCCCCCCCAGCAACTCAATTCCCCACCAGGTAATATTTCCCAGCTGATCAGAGCTGACTCCAGTGCATCTGTAGTTAGCTCAGAAGAAGAAGGGAAAGCCATAGAAGTCCATGAATATGGGGGAGAGCTCAAGCCCTGACGTTTTCAGGCTCGTTTTGGGCACGAGAACCTCATTTACCATCATCCCCCTCTCTCCCTGCCCAGCAGCTCCTCTAGAAGGCTCAGACAGCCTTGCAAGCAGGTGGAGAGAAAACAACCTTCCCCCCAGGGAAATTTTCTTCCTGACCCTGATTAATTAGAAGCTGCCTGGTGCCCTGGAGCATGGAGATGAGCACCAGAGGAGGAAAGCAAAGGCAGATAAGAGGGTGCCCAGGGGAAGCAGCAGGTACCTGCCAGCTGACAAACTGTGGCTTCAAGTGTAAACCAGCCTGCCAGGGGATCTAAAAGCAGTTTAAAGTGCAGTTTCCTGCCATAAAAGCAAGACACTTTCCTCCCCGGGAATCACAGAGGGTCTCTCCTGGGCCGAATTTCATTTCTTCTGTAATGAAAATTAATCGTAGTGGTAAAAGGCTGAGGCAAGGAGCAGCTCCAGCTTCCTCCCACCCCACAGCTCCCCCTCTGCGGGTCTGCACCATTCCCTGGAACAAAAACCCAGGTGGTGACTACATTTTAATTATGTCAGGAACACATTTGCAGCCAATATCCCCCCTCAGAATGCCCACAATCACCATTTAAGCACAAGGTCAATTTGCTGGCTGTGGCACAGGGACTGCAAAGCTCCAGCATCACTGATTTCCATCACATTCCCTTCCAGATAAAGAACTTCTCTCCCCTGGGCCTGCTCCTCTCTCCACTGACAGGATGGCAAACCAAAAAACCACAGAGAACTTGCAGATTTTGCCATAAAAGCGATCAGAAAATTCCACTCCAGGAAAAGGCAGGACTTCACAGCAAAAGGTTTTTTGGATTTAGGCTCCAAAAGTTGTGTGGTTGTACCAGTCCTAGAATTTTTCCCGGATTAGGACACGAGGTTGGAAGGGAAAAAGGAGAATAATAGAAAGGGGGTCAATAAGCAAAGTGTGGGAGTATCAGATATAGGAAAGGACCTGTGCAAGAGACTCCCAGGCAAGGGCAGCTCCTGTCCCCTGCACTGAGGAGGCTTTAGAAGATAAAACCTGATTTTCATCACATGAGGCCTAAAGCTTTATTACTGAGATCATGCAATTAACAGGAGCAATAGGAAGATGATCAGCCACGGGATGAGGAAAGGAAAATGTGGTTTGCAAAGGTGAAGTCAGAAGAGAAAACTGATCAAATTTTAGGTTTGTACCCCAAAAGGGCTGGTGTGATCTGCAATCCAAGCATGGAATAGGATGTCCCACATCAGCTGCCTGCTTAGCAGAGGGATGTTAATCCCAGTTTCTCATATGGAAGGGGCAGAGCCAGCACAGACATTTCCCTTCCCAGATGCATTTCCCAGGCTCAAACCATCACAGAATCCATGGTTTCTAACAGGTTCCTTCCTCAGGGTGACAGCATCAGCAGTCAGAGGAACCAGAGCCACAACTCGAGGGCCAACACTCCCTCAACTCTTTATTTAATTTAATATTCATCAGTGATCCCAGCCAGGGAGCTCGAAAATATTCCACTCCTAAATCAAAATGCTGCATAAAAGCCCATTTCAGTTATTTGGGAGAAATAAGGTGACCTTCAGAACTGTGCTTTCCACGTGCTGTGCCACATTCCAGAAATCTCCCAGGAACGACTCCCCTGGACCCAAAAACCTCCCAAGCTCTGCCTGGAACAGGCAGAAAACCCAGCTGGGACAAAGGAAAGCATCACATGAATTATAACCCAAACCCTGATAACTCCTTGAAGAGGAGGTTTGGAGACAGGTTGGCTGAGAAAAAGGTGGAAATGGGTCTAAAATCAGTATTAATTGAAGAGTTCAGATGAATCAAGGGTCTGAACACCCACAAATAAATCAGTTTAGCTGAGAACATTGTCCTTCCTAGAATTATACCTGATCCAAATCACCTCAAGGTGCAAGACAGAACATTTTCAGATTTCTGCAGCAATTCTTTGCTGCACACCTGCTTCTGACTGGTTTTCAGCCTGAAAATTCTGCACAGTGCTGCTGATTTTTTCAAGTGGAAGACTCCTGAATTGAGCTTTCCAGTTGTGTTGGAGCTACTCAACGATGAGAGCCCTGAGATTTAGAGCTCACCAAGACCTCTAAATCCAGAGGCTGCCTGGAATTTCTGGTCAGGGAAGAGAGGAGGCATCTGCTGAGGGGCACCTGGGTACCTGGCTGCTCTCCCCAGAGCATCAGCTGCTGCAGCAGAGAGGGAAGGGCCATAAATCCCTGGAATGCTGAGTCACAGGCAGCTGATTCCACAGGGAAGCCACAGCTCTGGCAGAGGGCAGACAGCCCTGCCTGGCAGTGACCTTGCTGTCCCCAGCCATCTCATCCTGCTGGCCAAGGCAGCAGAAGAAAAAAATCCACACTAAAAGCAAATTTTGGGACGGAACTGCTGGATCTGCTCACTCAGCACTGCAGGAACCCATCCCGTGCAGGATTCTGTGGGAACAAGGTCAGTGCAGCACTCAGGGAACAATCCTGGAGCTGGTGGGGTCTCTTTGGGGTTGTTCCCAGCCAAAAACCCTCTCGTGCTGAGGGGGATTCAGCCCTGATGGACAGTGGCAGTGCTCCAAAGGGAGGCACAAAGGTCACCACCTCTGCTCAGCCAACACAGCTCCAGCCTTTCCACAGAGATAATTGGGAATCCCTCCTCTGGAGCTGCTCTCTGATGGAATATTGCAGGGAAGAGTCACTCCAGGAGAATCCTGTTCACAGCCAGCTGCTCTTTGTGGGCAAAATGCACCTGGCTGTGACTGTGCAGGGGGTCAAAGTTCCATTTTGAGGTCAAACAGAGCACAGAGAACTCAGGGGAAAGTGGGCAGGAGGCAGAGGAACCGATCTCCTCCCAATACCCACATCCCCACGAGGCTGCCATATGAAGTTATCACACCTGAAACACCTCTGAGTAAAAGCTTGGAAAAGAAACAGGGCTAAAAAAAGCTGGGTCTGCCTTGATTGTTTCCTCTCTCTCCACCTGTTTACCTCTGTTAATCCTGCAGGATGGAAATGCCTCTTCTACCTGGCCTAACCTGGCTCAAACCCTTCCAATAAAACACCAATTTCAAGTTCTCTGTATCTTTCCTTTGCAAAGCTGCTGCTTGCAGCAATTCCCTCTCCTTCCTTAGAAAGGCAAATAAATGCTGAATTTAATTTTATTATATCTTCATGCATGGATTTATTTCCCCCTCCCCAGCTCCTGCAACCATCATGGTATTCCCTGGAATCCTGGCAGCCCCAGGATGTGATGTAGGAAGGTCAGTCCAGGTTATAACCACGATGAAGGAGAAGTGGTACCAAGTGAAGAATCACAGAATCATAAAACAGCCTGAGTCTAAAGGGACCTTAAAGCCCGTTTTGTCCCATCCCTAAGGACACTTCCCACTGTCCCAGGTTGCTCCAAGCCTCTTGGACACTTCCAGGAACGGGGCAGCCACAGCTTTTCTGAACAACTCCATCATTTTACTTTGTGGGAAAATCCTCCATCTCCTCCCCATCTTTCCCTGTGTTTCAGGCCATTAAATCCCAACCAAATCCCCTTTCACAGCAGCTTCCCCTGTCCCATGGAACCTGCTCAGCACCCCTGGCTTTTCCTGCACCCAGATCAGGTTTTTCCCACCCAATCCTGCACTTTCCCCATGCCTTGTGGGGCTGCCCCTCAGAGCCCAGCAGCACGATAGGAATTAAGCTGAGCCAGAGCAGAGGAGCCGCTCCAGGTCTGGTTTGCAGCCATCCATCAGCAGCATTTACATGAGAACTGTCAGGCTGCGAGTGGAAGGCGAGGCCACGTGAAACAATCCTGTCTGAAGGTTTTTAGCACTCCTTACAAATTGCCGCGGTGAATAACTTGTTGCCTGTATTTATCCCTTCTCAAATTGTCTCTTAGCTACACTCATCCATCTTCATTCCTCCCCGCCTGCTCCCGACGCTCTGGGCTGCTGCCTCATTATTCTACATTGGAGCGCTGCCGCCTGGGCTCAGGCACACAGAGCAGCCCCAGGAGGACACAGCCATCCCCGGGGCCATGCCACCGGGCTTTTCCTGGCCTTTCACACATTCCCACTCATCCCTGGTGAGGGAGCAAAGCCTTGGCAGCACCAGGACACCTGCGCCTCAAACCAGGACTACAGCATCCCTGGAAAGCAGAGCTCCTGCTCCACAATCCAGAGGTTTTACAGGAGGGGCTTCACTCAGACACAGCAGAGCTCCTGCTCCACAATCCAGAGGTTTTACAGGAGGGGCTTCACTCAGACACAGCAGAGCCCCTGCTCCCCAATCCAGAGGGGTTTTACAGGAGGGGTTTCACTCAGATACAGCAGAGCCCCTGCTCCTGAATCCAGAGGGGTTTTACAGGAGGGGTTTCACTCAGACACAGCAGAGTCCCTGCTCCCCAATCCAGAGGGGTTTTACAGTAGGGGTTTCACTCAGACACAGCAGAGTCCCTGCTCCCCAATCCAGAGGGGTTTCACTCAGACACAGCAGAGCTCCTGCTCCTTAATCCAGAGGTTTTACACGACGGGTTTCACTCAGACACAGCAGAGCCCCTGCTCCCAAATCCAGAGGGGTTTCACTCAGACAAAGCAGAGCCCCTGCTCCCCAGTCCAGAGGTTTTATAGGAGGGGTTTTATTCAGACACAGCAGAGCTCCTGGCTCCTTAATCCAGAGGGGTTTCACTCAGACACAGCAGAGCCCCTGCTCCCCAATCTGGAGGGTTTTCACTCAGACACAGCAGAGCCCCTGCTCCCTAACCCAGAGGTTTTACAGGGCAGGAGGGGTTTCACTCAGAGCCTTCTGCAGTGATGGACTCGGAGCTGTCCGAGATCTCAGCAAGGCTGGGTTTGTCCTCACACGGCAGAGCCAGCTCGGTGTGACAGAGGTGACAACTCCTCTGCCAAAGCCCTCAGCTCCCTCCCTTTTCCTGTGCCAGAGGCACCAGGCACAGGACACAGATCCCAGCAGTCCTGAGTGGAGGCTGGAGCAGCACCCACAGCCCGCTTTTAGCAGGAAATTGCAAATCAGAGCTGTCACTGGGGAACAGACACCACACTTGGAGGAGCTTCAGCTCCAGCTCCGCTCCATCACCAGACACGCAGCTGGTGAAAGGGTGCCTCCACCAGATTTCTATTCCAGTTTTCTATTCCAGATTTTAATTCCCGCTTTCTATCCCAGCTTTCCCACTGCTCCCTCTCTCAGCAATGCTGTCTTCCATCCTCAAACCCCATCCACCAAGCACACACCTTCACCCCCAGTCTCTCTCACACGACTCCACAGCTGTCCTGCTCATTTTAAACCCCTCCAAATTAAATATATTGCTCCTCCCGTGCTCCAGCTCTTCCCTCTCTCCTTCATTTGCCAGCCTCAAATGTATTCCCCAGCCCACACCTCTGAAGCACTGCTCTCCCTAATTTGTACTCTGCGCTGCCTCGCTTTTATTTGCCTCTGAAAAGCCTTCAAGTGGCAGTGTTTGTGTGAAAGATGCTATCCAAAATAAACTTATATTGTGCCATAAATCCCAGCCAAAGCAGAGCCGAGATAGGTGCAAAATTACAGGCTACAAGGAGGTGGTTTGAGAGCTCCTGCTTTTATGTAGGAGGGAAAGAACCATTCCCTCCACAACAGCCCTCGCTGGGGAAAAGCGTGGCTTGGATTATTCCAGTGGTCAGGCTCTCTCAGGGCTCAGCTCTTCAAACCCATAACTCCAAAGGTCAGGTTTTGTTAAAAACACTCACAAATCAAGCCCCCAAAACCCTGGAGAATAATCTGTGCATTTGTCTCTGGAGAGGTCCCAGAAAAAACAGCAGCAAAATGCTTTGGTCAAGCGCAGGGTTTGAGTCAGGGACAGACCCAGCGGCTCTGAAATTTGTGCTGGAGGAAAAAAAAACAAGGAGAAGTCGAAGCAGGTCCTGTTTAGGTGTAAATGGGAAGGAGGAAACCACGAGCACAGCAATGTCCTGCAGCAGGCACAGCTTTGGGGAGAGGTCAAAGGTGGGAGGGGAAGGGAACAAAGAACCTGAGGGGATTTTTGGGGCATTTTCCAAGCAAGGGACAGCTCAGGGCTCTGCCCTGCAACCTTCCTCTCTCCCCTGCAGCCACACCCAACCTCCAGCCCCTCTCTCAATTCCTGAATGACCACAGGCTCTCAGCCTTCACTGCTTTCCTCTCTGATTTCATGCTAGGGCAAGCATCCTCTCAGATCCCACACACTCCTCATTTCCACCTCAAAATTCTTCTCACCAAGACAATCTCAACTCTCCAGTTCAAGCTGTAGAACACCTGAGCTCTGTACCCAGAGCATCCCCACCATCACTGGGCCAAAATCTTTCAGCATCAACACACCCCAGGCTCTCCTCCCCAAGGCCTCCTGCATTATGTAACACTTCTCCAGCCAGGATATTCCCCAAACTGCAAAGCCGGGCTGTAATGGAAGGATTATCCAGCCGGACGCTTATTTTTATTAGCTTTAATTCGCTTTATCCATTGCTAATTTCCCTTTTTGCTGCATGCCTGTCAGGAATCCAGGGCTCAGCAACCCAGCAGAGCAGTCTGAGCACACATCAGCCTCCAGAAACAGCACCCCAGTGGCTGGGGTTTGCTGGCAGAGCTGCCAAGCAGCACTGATCTGCTGTGATCTGCCCTCAGGAGGCTCCTTTTTCCAGCTCCAATTCCCTGTTTGCTCCCCAAAAACCTCCCCCTGCAAGTCCCGCTCCCCAATGGCATCGTTATTATTCTATAGGAGCCACATCAGCACTGTGGAAAAATCTCAGATCCTCAAGCTGGGGAAGGATTTGCTCTGAGAGCCTCTAAAAATCGGGGGGGTAAAAAGGGGTTGGGACCTGTTGTGTCCCCAGAGCAGCCACAGGAGGAGGGGAGGATTTGCTCTCGGAGAATTCCCAGCTTTCCAGCTCAGGATTTACACTCCCAGCCATCCTTCCTGCCAGCAGGGGAAGCAGGAGCATCAGCATTTCCCATCCCTCTGGAGGCAGGAAACAGCCACGGGAAATAATCCCAAGGAGGGAAAATAAAAAGGTCGCAATGGGAACTTCCCAGAAACAGGCAGAGCTCATCCCCCTGGATCCCTGTGCCTGGTCACACCTAATTTAAAGCCTGGATTCCTCCTAAAAGAGGTTTTAATATGGAAAAAAAAAAAGAGCGCTGGAGTTTGGGCTCTGTGCAAAGTCATTTTTTGAATGCGCCAGCCAAAACTGAAGCACCTAAAAATGCTTTTTCATGCCTATTTTTTCCCTGCTGAAAATCATTAATCCAACTTGCCAAAGCTCAGGAATTGTTTTAGTCAACACCAATTATATTCCAAATTATATTCCAAATTATATTCCAAATTATATTCCAAATTATATTCCAAATTATATTCCAAATTATATTCCAAATTATATTCCAAATTATATTCCAAATTATATTCCAAATTATATTCCAAATTATATTCCAAATTATATTCCAAATTATATTCCAAATTATATTCCAAATTATATTCCAAATTATATTCCAAATTATATTCCAAATTATATTCCAAATTATATTCCAAATTATATTCCANAAATTAATTATATCGGGAAATAATATTCAACCTCACTCCCCATCCTTATAGCAGGTGTAACTGTGACAGTAGGAGAATTAAATCAGGTATTTTCCAGCTCTTCACAAAAAGAGGGATGGAGCACCCAAAATTCTTCAGTGTGGAGATCCTGGGAGGAAATCCAGAATCCTGAACACCTCTCTGCATCCATAGCTGGGACAAGAATCATCCAGAGTAACAAAAAAAAAAATAATAAAAACCACCAAACCAACCAGAAAAAAAGGAAACTAAAACCCTAAAAGGAAATTATTCTTCCTAGATTAGGGATAAAACACTTTCTAAACCCATCAGAGCTCAGACCTTTATTCAAAAATTTTAAAAAATGCAATATTTTTGTGATTATTCATCATTCAGCAAAAGACCCAGAGAAATTACGTAACCACGAGGAGGAAAAACAAGTTTGTTTTTTCATCTTATCTAGAAATTCTTCCCTGGGACATCATTTGGGTGATGCTGGGATTTTGGGAGTGGTTTTGTTTGTTTAGGTTCTTCCTTTCTTCCCATGATTCTATTAACTTTAATTAGTTTTCCCTTGTCATAAAGCAAGAATACTCTGAAAACCAGGATTCCTTTCTAGCAGAAAACACTGAGACAAGGTAACTTCAATTAAATAGAGAGGGGGGAAAAACCCCAACAAGGGCATCAAAATAGGGAAGTAATTAAAATTTACAGCTGTTGGATAAACACTCACTGGCTGCTGATTTATTTTGCCTTCTTCTAATCCATTTCTGAACTATCCTAAACATCTGGCAGGCAGAGGAGAAGAAATGCTGCATGTGAGGAAGGGTTTAAGGATATTTTTTGGGGGAGGAAATTCACTACAAGGGAGGGTTTGGAGTTACACTTTTATAAAAATATATTTTATATTTTTGGAGTTATATTTTTATTTTCCAGTGTGAAGCTGGAGGAAAAACCAACCCCAAAATTCCTAAGTAACCTCTGTAAACCTGGGATGTGCCAGGTGAAAAGGATGGGGAAAGTGAAATTTTCTGACAAAAACCACAAAATACCACTAGAAAATAAATTATTTTGGGACAACCAGCAATGTTCAATCCAAGGAAACCAACTGAATTTGAACTTCACAAATAAAAAAGATATTTTGAACTGCATGTAAGAAAATAAAGTGCACTGCTGGTGACACGGGGAGAAATAAGTTCTTCCCTTGTTCCCTAGCAGCTTAAAAGCTGTCAATTAGCAAATCCCTATGCAAATGTGCTCCAACTTGACAGGCAGAGCTCCAAAACAGTGATAACACCACGGGGAAAAAATGCAACAAAACCCCACAATATTTACAGGAAGCAGTGACACCAGGTAAATATTTTCATGTGCTCTAAAGTGGATAGGTTTAAAGCCTTCTCAGCATTGCTTTTAAATGCGATTGTGTGGAGCAGGGTGGGGAAAAAAGGCACTGTGCAAATAAATTGCGAAAAAAAAAAGGTGAAAAATGGGAGGTTTAGACAACAGAGTGTCAGACAGGAGCGTGCTGAGTCAATGAATTGTGCTCTCAGAGGCAGAATTCGCTTGCCCTTTAGCGAAAGTCGGGATCTATTCACTCTCTGATATTGTGGTCACTTCCCAGAGCGCTAAATCAGGGCTGGGACTTGTTAATGCCAGCACTTTGCTGACAGAGCAGGGCTCAGCCCCGGCCAAAAGGCACCAGATGGGCACAGGGGGAGATCCTGAGCACAGCAAAGCGAGAGGCAACACTTTGGTGCTCGTTTGCAGAGTTTGTGCTTGGCTTTATTGGCTTTAATTTGGTGTTCTGGGGAGGAAGAAAGGCAAGGGAAAGAAGGGAAGGAGGAAAATGGTAGTAACTCGCCCCCCAAAAAATCCCAAAAAATTAAAGAGATGCAGCAGGGAAAAATATTTATGGGCAACAAAATCGGGTGCTCCTAAAAGCCACAGTGACCTTTGGGCTCTTCCCTCTTTTCCATACGGGCACTGCCCCTGGGTTTGGGGACTTTGCAGCCTGGGGATGCAGAGAGAAGAGCTGGGATCACGTCAGGCTGGTCTAAAACTTGAGGCGGGTCTAAGAAACCTCAGGCAGGTCTGAAAACCTTGAGAAAACCTTGAGGCTGGTCCCAAAAACATCAGGATGGCTGAGAAATGCTTCAGGCTGGTCTAAACATACTTCAGGCCAGCCTAAAACCCCAATTCAGGTTGGTCTAGACCCCTGCTTCAGGCCAGCCTTAAACCCCCACTTTCAGGCCAGCCTAAGAACAGTTCAGGTTCATCTAAACCCCCACTCCAGGCCAGTCCAAAATGCTCAACTTCACCCATCCAGGGATTCCCCAGGAAAAGAGGTTTTGGGGCAGAGGCTGTACCCTCTCATCCCCTGGAGAAGCTTCACCTTGCCCTGGAGAGAAAAAGCTGCTGAAAAGAGGGCTCAGCTCATTGTCTGCCTCCACAGCCACCGAGCTCTTCCTAAAATTCACTCCTAGGGAAGGATCAAACCAGAGCAGGGTGTGAAATATCCCAGTGAGGGACCTCTCTTGGTAACAATTCCAGCAAGAAGGGCATTGCCTGAGCAGCTGGATGATCACTGAACCCACAACTGGCTCATCTGAAAACACCCCTTTCCTCCAGGTACTCTTTGTTGTTGTATCATTTCGCTTGATACTGAAATATTTTGATTCCCTCTTTATTTGCTGTTGAGGCAGAAGAGGCTTTAGTTCAGCTTTTTTGTTTTTTCCCAGACACAATTGGCGTTATGTTTCCTATAGGAAATGTGTCACAAAAGTTTTGCTGCTGCTGCTGCTGGAAGGTTTTCCACGAGCACACAGAGGGCCCTAAAAACAAGAGAGCAAAGCAATTCCCTGCAAGTCAGACTCAATCTCCATCCACCTTGTGCCTCGTTAGAAGAGAGGAGGTTCTGTGCCTGGCCCAGGGTTTTAAGAGCAGCTCTCAATTACTCCGTGTACATTTTAAACACTTCCCCAATCACCTGGGCCACCTCTCCCCCATCACAGCCCCACAATCCATTTAGGGCTGGGTTAGTCCTTCCCCAAACTCCAAAAAGCAATCCAGGGAATTGCAGCAGCCTGCTTGCCATCCTAAGCAAAGGAAACACGGATTTTTACTCCCTAATAAAACATCACCCCCTTCCCAAGCCCACTTTCTCTGGCTGTGGATCTCACTCCGGCTCGCTAATGATTATTATCCTTTTTAGCAGTGAGTAGGAAGGCTCCAGCTTGGTTCTGCAGGGATATTTATTACCCGGGCTGCCCTTTGATCCTGTTTAGTCTAATTGAGCCTGGCACACGGCTCAGGGCTGCTGATGGATCTGCCCCATAAAGGATCTTTGCAGACAGATGGAAGTTCCACGATTGCCTCCTTCTCCCTGCTATTAGAGGAGCTGGGCTCCTGTCTTTGACTCACAGTTTAATTACCAGGCATACGGAAACGTCGGGAGCGCTGAAGCCAAGGCCCTTGCACACATTTCAGTGCTCGTTCCCATGTCTTTGAGCCACCCTCGTGTCCTTTTTAAAGGCTCAACCCCCTAAAAGAGCCTCTTCGACATCATCCAGAAACGGAGATCCCTCTGCGAGATGGAGCTGCTTTGAGTTTGTGGGGGTTCAGTGGAAGCAGGCAGCAAAATTCCCACTCCCACAGGGCAAGGACAGAGGCTGATCCCTTTTTCCAAGCCTGATCCCCTTTTTTCCAAGCCCAGCATCTCATTCCGAGTGCCCCAGCCCCCATCACCAGCTCTGTCAGCCCGGCCGATGATCTCCTCATAGCTGGAGGTCCTCACACCTCATCAGCTCCTCGCCGGAGCATTTATCCCATAACAGCTCTCCCAAATGTCAGGCACCCGCGAAAAAACCGAGAGGCTTCAGCTCCTGCCTGGGTTTTAAATATCAAGATGCCATTAGCGGCTCTCGGTGCCCTCCAGGGAGCGAAAGGAGAGGGGACAGTGGCAATTCCCGGGCTCTTTGTGGCTTCCTCCTCTCCACATTCCCCTGGGGATAACGATGCTGCTCCCCAGGTCCCCCACTCTCTAAAGCCGGCACTGGATTCCAGGCACACGGGAGCAGGAAGGGCTGGATAAAGGGAGTTTTCCAGGCATTATTCATCCCAAAATAAACCGCAGATAAGAGGTGGCCCGGACCCGAACAGCTCCTGGCTGGTTTACGTGCTCCTGGTGCACTGGGAAGGTGACTCTCAAACACCTCCTTCACTCACAGGGACACAATTTCCCAATAATTTTACAGAAAATACTCAAAAGAGCAGGAAATGTCCCCAAATCCGAGGGGAACCTGACAGGCAGCAACAGCCCCTCCTAAAGGAATTCCATTAAAATAATCCCCACTGCACCTCACCCTTTTCCTGCTCCCTCATTATCCAACGTTTCCTCGTTTTCCTTCCCTGTTTTCAAATCGAATCCTCAAATAAAACAAACCTCGGAGGGGAAACAAACCCAAGGGGAATGGGGGAAGGGGAAGATGGAGAGGTGACATTCATTTCCCCCCCCTCCCCAAAAGAGACACCTGACAATTCCTGCTGCTGAGCGTGTGACAGTGGCATTCAGGGGGATAATTGACTCCCTGTCAATTAGACAGGGAAATCAGATCAACGTTAAAATAAGATTTCTATTTAAAAAAAATATATATAAAAATTAAAATGAACAGAGAATGGAAGGAAATAAAATGCACAGAGTGGTCTAAAGCACTCCTGGCCTGGCTGAGGGGTGTCCTAGAGGGGGAAAGGATGGAGAGGGACCCTTTGGATAAGGAATGGGAGCACAGCTCAGTTTCCTCTGGCTTGGAATCCCTTCAGTGCTCCCACAGACCCGGAGAAAGGATATTGAACATTAAAAGCTTCGTGTTTAGGTCAAGAAAGGTGTCTGAACAGCTGGAGACATCCCAGGCAACACCTGCATGGGAAGGCTGCTCTCACTGTGCTGCTTGGGACATGGAAATCCGTTACTATGTCCCCTTCCCCCTCCTTTCAAAGGCTGGAAATCAGCTGGTGAATGGAGAAATTCACCTTTTAGGGTGAAATTTAGAAGGAAAACTCCCATTTCCTTTGCCTGGCACAGGGGTTGTGTGTTCCAAGCAGCATCCTCACCTCTGTGCACTCTAATCCAGCATTCCCAACAGCCAAGTCAGCACTGGTATTTCCCCACTTTTAGATTTTTGTCACTTTTCCTTGCTTTTTTCCCCTTTTTTCTTCTCCTTTAGGAAAAAATTCTCTCTCCTTTGCTTTCCTTTCCCTCCATTAAAACTGTGCACTTCTCTTTTCCCTTCCTCAATTTCCACTCTCTGTTTCGCCGAGTCCAATTCAATTTAAACCAAATTACTTTATTGGTGCCACTGAAACACGGGGCTTGCAGGAGCCATTAGGAACGTGTTCAACCCCACGTTAAGGAGAAAATATTTAAGGGAACGAGCACTGCAGCAAATGGAATCAATACATTCCACATGAAGAATTACCAGGGATGGAAGGAGAGGACTTGGAGTCAAACTCAGGTGCACCCGCTCAAAATTCAGAGCTGATAATGTGTTAAGACATCATGGACAGCATTCCAAGTGTCCTGGTTGCTGCAGCAGCCTTTTCCAAAGGGATGATCCCTCGTTATTTCAGGGATTCTGGGCTGGGAGCTGGAGCTGTTTCCTTTGGAGCTCTTCCTGGCTGTGCTGCTGCCAATAAATCCACACATCTCAGTCACTTCTGAGTCACATCTCAGATGGGGCTGAGGGTGGGGAGAGGCATTTTTAGACCCAAAGGGGGAGTTGTGTCTGTGGCCAAGTTTGGCAGGTGGCCTCAAATGACATCTGATTCCAAAGGTTTTGCCTGGTTCGTGTTAATTTTCTCTGTTAATAATTATTAATTACTCCACTGGGGCAAGGAAACCTCACCTAGAACAAGCAGATCCTTAATCACCCTCCTTAAAATCTGTGCAATTCCCCCCTTTTCTTGAGTGAGTCAGGAGTTTTCCCTCTTCTCAAACTGCTTTTCAAAAAACCCTTTTATTTTTCCCTTCTCACAGAGCCAGCCCAGCAAAGCTGAGCTCAAAACACAGACCCAGCCACCAAAGCCAAGGTTTTAAAAGCTAAAGGAAAAAGGAATAACACACAAGTTACACAAAATCAGCAAAATATACCGTAATAAACTTATAAATTCACATTAAACAGCATTTAACACGTGGATAAATAAACTATGAAAAGCAGGAGATGGTTAAATGATAATTTTTTGTTATTCTCAAGTAACAAGTGGTTGGATGAGAAGGAAGAGGCCTCAAGATGCACCAAGGGAGGTTTAGGCTGGATTTTAGGGAAAACTTTCTTCACCAAAAAGGTTGCCCAGCCCTGGCACAGGAGATTTAACAGATCCTGGAGGGATTTAACAAAGATGTGGATGTGGCACTTGGGGACACGAGTTAGTGGTGGCACTGGCAGTGCTGGATTAATGGTTGGACTCAATATTAAAGAACTTTTCCAACTTAAATGATGATCCTATTCCACGAAGTCACTGGAAACAGATTTTCAGACTTCTGGACTCCAGATTAACTCACACAAATGATGGTGGCTTTTCTGGAATGGACTACAGGGGACAGAGCCACATTCCCCAATAGGAATTTTAATTTTTCCCTACTCTTTACCTTCCCTAATCCACTTTTCCTGCTTCCCCCCATCTGTGCACCCCAAGCTGAGCCCACTGCAGTGCTCCATGTCCCCTCTGGGCTGGGGACAGCTCCCTGGCCTCACTTCTCCCTTGCTGGATTATCACCCCCTTGTTCTGACAACTCCTGGGTGCCCCAAAAATCCCAATACAGACCAAAAAAAAAAAAAAAAAAAAAATCACTTTTCTCCTCAGAAGCAATCAGCCAGGGCATGTTCCACTCACTGCAGAGATTAAGAAGCCTCAATAATAATTTGATTTTTAGCACAGAACATGTCAGTGCTGCCTCCCTGCCACCCCTGGCTCAGCCCCACAACCCTCCTGGGGATGGCACAGCTTTTAAAGGCACCTCCAATCCCAGATAAGGAATATTACGATTATTCCAGATGAGGAATATTATCATCATCACCCCAGAGAAATCCCATCAAAGCCCCAGCAGAGCACCACGTGTGGTGAGTCTGTAGCACCACAGCCGAGCGGGAAGCTACAAACACTCCTTGATAACGTTTGTCAAAACAAAGAACAACAAAATCACGGTGATAAATGCAGCCTGTGCTCACTTCTGAGTGTTAAATTACACAGCCAGGCCTGGTTTAGGCAGGCAGCGAGGATCCAGCTGCTCAACAGGGCTGGATTAATCATTATTGATAGGGATGGTTATCTCCTCTTCTGCTTTGTGTGTCCTTAGCAGCACAAAACGCTCGTGAAATCATTTGCTATTCATCATAATTGATTCATCATAATCGATTGCTTTCCTCCAAAACATTATCCCTCAGAGCCATCCCTGCGTGGGACCATCACCTGGAAATCTTTCCCTATTCTTAGGAGACCTTGCAGTGCTTTTTCCCTACATTCCTCACACAGCTGCTCCCTCTGTTTGCTTTTCATCTCTCTTCCCCCTCCACGAGTTTGCAAATAAAAATTAATTTCGGCGCGTGCTGCGAACGAAGCGCGGCCGGGAAAGGCCTCTGGTGGAATTATGGATGATGCTTTTAGCTCAGACAGCACCTCCCAGGGCTGGGTTTAAGAGATCCATCCCTCAAGCACCATCCTGGGGGCTGCAGGAGCTTTGCCACCAGCCCTCATCATCCCTTGCCCTCGGTGACCATGGAACATCCCAGTGCTCAGAGAGGTGTGGATTTCCAGGGGTATCCACCCCCAGCCAGGAAACTGCTCAAAAAAGGGACAAGTATTGAGCTTTTCTGTCAATTCCGTGAACTAAACAGCGACAGAGATGCTTTTACTTCCCAGATCCATAAGGTTTTGCTTTTCTCCTGCTACAAATACACACTTTCCAGGATATCTGGCAGCAATCTGGAGGGAATAAGACTTCCCAAGGATATTTTGCAACTTCCACTTCAGCTCAGTCTGTCTTTATGTTCACTGTCATCTAAACTGTGAATATATTATTTTCCCCCCCCCCCCACCTTTCCAATTTTATCCTCTCCCCTCCGGGGGTCATTCCCGGGATGGGAGCTGGGGNCTTTCCAATTTTATCCTCTCCCCTCCGTGTGTCATTCCCGGGATGGGAGCTGGGGGCTTTTTTATTTGTTTCTTTCTTAGGCAGGAACTTCACCTTAATGTGTTATAATACAAAACATAACTGCCATTACTGGCTTGGGTGGCAAAGTTAATATTTCATTTTCAGGTGTTTTACATCCTGATGGCTTCCCACGAACATCCGAGGCAATTCTCACATATTTCACTGGGAAATGGTAATGGGCTGGAAAGACATTCCCGAGTTCTGCTCTCAGCTGAGGCACAGATGGAGCAGGGAACCTGCAAAAATGCAGTGGTGCTGCCTATTTTCGGGGCAGAATTTCAGAGATTTATTCAGGGTGTAATAACATTTATCAGGGAGACAACAGAAGATTTTCTTCCCTTTTGTTTGCTCCCTACACAAATGAGAGGAAAAGGAATGGCTGCATTCACACCCAGAGCCAATCTTTAAGTCAGTGGTGTGGAAAATTGCATTGATACTTCCTCAGTAAAATGATCAACTTTATTGAACAGCAGCAAGAGCTGCACATTTGCATGAGGCTTTTAAAAAGAAATCTTCATCTCCTCTCCCCGAGAAGTAAAACAGGAGCTACAACAATTTCATCTGGATGTTCTCCAAGGATTTAATTGCAGCCCAATTTATTTTGGGAGGGGGCAGAGGAAAACTTATTGACCAGGGGCTCTGGGGATGTAAAACTGGAGGCAAATTGAGCTGAACGTGCTTTGGAGGAGGGGATTTGATGGTTTACAGGTCTGGGGGGTGTGGTGTGGTCCTTTCAAAGCTGCCCAATTGAACTAAACTGACACTGATGGGAATGATGAGGCTGAAGCAGGCGTGAGTAATTCAGATTGCTGTGATGAGCTCACTTTCTGTGCAGGTAGTGTCCCTCGAACTGACAAAAATCAATGGGAAATGGGATTTCCAATTCATCACGAAAAATAAATAGAATCTAGGAAATTAATCACATCATGGGACAGTCTAAAAGCAGCTGAAGAAGTTTTATTGCCAATATTTCTTCGCTGGCAGCAGAAAAAGATCTCATCCCTTATCACAGACTGTCTGGGCCTTTTAAAGGCTGAAAAAGTTCCTTGTGACAGAACTGGAACCCATTCCTTGTTCTCCTGCATTTATTCCATGTTTCCCAGCAAGGTTTTCACACATTTCTGCCCTCCTCAGGCCTCTCTATTAATGCCGTACATTAAGATTTCAAGAGTTATTTATTTATAAATAATTCCACCTTCCCATCCTCTAAGCTTTTAATTCACCCTAATTAAAATCCTAACACTGGCAGACTTTGCCCTTAGTTTTTAAATTAAAAGAAAACTCCTGAATCACTCCAGAACAGTCTTTTTTTCCTTATACCCACAGGGTTCTCCACTCAGGTAATCCTTTTAAAGAAAAATCACATGGCTTTGGCAATGCCTGAGCCCCCAAAATTTCCCTTTCCTTCCATGGATTTCAGGGGCTCAAAGGGATTTCTTCTGCCTGTGCCAGTCCATTCACACTTCAAAACAACACCTTTGGGCATCTGGAGTTTGCCAGGGACAGCCCCAGGAGCCCTGGGACCACACAAACCTCACATTCCACCTTAGATCTCATCTGCCTGGAACATTGTGGACAGAGATAAATCCTCTGCATGTGAAGGAGAAAAGTGAGAGCCTCTAGGAAAGGCACAGCACCAGCAGAGCTTTCATTTCCAGGCAAAGGGAGAGCTCCCTGAGGGGCTCCAGGATGAGCAGGGAACAGCAGCCAGAGGCAGCTCAGCCCAGGGATGGGTGACAAATAACCCAGGGGTCACAGCAATCCGATAAATTGGCATTTCCCAGTTCCCTCTTCAAAGGGGCAGCAGCCACACCGCACGTTCCAGCGTGAAAACCGTCCTTGTTTCGAGCCTGACATGGCCACATCCCACATCCTGCCCCTTCTCACCTGCCTCAGTGATTTAATTATTCATAGAGTGCAGCTCCAGCACTCCAATTCATCTCTGGGATTCTGTTCCTCCCAGTTCAGGCGAGTTACAGCGGCGCTGTTGATTAAAGTATTGATCAGTGCATTCACCACCTCAGCCCAGGACAGCAAAGCCTTGCTCCTCCTGCTCTGCCTGCAGAGCCAGGGCACAGCTCCACCAGGGAGGTTTTTAACACCCTCACAGCCTGGTCCTTTCTCCATCCCTCTCAAAATGCAGCCCCTGCACAGAGCTGTGTTCCCACATCCTCTCAGAGCCCTCCCGGCCAGGATGCCTCCAGCCAGTGCTGAGCAAAGGAATAAAGTTTCCCCAGCACATCCATAGGGTTTTTCCTGCTCAGGGTACTCAGTCCAGCCTCTCCAGCTGCAGAATTCCTGCTTTTGCTCTGGCAGAGAGAGCCAGACCCTCACCGAGAGCACAGAGCGTGAGCAGGGGCTGCTGCAGAGCACCCACGCTGTGTCTGCAAGGGCAGCAGAGCTGCTTAGAGAGGGAAATAAACCCTCAGGGCTCAAAATCCTGTGGGATCTTGGGATCTGGGAACTTGGGATCAATGGCAAAGACCCATGAAAAGCACACAAGAGGATAATGAATGTAGCTTTGCCCTGTGTCACCTCCCCACGGCGTGACCTGGCACGTCCCTGGGCCCTCCGTGCGAGTCAGGAGCAGACTCGTGCAGAGGAAAAAAAGAAAAAAGAAGAAGAGGAGTGCTGCTTTCATCACCTGAGGGTCTGCAAATGCAGCTTTTGATTCAGCACGGGGAGGATAAAACAGGATCAAGTTTGGGCAGAACTCACCCCGAAGATTTAAGGAGGTACAGAAGAGGGAAAGCCAGGGAGCGACAGCCAAAAAGGCAACCATCAGAGCTGCCCTAAAATGAACATAAAGCCAACAAGGAGCTGCTCAAATTCGCTTGTGAGGGGCTGAGCTGGGCAGCTGCACACCCCAAACAGCCCCATCCCCTTTCCTCCAGCAGCGGTGACCCCACACTCCCTGCTGCAAGGAGGTTTTTAAAGCCCTTTAAGGCTGACACTAACGAAGCCACTGATCCCACGTTCATTAAGGGCTGTTTGATCCAGCAGCCCCAAACTCTGCAGCCTCGGCACTCGCTGCCTGTGATGTCTGACATGAGAGGAAAGGATTGGGCCCTGCAGCTACCCCAGGGCTGGGAGATGCTGTGGAGGGAAGGACACACCGAGCTGTAAAAACCCAAGGACAGTGAGTTATGATCATAATTTAGCTTAAAGCAGCAGGGGGAAGAACGGCTAAGGCAGCTATATTTGACACCAAGGATTTTGACAAGGATGTCTCTTGCCCTTCCTGAGTTGCCTTTGAGCCTGTTCTGTTCTCTAAGGAGAATTTAAAGGTGAGCTATAAAACAGGGAGAAAGAAGTCTGTGCTGGCCTAAAAAGCTCCAGTGATGAGGGGAGCTGCACATCTGCCTCCCCCCTGAGCCCTGACCTGCACATGCAGCTTGCTGAGGCACAGGGAATACTTTTGGGACAATTTCTCAGCAGGCACTTGTTGAGCATCTCTGATTCTGATGTTGAGGGCAGCAAAGGGGTCAAAAAGCTGCAACACCTCCAGCTGTAAGGAGAAAAATCTGGTGTTTTGCTGCCCTGAAAAGCTTCCAGTTCCCTCCTGACCCCCATGGGCTAAAAATCCACATTAATCCACACCCCCCAAGCGTTTTGGTCATTGCTCAACATCAGAAGGCAGGAGAGCCCTGAAGCATTTTTCAGGTTCCCCCCCAGTTTACTTTTCACAGCTGTCTGAAAGGAATCCCTCCTTTTGCCAGGCCCCTGTGTGGCAAATCCCCCCTTTTGCCAGCTGCACTCGGAATTCTTGGCTTCAAAGCCATCTCAACGCGCTATATTAAAAAATTGTCATCAAGGAAAACCCTCAGACCTGGGGGCACGGCGAATTCATAACATCAGTGACAATTTCTTGTTTCTTCAGCCTCTCATCTCAGGCTGTGTTGCCCACAGGGCTGACATCAGGTCTCTGGCGTGTACATATATTTTCATTTAATCACTGCTGAAAAACAGCAAGGTTTTTCACACACTTTTAATGAAAACCACTCGTCCTGGTGGCCCAGCCAGGTGCTATCTCTTCATCTCCCCTTGCCTTCAAGGGCAGGGCAGGGCAGTGCCAGGGTTCTGGGGAAGCTGAGCCAGGGGAGGAGCACAGGTAATGCCCCAAGGGCATCATGAAACATCCAAAACTCGTGGAAAATCCTGCTCTTGAGGCAGCACAGATAAAGAAACATATCTGTGCTCCCAGGATGTGGGTGGAGAGAGCAGCACATGCTTGGGGGTGCTCATGGGGACTCCAGCCCTTCCAGCTGACCCCACAAAATGACCCCTTATTTTTAGGTATTTTATCCGGGTCTGTTCATGCCTCAGCTGACAGGACAGGACAAAATCCCTGCACTTTTCTGGTGCCTGATGAGTTCTGCACTGGATTTTGGTGGGAGCTGATTCCCATTTCCCACATCTCCCAGTCAATGTTCCATTCAATCACCTCCTTCTGCAAGGATTCTGCCCCTCTCACCACTGCCTGAGGAGGTCCCTGTGCCTGAAAACACCCTTTATATATAAAGATATTAAATAAATATATATAAAATCACCTTCAGTAAGAGCACACATGTGCCAGAGCATGTCTCCTACCACAGATTCATATATATATAAAATATATAAAAACTAT
>VZRV01004290.1:70132-92579 GCA_013398115.1 Falcunculus frontatus
TTCTCTGGGAACCTGTGCCAGAGCCCCCAATATAATAAATATAATAAATATAATAAATATAATAAATATAATAAATATGTATTTATACACACAGCCTCATTCATATCATGAACAACCACATTCAAAGCATCCTGAACAAAGAGGAAAAACCCTCAGAGCCTCGTGGAAAGTTTGTACAGACAGCACAACTCCCTGGACTGGCTGCAGCATCCTCCACATCCTCACCCCAGCAGAGCTTAGTGAATCCAAACACCTGGCCCTGCAGGGAGCTTGCTGGGTACAAAAAAACCCTCTAAAAATACTGAAGTTATCCTCTTTATCTTTCAGGATGGAGTAAAAAAGAGGGATACACACCCAGGCCAGCACAGAAAGAGTGAAAATCCTCATTATTTGTATTATTTTAGGATATTTCCTACCTGTCTGCTCTGGCTGGAGTAAATACCCAGGTATCAGCTGCCCTGAGGGGCTTTAAAAACAAGCAAGTTAATTGGGGTTGGTTTGTGGGAGGAATGGAACCATGCAGATGTCACAGAGGAACTTCGGGGGCAAGGATGGAATTTTTATCAACCCCGCAGGTGAAAGCGTTAAACTGAGGGGCCCCTTTTTATGCCCCCTCCTCGGCTCTGTAATGGAGTTCTGGCACCTGGAAAAGGATGTGGATTCCAGGAAACACAATTTGAGAGCACACATTGATGGGAGTCAGCAATTCCTCTCTGGGAAAGCAGGAACAAAGCACTTAGGTAACCAGACAAGTGAATCTCAGTGCATTAGCTGATTCTTCAAGGGTGCAGTGAAGTTCCCTCGAGCAGGCAGGCTCCAAGCCACTGCTCAAAACCAATTCTTTCAGCTTCAGCTGCCTGAAAACAGGCGTGGAAGAGCAGCTTGGGAGCAGGAACAAGCCCAGGGATTCGCATCACCTGGATCCAGCCTGCCCAGGGAAGAGGAACCCTGTGTGGGGGTGATTTACAGAACCTGTCAGAGGGGGAAAGGACCAGAAATGAGAGGTATAAAGCACATGAGGGCCATTGGGAACTGGAGAGCTTTGAGATGGAAATCAAGGTCCCTCGAGCTGACAGGGCTGAGGTTAAATCCATAAATCCAGGCTCCCACTGAGGGGTGTGAGAGCTGAGCAGCCCAGGGGAAGAGCAGGGCACTGGTCACTGTGGCTGTGCTGTCCTGGTCACTCATTCCCAGCCCTGCTTGGCCAAATCCTGGCTCCCAGTGATCCCAAGGAAGGCAGAAAGGGCTTTCCCTGCCATAAACCCCCACTGCCACCATGGGGAGGGCAGGAGGAGCATCCCAGGAGAGATTGTCCCAGTCCCATCCCTCCTGGCAGAGGATTTCACTCCCAACAAAGAGCAAAACAAAGAAATTCAAGTTTCCCCTGATGAGTGAGCACTGATTTATCTGCCCATAATTGTGAGGGTAATTGCATTAAAATTATTAAGACTCCAACTAAGACTTGGACCATTGAGCATCAGCTCAGCCAAATCATTTTTACTTCTGTCCAACTCCTGTGTGCCATCACCTCATTTGCTAAAGTAAATGATCAGAAGTTGAGCAGCTCTGCAGAAGATTTTGAGAACATTCCCTCGACCAAAGGGCAGCCCCAAAGCCAGGAAAAAAAAGAAATCTCCAGCGATTAAAACATTGTTATCCCCCACCCAAATATTTTACAGCTTCGTGCCTGACAGAAATGACTGAAAAAGCCTGGAATGTCCTTGCAAGTGACACTGCAGGAGACAGGGAAAACAGCAGGGACAGGAGCTGGAACACTGACCAAATGTTTCCACTTTGTGTCAGGAAACAAAAAGAAGTGTTGACAAACAAAAGCACAAGAGCTGGGCTGGGCCAGAGATGCTTCAACGTTTCCCTGTCTGGTTTTTGCCTTCTAATGTTGACACACGCAAAAAAAAAAGAAAACAAACAACAAAAAATCCCTCCCTGCTGTGCCTGGATCTGGGAACACATCCCAGAGCCCCTGGAAGGTGCCAGCCCTTCCAGCAGGCGTTTGGCTGGCAGCAGGCACCAGCAGGGACACGGCACAGGGCTCTGCAGGGTCACTGTGACACCTCAAAGAGCCTTTTCCCACAGCTGTCCTGGCTCCAGGAAGGGATGGAATAGGAAAAGGGGGGTCCCTTGTCCTGCTCTGGCTGGGGACAGGGTGACCTCGCTGTGCCCTGGGGCAGTCAGGTCCCTCTGTCCCAAATTTGACTCAGCTGTGGCACAATCGGGAGCAAAAAAGAGCTGAACTCGCCCTCACCAGAACAAACCCCTGAGAATGACAACAAACCTGCCTGAGCTGTGATGATGGGACACAAAAATGGGTCCTTTTCCCCCAAATTGCTCCACTCTGGGTGCACACCACACCAAGAAGCAGCCCCCATGCCCCAGCAGGGCTGATTTTCCCATTTTCCAGTGCTCTCTTCCCCCTTTATGTTATTCTGCAGAGTCACAGCAGATGGATCCATATTCTGCTCAGAGCTAACTCACTAAAACATCCAAAAACCAGGAAAAGGTGTTAATTTGAGCACATTATCCAAAGTGACTCCTCAGTGAACCAAGAGAAGGAGATGAGGAGCAATCCCCACCCCAAAGCAAACTCAGGTGAGGCAGCAGAACTTTGCTCATCTGCTCTTTCCCTTCTCATCCAGGTGAGCAGATCAGCGGTAACCAGAGGTGCTGCCTCCCTTTTTTACATGCAGTGGGGTAAAAAATATTAAATCTCCACCCAAAATGTTCATTTGGACAACGAATTTGGACAATTCAGGTCTCCAGGAACAAGGGCTGCCCCTCACCTTCCATCCAGCACAGAGCTGAGGGGAAAGGGTTTAGAATCTGTCTAGCAAAGCCTTCTAAAGTGAGGCTGCTTTTGGCTGCCAGCACAGTGAAACATTTGCAGAGCCACCACAAGCACCCCGAGCTGCCATCTGACTCTGTCTGGGGGGATCTGCTGCACAGTTCTCTTCCTCTTTTGCAGCTCTTCAAGAGAACAACCCCAAGTGGGAGAGCTGCAAGGGAAATGTTCTGGCTTCCAGCGAGTCTGGGCTGGGACAGAGAAATAGGAAGAGGATGAGCAACAGCTCTTCCTCCTCAGAGCTGGCTCCAGCTCTGTCTGAGAGAAGAGTTTGTGGGGCTGTTGAGGATTTAAACCACCAGGAATAAAATTAGGGATGCAAAAATCCATCCTGGGGGTGTGGTGTGATGGGGTTTGCCATTTGAGGGCTTTCCTTTCAAGGGGAAGAACATTCAGCCACCCCATTCCACAGGTAATTCCATGTTTTATCAGGATAGTGACATCCTGCAGCCTCTCCCTCAGCACAGGATCTCTCTGAGCACCCAAACACAACCCCTGACCCCTCCTGTGCTGTGCTAAACACGGCTGGAGCAGTTAATGGTGCAGAAGTTATAGATACAGACACTGCTTATGTAAGGCTCATTTCTTGAGGAAACTCAGCTAAAATCAGCACTGAGAAGCTGTGTCGCCTTCCACACGCTCTGAGGTTAAATCAACCCCGCTATAAAACATCCCAGAGAGCTGCTGAAACCCCATTTCCTTCCCCAGGTTCAGCCCCTGCCTTTTCAGACCTCACCAGAGGGAAACGTCTGGAGCAGAGAAATGATTCCCTCACGCCTCCCAAAGGACACTGCGACAGCAGGGTTTCATTCCGGGATAAAAACCCTCTCCAAAGTAATTAGCATTCTTCCAAAGTGGAGTAATTACTCTCCAGTGAAGTCACTTGTGTTCCAGAGGAGTGTGGCCGTGCTGTTCCGGAATGTTTCCGGCTGAGCAGCTTCTTCTGCAGGAGCTGTTTGTCAGCCCCATGAACGACAAAGCAGCTCATTTCCCCTCGTGCAGGGAGGGCAAATCAAATTGGGGAACCAGGAGATGTTGGAACCCATCTCAGCCATCCACCAGTTTCAAGGAAAATTCATTTTTTTTGCCGTTTTATAACTGCTGGCAGGGACTCGAGGAGAAAGGTCAACTTCTTTCCCTGCCCCAAAAGAAAAGGCAACAACTGGGCTCAGCTCGGAGAGCACCCAGAGGGAAGAGGATTTTTATGAACTCTCCAATCATGCCCAGAACCTCAGAAGAGCCGAATTTTACGAGGCACCAGAGACTCCAACATAAATCATGGGACTGAAGGAAAGCTGGCTGTGACTCCTGCAGCTCCTGGAACTGCTTGTTCTCCAAGAAAAGGACACCAAAGACAACTGATTTCTGAATGCACAATGATGTGTGTGCTCCTGGTGCAGAGCAGCCACACCACGGGCTCACAAGAGATGGGACAGCATCTCCCTGCCAAAAAAAAAAACCCAAACCAGTGAAAGCAGAAGGGTTAACAGAGACCAAAAATGGCCTGGGATGATTTTTCCTGTGGGCTGGGCATGTGCTGAAACGTCCTGATCTATCTTTGGAGCTCCTTAGCATATTTGCTCAGCTGATTTGCATAGGCAAATATAAACTGTGCTCTCAAAAAATCGCTCAAGCGGAGTCGGGAGCAAATTAAACACTTGGGCTGAGGGGAGAGAGAGAGAGAGAGGGAGAGTGAGAGAAAGTTGTAGTTCTCGTGTGCTCTGTTCCTGGAGTTGATCTGACTTAAAGCAGAGAGACTTGCAAACATCGAGTACTGGGGGAAAACATGACAGGAGAGCCGTGCCAGGCTCGGGAACGAGATGCACGAGTGGTTTATTCCTGAATATTTCCCCAGCTGACGTGGAAAGCTGCAGCTGTCAGCACTGACAGGGATTGCGTCTCACTGTGGAGAAGCTCAAGGCATAAAACCAGAGCCAGAGTTTCCTGGGACAAGGGATTGTGCTGGTTTCCAAGCAGGGAGGATAAACTGCACCAGTGCCAGCCTCAGAGGGCACGAGCTGTGGTGGGCAGATCCCTCTGGGAAACACATTTTGTGTCCAAAGCCAGCTGGGGAAAGGTTGGTGACAGTGGCAGGTCCCTTCCCCAGCCAAAGCAAACAGCTCTGCCATGAAAACAAACACTTTGTGGCTCTGACACACAGGTATGGGCTTGCCCTGACTTTTAGAGCTGTGGTTTTTGCCATCCTGCCCCAGCAGGGTGTGGGAATTCAATCGTTCTGTGGGATTCTGGTGGACAAAACCTCACCTTGGGCTCTGTATCAACACCCAGCACATCCAGGAGATGGATGGGAGGCTTAGGACAGCCAAGCCTCAAAGAAAGGCAATTTCATCTGACCTTTCCCCAGCTCAGGGAAGAGTTTTCTGAACTGGAGATAGAGCAGATTTCTCTTATGTAAAAGGTTGTTCTGAGATGAGAAGAGGGCAATTGTCCTTCAGGCCATGGGAGGCAGGGCAAGGGGAAATAGGATGAAGCTGCAGGGGAGGAGATGGAAAAGGGGAGGTTTGAGTTTCTTCTTAGGATAAACTTTTAATGCTGAGGGTAAATAACAGCCTGCTGAGTGCATGGGATCTGTGTTGGAGGTGGATTTCAGGGACTTCCATCAGGGTTAGTGTGATATAACCAGTAGGAGAGAGGATTAGGGGATGGATTAGATGGTCCCCAAGTCCCACCAGCCCCACTTTTCCACGACCAAACCTCTCCTGTGAGTTCAAGATGGGAGAAAAAGTGGAAAAGTAGAAAAGCTGATGGTGCTGATCCCTCCTTCCCCTGCAGAGGAACCTTGAAACCTCAGGAGCCCCAAGGAGGGGCTGCATTAATACTCTGCAAAAACAAAATTTGCTTTTGGTCTCCCCTCGCCCATTCAGAAAACACAAATGTGAATGAGGTCTGGCTAAAAACAACCTGCAGCATGATCCTGTGCAAAAAAACTTCCATCTGAGCTTCACAAGGCTGCAAGTTTTTGTCACCAAGCCCTCCCAGACACTTGGCTGTGATCAAACAGTCCCAAAAACCCTCCCTGGAGCAGACCCAGTCCCAAATTCTCTCTTTTAAGCTCTCCATGAGCTTTTCACTGGGAGATTCCAGCCAAGACACCCATGGAGGTTTCATCAGTGACAGCAGGGAGCTACAGGAGACAACCCAGGACCTCTCCTGATAGAATTTTGACTTTACTCTGCGATTTCCCCTTCCTCACGCTGCCCCCAGGGCTGGAGTGACATCCCACCAGTCTCACACAGCCTCTGCCACCTCAGCACCACGAAAACCCACTCCAGCTGCTGAAATGGGAGCCCCAAACCAAGGTTTGTCCCTGGATTTACAGCTCCCAGCTGGCCACGGCTGAGTGGAGATGGTTGGGGCCTCCAAGGGCACCTGGACTTGGGGAAATGCTGAGTTAGGTTGGAACTTGTGGTGAGTTGGATCACCAGAGGGATCCCTCCCCAGCAGGGATTTTTCCAGAAGTTTTAAATCCTGACCCTTCCCAAAGCTGCTTCTACTCCTGCCCCACAACAAGGAAAACAAAACTCAGGGGAAAAAAAATAAGAATTCGTTTGCCTGGGGGAAGTTGGGCAAATCCAGCAACAAAATCAGGAAAAGATCCCAACAATTCACTGCTGCTCGCCTTTGATCTGCCCGACAATTCTTGCCAAGCCAGGGAGCATCTTGGGCACATTTCTGAAGGAATTAGAGGGGAATCCTGGAGCTGAGGCTCCGGGTGAAGAACACAAAGGATTCTCAAGCACTTACAGAGGAGCAGAATGAGGAATCCTTTTTGTTCTGGGTGTGTACCATTAGGAAACCTGTCAGCTTCCATTTCCCTCGATGACTCGAGTAAATCTCTGTCTTTTTGTCTATTTTGCTTTTCTTTCTTTCCTTTGATTGGTTTTTTTTTTTCCTTCCCCCCCAGAAGCAGTTGACACGAAAAACGAGAAACAAGAATTGCATTGTCAGACAGAAACACACACATGTAATGAATTGTAAAGCTGCTTGACCCTTCCTGGGTATTGATTCTGCTCTTTAAGCGTGGGCTGCTTTGCAGGAGCTGATAAAAGGCAAAAAAAAAAAAAAAGAAATCTGCCAAATAAAAATTGAACCCAGGATTTTCTTATTTTAAGCTGAAGCTTGTCACTGGCAGAGCTGCCTGAAACACCATGATACACTGCAATTTCTTCACTCTCCCCAAACACCATTTTCTGTGTGCATGAGGAACTTGCCTGCTTTCATTTATCACACTTTTTTATCATCAGGGAAAATGTAAATAATTGAGACCGCGAGCAAAAAAACCCCAAAAACCAAAAAAACCTAACCCAGCGTTCTAAAAAAGAAAGCTCATTAAAGAAGAAAAAAAAAGCTTCGCTTTCTGGGATCCCATCTCCCATCAAAACCTTAAAGATGCTCATGAAATATTTTCACACGCCAAAGAAGCATTTTTATGAGGAGACATATTTTGTGGAGAGAAAAAAATAAAAAATTTGCATTTCTCCAACAGCTGCAGTAAATCCTTATCTCGCAGGGATGCTGAGAGAGGAACGCTAAGCTTTAAAAGCAGTTTCAGAAACACATCTTCAGCTGGTATAAATCAACTTATTTCCACCGAAACAACAGCTTTTGAACCCAAATGCTGCTCCAGAAAGGAGTTCCAGGTGACCACTTGGCCCTCTAATTTCGTAGAAATAAAGGGAATTTTATATAAGGGAAGTTTTACAAAGAAAGTTTTACTTTCCTAACTTAAAGCAAGCAGCTTTTTAATCACCCTGGATAAACCCAGCGGCTCACACTTAAACCTTTCAGCATATTCATCAGCTATTCCCGAGGATTCCAAGTGATTTGGAGCAGGTAAAGAAGCGTTCCCGAAACTCCCGGTGCCTTTGATGGATGGGGTTTGCAGTGCGGGAGCAGCAGCAATAAAGGACAGGTGCTCAAAGAAAAAACCTTTCCAGGGAATTTCCGACACACAGACACATCATTTCCCCCCTTACACCATCAGCCAGGCGAAAAAAAAAAACCCCAAAATGCTCTTTAAATCTCTTTTAGCAGAGTGAGGAAACAACGAATTGCTAGAGCTGCAAAAATCTGCTCCTCCCGAGGAGATTTTCAGCTTTTTGCTCTGCTGTGTGTGGCAGTTCCCCCCCTCTTTTTTTTTTTAGCAAATATTCATTTTTTAACCACTCTTTGTTAAATCAGCCTATCTAGAGCTGTATCTCGATATATCCAGGCTATCTGGAGGTGCGAAACTCTCCTTAACAATTCACGTTCACCAAAACCACAGCTCTCTTTATTCATCTTTCACAGAAAACGACTGCAAAAGGCCTCACACAAGGACAAAACTCCCGTTTTTAGTAAATTCAGCCCGGTTTCCGGGCAGGACGTGGGGTTTCACCCCGTAATTAGCGGCCAAGTTTCCCTGATAATGCCCCAAAACCGAGATGCTAATGGAGATCTCCAGCAGAGGCAAGGTCAGGGAGCATCGGGTGGAACAGGGCAGGACACGGGGAAAACCTCGGGAACGCTTTTGGCTCCCCCCAGAGCGACTCAGGCACTCACAGGGAACACCAGAACTCCTTCTGTACGTTTTACACCCAAAAAACCCCCCGCAGATTCATTCCCTGCCCTTCCCGCACCTCCCAAAAAGCTGCAGAGCCGCGCTCGGGGACGCCCTGAGGAGCGCAGGGACAGGCTGCAAATGCCAAATTAACAGATGGGCACTGCCGGATGGATTTTTGCAGCTCCCCTCGATGCTCCTCAGCCCTCCTGTGGCTCAGCCCGGGTAAAATTCACTCATCCACCGCTGACCATCCCAGTGAGGGGTGTGCGGCTGCACTGATTCCGAGTTTTCCCTAATTTTCTTTGTCCTTTCCTCAACACAGCCCCTAGACGCACACTGAAAGCATTAAAAAAAAAAAACACCCCTCAATAAACAACCCGATAGAGAGAGAGAGGAAAGTGCTGTGTCGACATTTCTGGGCCGAGAGGAGGAGGAGGAGGAGGAGAGGGAGGCGGCAGAGCTGGAAATGAATTACGGAGCAGCTGCTGTCTCACTGACAGATATCACTGCTCTTTAAAACACACTCATCTCCCCCAGCGAGGTTTTCCCTCCCTCCTCTGGCGCTCCAGGCTGGAGAGAGGCACACAAAAAGCAGCAATAGAAAGTTTTCCTACCTTGTTCTACAGCTCCGAGGTCGAGGGAGGCAGAGCAGAAAATCACCCGGCTCCTCCAGCCACAGCGAGGGGCAGCAACAAAGTGAAAACGTACCCCAAAAAACCCCCAAACAAACAAAAAAATACCCGACAGAAAGCTCCAGCTCAGGCAGAACATCCCAAAAATTGGACAGGAGCTTGAGCTGCTCAATAAATCTCCTGCAGAAGTGGTGCCCCAGGTGATGGGGATTTGGGGACGTTTGGCTTTATTGGAAACACCTGGGGGAATAATTGCTGACACCTGGGGAAAGAACCCCCAAAATGTGGTTCGGTTCCAACCAAAACCACCTGTTCAATGCCAGTCAAAGTCTAGAGGGCTGGTAGCAGCTGTAGGTGATTTTTAATTAACTAAGTTTACTTTGAGGGTGAGAGAAAATGTTTAACCAAGGAAAAGTCAGAGGAGAAAACTTAAAACGTAATTGTCCCAATGAATGGGATCGGCTGCAGGGCTGAGCAATGCTGACATTGCTTTCACCTGAACCTCCCTGAACCAATCCTGCTGCCTGTGCTCCTCCAGAATTCCCAAATCCCTGCCCAGTCCCCTTTGGGAGTGCATGTTCTGATGGGTGTCTGTGTTCAGGGCTGGGAGAAGTTCCTGTGGCACAGCTCATTCAGGTTTGCAAAGCAGAGAAAGTTTCTTTGCTTGGATGAGTGGAGAAGATCCCCCTCTGCCAAGCTGATTCCCAACCATCCCTGGGGAACGGCCACAATTATTATCGAAATTGCACCGTGATGCAAATGCTCAAGCACTTGAAACTTCCCATCTGTTAATACTCATTAAAAAGACCAGAAATTCTTTGATTCCAACCAAAAATACCTGGGAAAATACGGGCTTGGGTAAAAAAAAAAGTGAGTTGGGCTGGCTGAATTCCTGGATGACAGCTTTGAAATTGGCCTCTAGACCTGAGCCTCAGCTGAGCTTCAGCCCGTGCCCAGCTTTTGATCAGGAGAGAGGCAGAGAAGAGCCTCAAGGTCTATAAACCAGTGGTGGGGGAATCGAGGGAAAAGCTTTATGCTGATCACATGGAAAATAACATCAAAGCCCGAACAATAAAGTGAATTTATTAAATTGGGCGCCCAAAAAAAAGAAGTTTATTTTAAAATCAATCGGTATTGAACCTCCATAACAAAGAAATCATAAACTGCTGGCAGAGTAATGAACTTGGGCTGACCTCAGCTGCTCTTCTGGAGAGATTTGAGCCACCAAGCAGCACCAACAGCCCTCACCCTCCCAGTTCATAACACAGGCTCTGTGACAGAGCACAGAATCTCCCCAGCCCAGCAGCAAACTTCCCTCCAAGCCACCAAATCCAGGAATCACCAAACCAGGCCGTTTTCCATCGGCAGCACGTCGCTGGTTGAGGATGCAGTGGCTGTTTGAAAGCAGGAAATGTCATAAATCTGAAATTCTCTTGCAGACAGAGGATGCCACGCTCCCACTTTGTGGAGTCCACCAGATCTGGAGGCTCTTTGCAGGCTGGAGTTTGCACATTGGGATCTACACTGGACCCAAAATAAAATAAAATAAAAATTTAAAAAAAAATTAATAAAATTAAAAAAAAAAAATCAGGTGCCGTTTTAGGCTCAGATATATTGGACCATCATGTCCCATATTCATTTTGTCCTGAAGAGACTGGTTCTATGGTCAAGTGCTGCCATGTGAGAGAGAGAGTTCTCTACGAGTTTGTCTCTGGGCTTTCAGAGCTGCAAATGCTTTGGAGAGACAGCAAGCAGTGGAATGAAAAGGCTGGAAATCTATTTCAGACTCTATTGCAGATTTCCTCTCTTGCTCTATAGGCAAACCTTTAGGTCCAGGTTTTCAAAAGTCGTCAATTAGGTGTTTAACAAATTGATTCTGAAAGAGCTATGGTTTGTACAACATCCAACTGCTAATGTTGCACTCCCTCAGTTCATGGCTCCTACAGAATTCTGCAGCATGCCCTATAAATAATGACTTTGTATACCAAATTAATATCTTTTTTAATTTTTTAAAATAAATGTTATCTTTTCTTCACATCATAATAAATTTAAACTTGATGCTGAACATGCATACATTATTCAAAGGACAGTGATTACTGGAAGANTTATATTTATATTTATATTTATAATATAAATATATTCCTTTATATTTATAATAATATAAATTATATAAGATAAAATTATATAATTTATATTATTATAATTTATTATAATAATATTATATTATAATTTATTATTCACCAGGGAAGGCGGTGGGGAGAGGGGGAGGCCAAGGCCCAGCTCAGGCTGCTGGGATCCTCATGGCCTGCAGAAGGACAGAGGGCAGCAGCAGGAGGAAGAAAAATCCTCGTTCCACTTCCATTTCCACAACCAAACTTCAAAAGCCCTGATGGATCACGAGGGTTTCTGTGCAGAGCACAAAGAGCAGGATGATTAAAGCTCATGGTGATTGAGAGGCCGCTCTCCCCTCCTGATGGAGCTGTGTTTACCCTGCTGAGATTTACACCTGCTCCTCGAATAAAGAGATTTTTGGCTCGCTGCGTTTGTGTGGAAACCACATTTGTGCGTGGCAGGGCCTCGGAGGCTGAGCAGGGAAGCTGCAGCCTCATTCCCAGGTTCATAAATGACCCTGCGGTGGGAGATGGATGAATTTGGGGAGGAAAAGTTCCCGTGGGTGTTCACAGGGGAGCGCTGAGCCGAGGGGGAGAGGCCAAAGGATGGTGGTGGTGAGAGCCAGCCCTGCCCAGCGGTGCTGTGAGGATTTGTTCCAGCTGGAGGCCAAATCCTTTGGCTGATGGGGACCAGGAAAACCCAGCACGGGCAAGGAGAGAGGCACTGGTCAGCGGGGCAGAGCCCTCAGTCCTGCTGTGCCTCCGAGCCCTCAGCTGTACGAGGGATGGAATGAAATTCCTGCTGCTCATCCCTCACCTGCCCACCCCTCTGAGCACCCCGGGCACCCCTGGGTGCCTTCACAGCACCCTGAACCACGGGACGTGGCTTAGAATTTAGCTAAAATCCCCAATATTATCTGTACAAAGCAGCCACCCTCCGAGTTACCCCCAGCCCACTGCTGCAGCCACAAAAACATCCCCAGAGTGCTGGAAACCCCAAAGACCAACAGCTGGATGTCACCTGAAGAGGCTGTCACCCAAAGGCACAGACTCTCTCTGTCCTCCTCAGCACCCAGAGGAAGCAGTGCCTCACTAAAACTTAATCAGTCTTATCAGGGAAATGGATCAAAACTTGGATAATGGCTCTCCCCAGACTCAGGAGCGAGATATTTTACAGAACTGATTTGGAAATGGTCCTAATGATATAATTAAGGGATCAAGAACAAGTTAAGCTGGACTTAAATAGCTCTGAAGCAGTGTCGGATGCATTAAGGCACAAAATAATTCTGCATTGCGGCATCGTTGGGAGGTTCTGGCGCACAGGGCCGGGTTCTGCCTGGTCAGTATTTTAGAACAGGGCTGAAATTCCCCCCGCCAGGGAGTTCCCTGCTATTTCACACCCTGCCAGCATCTCCACAAGTCACCTCCACTGTGGTTTTAGTGGCCACAAAGCTTTCACCTTCATTTGCAGGCCCCACAAATCCACCAGCAGCAGTGTGGAGCCAGTGTGGCGAATTAAAGCCTGATATTAGTGAGCTTTGCTTTCCTTAAGCCCTCTCAAAGACCCTTTAAAGGGATCTCAGGCACAAAATTCTTGGTTTAAACCCATCCTGGAATTTTTCAGCCTGCAGCAAGCAGAGCAAGGGTTAAATCATCCCGTAAAAATAAAATGTTTTGTGTGGGGAACTTGATAAATTTGCTCAAAAAAGATGAGCAATATTGGCTGCCTTCACTCGTGGGGTGCTGGAAATTAAGAAAACTGGGATTAAACCTCAAAATTTGAGGCATTCCAAATTTCTCACCCCTCTTTGCTCGTTCCCAAAGCTCCTCCCTCCAAAAGCAGTTGAAGACCCAGCATTTGGAGACTGGAGTGATTTAGAAATTGCCCCGATTTTTTATCTTTCCGATTCCTGAGCGTAAGTCACATCCTGATTGAGGAGCGGATCAGATCTCACATTATTTGTATTTTTTTCCCTGATTGAGGGTACATTTGTGGCGAGAGGAGCACTTTGTATTTTATTTACAATGCCATGCCTGGCTTTGAGATTGCCCAAACCCGGTGATAAATTCCTGCTTTGTTCTCCTCACAGCATTTTCCTGCCTCTTTAGTGGGAGCTTTATGACTTTTTTTTTGGGTGCAATATGAATTTGCCAGCCTATATATATGTATTCTTTTAATAATAAATACAATGTTTACAGGAATAAAACCTCTGTTCCAGACAGAAATATGCTCCTGCACACGCATGGCAGAGCCAGAGGCTCCGAGCTCTTCCCAGGGGTGAGAACCAGCAGCTCCAGGAGGGATGCAGGAATCAAAGCTGCCCTTTGGAGCTCACCTGGGAGAAGGTTTTGCTCTTAAAACAATGCCCAGGAGGAGCAGGGGGGCACAGAAAGGTCTCAAACACGAGGCTGGATGCACTGAAGCTTTCCTTGAGCTCTGATCTAAGAGTTTCCTTCCCAGTTTTGGTGCCAGATAAAATCCCAGTTGGAAGGGGGTTTAGGATGCTGCGTTGCCACCATGAAGGACACAACTTGCTCAGGTGAATTTTGGTGCTCAGGTGACCCAGAACCAGAAAAATGCAGGTTTTAACACCCTTGTGACTGCTAAGTTCAGTTCTAACCCAGCTACCAGGAGTTTAATCACCGACCCCACACTGCAGATGGATTCTTTTGCTGCACGTCTCCTTAAAAAAAACTGTGGACATTGTCTTTGGAACAGCAAAGACAAATCTGTGACGCTCTGGGAAATGACACCAGAGAGGCTCTGGAGGGGCCATAGCCAATGATCAGAACAAATGGATCACTGTTTAATAACAGCACTCAGCTCTTGGATAGGTCTGAGGCTTCAGAGAGCTGTGCAAACAGCAGCTCATTAATCCAGCCCAAATCCCAAGCTGGTATTACAGCAATCTCCCCGTCCTTACTCACTGCTCAGGAGATTACAGCCACTAATTGTCCCCACGGTCACAGTGAGGGGGTGCAGAGGGTGCTGAAAGGGGAAGAAGCACATTCACACCGATGTGAAGTCCAGGATGCGCAAAAAGAGAAGTTTAGATCATTATTGGAGCTAATGATTCGTCCCCTTCCAGCAATCCAAGGGGTTACTATGATTATTACCCCAATTTTCACTGCAGAAGGAAGATAGAGAGCCTGAGGAGGGATTTGTAGAGGAGCAGGGGTAGCATTGAATGACCTGGGGTCATTTCTGTGCTGGTGAGCAGCAGGACAGCACTGGGAGGGCAGCTGGGGTCTGGATGGAGACAGGACTGTGCAGGATTCCCTGCCCTGTGAATATTTAACCAGGCTGGCTGTGGAACCGCAGCTGTCCAGGTGATAACAGAGCTAAATCCTCCTCAAACACCCCTCTGGAAAGGCCATTTGTCTAATCTGTGCATGCAGGTCAATCTGGAGCAGCTGACACAGAGCCAGCTGAGGCTGCCAGGTGCCCAGGAGCTGGGATCCACCTGGGAGCAGCATTCCTGGCACTGCTGAGCCCTGGCTGGAGCACTGAAGGAGCACAAATCCCCATCCCCAGGGGCTGGGAGTGGCACAGACCCTGCAGCCGCTGGCACTGGGGCACAGCTGCTGTCCCTGCAGGGCACAGGGGCATGGGAATGGGGTCTCTGCTCCAGCCTGGCCGTGGCAGAGCCACTGGAAGCAGCAGGGAGGAAGAAACAAAGTGTTTTCACTTGCTCGGTGTGTCTGGCTTGTGGGTCAGTGACCAGGCAGTTTGTGTCCACTCTGCCACTGGCACCATTTTCACCATTTTTTCACCATTTTCCACTGTTCTCCTCTGGTTTACTGTTTTCTATAAGCTCTGGAAGGTCACAGGTGTCCCCTGGAGTGCTGTGGGAGGCACCTGCACCGTGGTTTGTTGCTGGTGGGCTCACATCTCTCCCTCTCTGCTGGCACAGGTGGTTTGGGGTCACCCTGGGGGACAGAGGGACCTGTGTGTGCCAGGTGCAGAGCTCAGGGGGTTGTTCCCTGTGCTGAAACCCATCCAGGCTGCAGCCGGGACCCCCAGAGCACACAAAAACTCCAATACTTCTGTCACACAGAGGGATTTCCAGCTCGTCCCTTCCCCTGGACCAACCCAGAGCATTTCCATCCTCAGCCAGGAAATGCCAGGCTGGGCAGATCTGAGCTCTCCTGAGTCATCATGGATTTCTCCAGATCCCTCACTGTGCAGTTCTACAGATCAAAAACCCCCAAAGCCTCTCCTTTTTACCGTGTGGTTTGTGATTATTCAGTTGGGGGTCACAGTAAATCTAATTAATCCTGCGGCTCCCAGGGCATTTTGCCATCAGCAGCTCAGCACAGGGGAGGGGAGCAAAATTATTCCTTTTCTTTGTGCCTGGTCCTGCCAGAAATATCACAGCACTGAGCGGGATCAATGGGAATGTGCTGCTACACTTCCTTAATGCTTTATTACAGACACCAGGGTCCTGCTAAACAGCATAATAAAATATCAATAAAGACTATTTGCTGTAAAGGCTCCTTCTGCTGCTGCAGTTTCCCCACCTCGAGCAGGATTTCTGCAGCTCTGGGTGTCTCAGCATAGCCAGGGGCTGCTCTGGAACACAGGGAGGGATGGGAGTGGGGAGATGGATGGAGGGATGGAGGGATGGATGGATGGATGGATGGATGGATGGATGGATGGATGGATGGATGGAGGGATGGATACAGGACTCACAGGCACAGGGGTTTGGGGTTTTCAGAGGCTGGAGAGAAAAAATCACATCACCAGAGGAACGCTGATGGCCACGAAAATCGTTCTGGTTTCAGCCTCCAGCAGAAAGTAAAAGCCCAAAGGGTTCATTTGAAAGCAAGACAGATCCCCTCACTCAACAACAATCCCAGAGAAAAAGGAACACAGCAGCACTTTCAATCCAGATTTGAAACTCGGGTTTTGGGGATTGTTTTTGGGGACTGTGGGTACGAGGGGAAGGGTGGTGAATACATGTACAGGAGTAGGAACAAGATACAGAAAGGCCCACGTGAATCATTGTGATTAAGCCCGGATAAAAATGGGTTTTGATGATTGATGAAAAGTGCCAGGATTTTCATTTGGGAAAAAAAAGGCTCTGACCTTCCCCCAGAGCAGGAAATCCTCTCTCCATCCTGCTCCCCTACCTGCTCCAGTTCTGATATCATCTTTTCTTTAGCGCCTCTGATGAGAACACCTGGGCAAGGCAGCTCAGCTGAGACCCAGCTGGGCGTGTGATGCTGCAGGTACAGCACAGACCCCCTTTTTTATGAACAGCCAGCGCTCTGCCCCAGCCTTTGGCTCAGCCACGGCTCCGTGCAGCCGGCATCTCAGCCAGCCTGTGCCTGAAAAATCCCTGCTGACCACGCTCTGTCCTCCAGCTTCCCCTGGGGCTTTGGCAGAGCACCTGATAGAGATGTCTCGGCGTGTCTGACACGGAGCTATTATGCTGTTTACAAGAGATGTGTCACAGACAAGTGCCTTCTGCACAGGAGCCATTTCCTCCCCAGGCAGGGAGCAGAGGATGTCCCAAATTAGCTCCTGAGGATGGAGTCATTCCAACACCCCCAGCCACAAACTCGCTACTGCGTCCCGTAGCGAGTTTGGCTTGTGACCTGTAAATTGTCTCTCGTTTCTGCTCCCCTTCCTCCTTTTTTTGGCTTCTGTGTCTTGCAGTTTATCCAATAATTCAGCTGGAGAGAGGGCGAAATTCGGTGGGGAGGGGCAGGGCATGGCAAGGCTGAGAAATACCTGCTGGGAATGCTTTGGAAATCACCCAGAAGTGGGAATACATCATTATGGAGAGGACTGTTAACATGGAACGAGCAGACAGGAGCCTGATGGAGCGGCTGCAGTGCCAGCTTGCAGGTCTGTGGGCACAGCCCGGGAACTTTGGATGCCTAGATTCCCTTGGAACCCTTTCCCTGATCCCTTCATTCCAGGGGAGCAGATGTCCTGCAGGAATTAGGGTCTTCCACGGGGTCTCTCTGTCAGAGTATCGCAGAGCAGAGCGAGGTGCACACAGAAGGGGGATGGGGGAGGCACGGGGCGGCGAAGGGTTAATTTCTCTAATCATAAATTCAGCCTCCCGTAAATTCAATTCGGTGATGCTGCGCCTGTGACGTCAGTAAATCACAGCCATAAAGAAGGGGAGGCAGGAGCAGCGTGCGGAGGGAATGTCAATGCCTCGGGGAGGCAGGGCCATGGCTCACCCCGGGTGGCTGCTCCTCTCAGCAGGACAGGCAGCTCCGGGGGCTGCAGGGATGCTCCTGGATCCCACCAGCTTCACCCAGGAAGCATCTCCTTGGAGGTGGACTCAGCTGAGTGGGTTCAGTGCAGGATACCTTGCACCTGCAGCTGGTCTCTCTCTCTTTCTCTCCATACGAGCTGATGTTCCTCTTGTTCTCCTGACCAGGTTTTGCCTCGAGGAAGAGCACTGGGCACTGCTGCGCCTGGGGGTGCAGCTGTGCTGATGCTGCTGGGCTGTCCCTGTTCCTCACGGGGCATTTCCTGACACTCCCACTGAAGGTGCTCCTGCTCCATACCTTCCAAAATCCCTCCAGGTGGGAAAGGACTGCAGGCTCATTGAGGCCTGACATCTGGGAGATGCCCACAGACAGCAAGAGCTCTGCCTCTCTCAGGGCACTGAACACTCTCAGCTCCGTTCCCAGGGCTGAACTCACCCTGCCCGGCTCTGCCCAAACCATTGCTCCTCCAAAAGCAGATCCCAGCCAGCTTCCCCACCCAGGTGACCTTCTCCAGGGCCACCTCCCCGTGGCCAGGGCGCTGCCTGGCCATCACATGTGTGGCTCTTGGCAGCACAACGTGACGCTGACCTGAGCTCGCCTCCTGTGCCGGCTGCTCTGCAGAGCTGAGGCCAAGGCAGCAGCGCCTTCTGATAGCCCTGTGGGGAATCCCGACAGCAGGGAGAGCCTGCCCTGCCCTCTGTGCCCACAGCACCCCCTCTCTGAGTGCCCACTTTGGGGTGTGGCCCCTGTGCGTGGCCCTGCTGCTCCCCTGTCCCCTCCTTTGTGGTCCCCGGCGCTGTCACGGCGCCTCGGCCCCGCAGAAAGTGAAGCTAATGCTGTGTGACATCGCACTCCCAGCACATCACACACCCCAGACAGCACCAGCTGAGCCTGCTCCCTGCTCCCCAGCCTGGAAACTTCCAGCACCAGACACCTTTGTCTCCCTGCAAAGAGCTTTCCCAGCGGTGGAGGGGTTTTGTGAGGCAGCTGAAATCAGCCTGTCACAGCCATCGCCGCCTGCTCTCTGCCCCCAGCGCAGGGTGACTAACGCAGCTGCAGGTCGGCTCACAGGCTGATGCCTGCTCTGATCCAACCAAACCAGGAGGGGCAATGTTAGAGCACATTCAGGACTGCCAGGAGCACGAAGTCTCCGCTGCTTCCCCCTTGGCTGTGCATGGCAAAAGCCATCAGTGAGGTCTGTGAGCAAGGGAGCCGGGTAAAAGATTCTGCCCTCCCCTCCTGCTTCCGTAGAAAAACTCATTTCAGCCCTGCAGGCTTCCTGTAGCTGTCTCCATCCCTCCTCTGTGCACAGAAACACGGAGTCACAGCCAGGCAGGGGCTGTTTCTATTTGCAGCCGTCCCTGCGCTCCAGCCACTGGCTGATGAAATGCCCCTCACCCAGAAACAAAGAGCAGCTCCCAAAAAACCCCTCCCTGCCCTCCACCTCCAAACCAGGCTTCCTGGCTGATTGACAGCTTGGGAAAGTTCCTAATTATGTCCCCTGGACACTTTGGAGGCGACCCACCCCAGAGCATGATTTGATGGCTCAGCGGCTGCATGGCCTCGTTTGTACTGATTTATATTGCACAGCCAGCTCCAGCCTCATCAGCCCGGCCTGACCTAGATTTTCCTCTTGCATAGGTCAATAAAAACACAGCAAACAGAGCTAATCAGACACTGAGGATGCACAGCTAATCCGGGCTGGCCCGAACTTAACAGGAACACTGCAAACTCTGCTGTCAGAGAAAGGAGAGGATAAATCTTTTGCTAAACAGTCAAAGGGAATTGTAAAAAGAACACGCTGTTTCCAGGACAGATAATGCAGGAGGAGGTGGTTTTTGTCTCTCCTGGTCCTTCTGCCTCTGGTGGATGCTGCACGAGCCTCCTTCCTCTGGAAGCAGCGAGCGTTGGTCCCTTCTCCGCGCCGAGTTTATAAGCAATCACCGAAAGGGCATGAAGTCAGACAAAAAGCAAATGAAAAAAATGTGTTCAGCTGGCTCGGGAGCGTCCAAATAAACCCTGGGTAAATGCCAGGCTGCTTGAGTCACTCCATGCAGCGGGACGAGGCCAATCTCCTTCCGACTGTGAGCGGAGCCGCGGCCACATCCGCGGGCTGGACGTGCCCTGGCCTCGTGCCACGGCCGTGGGCAGGGCCTGGACAGGGCTGGGCTGGCACAGGGACACCCAGTGCCTCCCAGGACACACACGTGCCCCCCACTGTCACCCCCACAGCGCTGAGTTTTGAGTGACTCAGGCGTGGTGCGGCCGGGCTCTGCGGTGACACGCGGCTGCGAGGGTGACACAGAGCTGGCGGTGACACAGCCACCCCTCCTCAGAGGTGACGTCTGTGCTCAGACAGCCCTGTCACCACACGTGTCACCCACACTGTGGGGTGTGCAGGGAGGCAGCAGGGACCCCTGGCTGTGCTTGAATGTTGTGTCCCTCTGTGATCCCTCTGGGAAATGTTCTGTGTGTGGATGGGTTTCCCTGGGCTGTCACACTTCAGCATCCCTCACAGTTGGCCTGTGCACTCCTCTTCTGGAAATAACAGGGGGGTGTTATCCAGACCATAGAGATCCTGGGAATTACAGGGAGGTGTTATCCAGACCATACAGATCCTGGGAATTACAGGGGGCTCTTATCCAGACCATAGAGATCCTGGGAATTACAGGGGGCTCTTATCCAGACCATAGAGATCCTGGGAATTACAGGGAGGTGTTATCCAGACCATAGAGATCCTGGGAATTACAGGGAGGTGTTATCCAGACCATACAGATCCTGGGAATTACAGGGGGCTCTTATCCAGACCACAGAGATCCTGGGAATTACAGGGAGGTGTTATCCAGACCATAGAGATCCTGGGAATTACAGGGAGGTGTTATCCAGACCAGATAACACAACTAAAATGCACCCAGCACACCCCTGTACAATAACACACAGTCTACAACCTCCTGAAAGGCTCTCCCTGAACGTTTCCAGCACCTTTCCCTCCCCAAAGCAGCCAAAATCTACCACTAATCACATACCACACCTGCCAGGGTGCTCCAGCCTTTCCCCTCTGCGGTTTAAATGTCAGCCTTGCTCTTACCCCTCTTTTCTCCTGGCTCTTTTTCATGCTTGGAGTGAAGGAGCCCAGCCTTGAGTGACAACCTAACGAGGGCACCTCACATCAATGTGCTGATGTCACATCTACCTGCTGATGTCACCTCTGCCTGCTGATGTCACATCTACCTGCTGATGTCACCTCTGCCTGCTGATGGTCACCACTGAGTGGAACCCAACAGAGCTCAGGGTTGGCTCAGCTTAGGGCTGAGGTCAAGTGCGCGTTCCCCTGGGAAAATTAATATTTGCTTTCTCCTTGCAAAGCGGGCAGGAGCCGGTGCCCTTCCCAGGGAATGTCCCCTCCCAGGGAGAGCCCAGCCTCCCTCCTGCAGCCACGGCTGCCATCCCCACCCAGGCACTGCGGCTGCAGCGCTGCAGGCACTTGGAGGCAGCCTCAGAAGGACAGGCAACGGGGCCCAAGGTCACCCCGACCCACGCTGGCACTCGAGTGAGAGCAGTCAGTGGCACTCCCAGGAGAATCAAGGCTGGCACCGACACGCCAGCAGTGATGAGGCCTCCACTTCTGGACAGAGCTGTGATGCTCAAACTGACCTCAAATTACCCTGGGAGGTAATTGATCCCTGCAGGCACCGAGCAGTTGAGTCCCTGGAAAGGAAACTGTGTGGGGGGAGAAAAGGGGGGAAGAGCAGGGCTGGTGTGGGGTGGGCAGAGGCTGAGCCGGCCCACGAGGGGCTGTGGGGCAGCGTGGATGACTTTGAGAGAGTCCCAGGGCAGAGCAGAGAGGGGTGGAAGGGCTCAGCTGCACATTCCCCTGAGCCTGGACATGTGGGGACAGAAACACTCACTGTGGGGACAGAACCATTCACTGTGGGGACAGAACCATTCACTGTGGAGACAAAACCATTCACTGTGGGGACAGAACCACTCACTGTGGAGACAAAACCATTCACTGTGGGGACAGAACCACTCACTGTGGGGACAGAACCATTCACTGTGGGGACAGAACCACTCGCTGTGGGGACAGAAACACTCACTGTGGGGACAGAACCACTCACTGTGGGGACAGAACCACTCGCTGTGGGGACAGAACCACTCACTGTGTGGTTTCCACATAGGATCCAGGGAAACTGCAGCTCTGAGGCCTGCCCTTGGCTTCTTTGGGAAGAGCTGGGCACTCTCAGAGTCCTGGACCCCAGGGAGGGAATTGTGCAATCCCAGCTGCGTGCAGGGACACAGCTTTCTCCAAAGAACTGTTTGTTCAAAAGATTACAGCGTTTAATCTCGGCTTGCTAAGGCGAGGTTTATCAGCAAGGCTGCGCTCCTAAGGCAGCTGACGCACAAATGGGATATGCCCATGCAGAAAAGCTCCGATGGAGCAGAGTTTAAGGTCACTGGAGATACCTGGAGTTCATTTTCCCCCATGGGAAAGCAGAGCAAAGCCGGGCACGGCGGCTCCCAGAGCCGAGTGACACCACCAGGCGATGCCAGCACCCACGGGAGACCTGTCCTCCCCTCCTGCCCCGGGAAAACCCTGCTCAGGGTGGGCTCCAGCGCGGAATCAGCGTTCTCAGAGCCAACTCCTGCTGCCTGCTGCCTCTCCCCACATCCCCGCTCCGCAGCGCCGTCCCCGCGTCTCGGGCGCCGGAGCATCAGCGTAATGTGATGTGACACCTTCCCCCACACTTTGTTATAAATATCGTGTTTCACTGTAACTGTGTCTGACACCCCCTTGGAGGCATTTTCTCATGCTCCCAGCCGGGGTGCGGGCACGTGCGGAGCGGCCCCGCGGCGGGGATGCGGTGCCCACCATCCCCTGCCCACCATCCTCTGCCCACCATCCCCTGCCCACCATCCTCTGCCCACCATCCCCTGCCCACCATCCCCTGCCCACCATCCTCTGCCCACCATCCCCTGCCCACCATCCTCTGCCCACCATCCCCTGCCCACCATCCCCTGCCCACCATCCTCTGCCCACCATCCCCTGCCC
>VZRV01004290.1:92898-105988 GCA_013398115.1 Falcunculus frontatus
CCCGCCATCCCCTCCCCGCGCCCGCCATCCCCTCCCCGTGCCCACCATCCCCTCCCCGTGCCCATCATCCCTTCCCCGTGCCCATCATCCCTTCCCCGTGCCCACCATCCCCTGTCCGTGCCCGGCACCAGCCGCCGCTCTCGGTGGCACCGGGCGGGGTGTCCCGGGTTAGCCCACAGCGATCCAGCCCGGCTCTGGAAGAAACAACCCTGCTGGAACACGGATCTGTCCCTTTCTCCCTGCCAGAGCAGAGGATGAGGGTTCAGAGCTGCCCAGGCGGACGGCTGATGTTTGTTGCTGTGTCACCCCCGTCCCCCCCCAGTTCCTGGGCACCCCCTGCCAGCCACGCGTGCCTGTAGTTATCGGAAATGCCACTAGATGTCTGTCAGGGCCCTGCGCATCGGCTGCTGGGGACAGCCTGGCCAGCGGGGGGACAGGGATGGGGTATGAGCTGTGCCCGTGCCGGTATCAGTGCCCCACTCAGGATTCTTGGGATTTTTTGGTGGGAAAAACCTCGGTTTGCCATTTCATAGACTCACTGAATGGGTTGGGTTGGAAGGGAATTTAAGGATAATTTTGTTCCACCCAGTGCCAAGGTCAGGGATGCCTTCCACTATCCCAGGGTGCTCCAAACTCTGTCCAGCCTGGATCTGAACACCTCCGGGGCATCCAGAACTTCTCTGGGAATTCATTTCCTTCTCTGGGCATTCATTTCCTTCTAAAAGGACAGCAGACAAATCACCAACCTATTCATTCCCTGGCTGGGTTCTCTTTCCTGCAAGGCACAGCAATCCCATTGGGATCCCGTGGCTCTGCTCCTGGAACTGCCCATGGCTCTGGGAGAAGAGGCCAAGCCTTGGATCTGCTGCCCAAAACCCATCACTGAGGCTCCTTCCAGCCAAAGGGCAGCTGCAGCTTTATGGCTTCAGGCGTTGGGTATCACTCTGCAGCAGATGTGGGGAAATTACAAGCGCTGCTGTGAGGCAATTACTGCTCGAGCTGCTTGAGAAATGCCAGTTCTTTTTCAGAGGAAATTTGGGATGGAAATCATCTCTTTTTGTGTTTTGGGGAATTTGAGCTTCTTTGGTGCTCAAAAGAAAAGGATGGCAAACGTGCTTTTCTTAATACTGTTGATGTAAAAACACATTAAGTAAGCACAAGGATAAAAAGAGGAGAATGTATTTTTGAGCATAAAAGAGAGTATTTTACATCTTTTACAATAATTTTTTTAATCTACACCCAAAAATTTTAGGTTTTTTTCTATTATAAAGGTATTTCTCTTGCTATGCAGTAGAGTTTAAAAAAAAATACTAACCAGCTTTAGGTCCAGGTCTCTCCTGCAGAGGTCAGGATAGCACAGGAGCCTCTGCACTCAGGGCTGTCCCTCCCCATGGCTGCACAGCCCAACTCCAGACCAAAGGAATTGTGACAGTAATGGAGCAGAAAAGCAAATTTCTTTCCCTTTTGCTCCACAGCTGACGGCCCAGCATGGGACCAAAGAGGAAACCCTGCTGAAACCTCCCAGAGAGGAGCTGGCTGATGGCTGGCTGGGACAAAAAGGCAAAAGGCAGTTAAAAAGTAGTGGAGAGGCCAGAAGGGAGAGATTCTTGGCTCCCAGGATGTGGGGATGTGAGGAGCACAAAGCGTTTGGAAAGGCTCAGGAGCTGTGTCTGAAAAGCTCCCCTGGCTGCTGTGTCAAGGAGCTTCCAATCGCCTTTCGAAAGCTCCCCTTCCCTCCACTGCCTCTGTAATGGGTGGCTGTTCCTAATTATCAGTAAATGTTAAATGTTCTCTAATTCAATCAGAACAACTTGTTCACAGATGGCAAACCCTTCATCTGCTCGGCTTTCGGCGGAGTCTCTGCCTCAAGAGCCATTGATCTCTCTTCCTTCCCGGAGAGGCTGGCAGGAGAGGGAAGCAGAGTTCAGGGTACAGGGACAACTCCAGGTCTTTCCCTCCTCCCTGGCAGCTCTCGTGCCATCCTCTGCTCCTGTGTGACCCCTGCTCTCTCCTGGGCAGGGCACTGCAACCACGAGGCTGGCAGAGGAATGGGATGAGGGATGGGGGATGAGGGATGAGGGATGAGGGATGAGGGATGAAGGATCCCTCCTCTCCCCGCTGCCGTGGTGCTCCCGGTCTCGTTCCCACCCTGCCACCGGTGCCCAGGGTGTTATCCTGGATCCCGATGCAGTTCTGTCACAGGCTGGCACCTCACCTCCCCCTGCCTGCCCACCGCTGTCACCACCATGCCAGCTCCTGTCACGGCCGTGCCCCGCTGACGCTGATCCCGCCGGACTCGGCGTTTCTCCTCTGGTTCTCTGCCGGTGAGTGGCACATGCCAACACTCTGTCCCTTCTCGTTCCCTGCTCCTGGCACATCCGTCCCCCTCGGCTGCAGTGCCTGTCCCCTTGCTGCTGTCCAGATTTGATGGTTAGAGCAGCAAAGTCCAGCCCAGCGTCCAGGAGTGGCTGTGACAGGGATCCTAAATCAGGTGTCCCCACTCGTGACACTCAAATTTGTGATTTACGCCAGGGGCACGGGGACAAAGGAAGGGGGTGGCGAGGTTTTCTCCTCAGACCCAAGGGAAGCTCTTTGCTGCTGATTCCTAATGATTTATTGAAGCATCCACTCTTCCTCCCAGACCCAGAAAAGGGTCTTGCCTTTGATCAACCAGTGACTCACCATCTGCAGCCGAGGTGATTTACGACAAGCGCGAGCTATTTCTGCGCATGGAAGGGGAGAAAAATAGGCCTCCTCATCACCGGGAGGGTGGGAAGGATGGAAAACAAGCCGCCCACGGGATGTGAGGCTGGCTGGGCCGCTCTGCTCCCCCGGCACCGCGGCGAGCGCCCGGCTCCCCACGGCAAAGGCGCTGCTGGAAGGGGCGGTGAGGGGGAGACGCTGACGTCTCACACAGATGGCTCCACGCCAGGATGGGAATAGAACAGCTCCAGAGATGCTCTGCATGGTGGATCCAGGGCTGGGAGAGGGGCTCTGTCACCCGTGGGGAGAGAGAGGGGTGCAGGCTCAGCGTTGACAGGCGCTGCTGAGTGCAGATCCTGAGCGCCGCTCCAGGCCTGAACCTGCTCTTTTCCGTGCCCATCTTTCCCTCCCTCACGGCAAAGCCACAATCGAATCGCTTCCAGATCAGGAAAAAACAGCATTTTCTGGAAGAGTTTTTCTTTTGAAGGCACAAAAATGAAATCCTTAAAGACCCTTATACTTTCTCCATGACAGGCCTAAAAGCTGAAGCGTCACCTCAGGTTGCTCCCAACTCCCTGACTCGAATTTCCTTTTTTTTTTAGCTAAAAGACCACCCCTTTCCAGGGAAGGAAGATGTCTGGCTGCTCAGGATGGCAGCAGATTCACAGCTAACATTCAGCCACTGTGCAGAGCCGCTGCTCCACGTCCTCCAACAACTGGCTGAGGAGAAGCAAAGTCATTAAAGTGTGTGTTATATTGGCTGGAAAAATCCTTGGGAAGGAGCTCCACGCAGAGCCCCAGTGGGCAGAGTGCTCGGCTGCTCAGGAGCAGTGATTAGGGAGAGTTTGTTAATGAAGCAGATTTCAGTGACTGAAGGCAAGTGGAGAGAGAGGAGAGAGAGCAGAGTGTTCATCAGACGCTCTCCTGTGGGCCTGCTGCAGCTGATCCTCAGTGCCCATAAATCAGCTCAGTTCTCCCAGCTTTTATCAGCTGAGGATCCGGCCCAGGGGATGTGGGAATCCCTGGAGGCCACAGCACCATCCCATCCCCATAAAACCACTCAGCTCTGCCCACTGCAGCCCCCAAAGCCATTTGCAGACCTCCAAAGCTGCTTCAGAGACAGCAAGGCTTTGCTGACTTTTCCAAACCTGCCTTTTTTTCCCTACAGTCCCTTTAACTGAGGGGGATCCCCCCGAGGCAGAGCAGAGGGACCCTGAGCAAAGCCCTGCTGTTCTGATCTCGCCGGGCCCTGTGGCTCTGTAATGAAAATCAGCATCACCCCGTGGATAGCAGCACAACACGACCAATTTACTCTGTCTGGGGCTCTGTTCCCAGCTCCCTGGGCCGTGTTTTGCCCTGTGGGAGAGATGAAAGGCTGGATCAGTGCTCTTAAAAGACCCAGCACGGATTTTGCCAGTGTTTATAGGAGGATTGCACCCAAAACGCACCAAAAATATGGGTTTTGTTCCCTATTCCCTCTTCTAACCTGTCATCCTCCCCCCAGCTCATTCCTTTCCCTTTGTGCAATGGGTTTACACAGCCACATGGGGAATTCCCGTTTCCTGCTGCAGATTCCCAAATTTCCAGGTATGATTTTCTCCCTTGTTTCCCTCAATGATGGGCAACAGGAAAAAGAGTTCAGGGGAGTTTGTTAGCCCAAAAGCAAGACCAGGACAAGCCCTTCCCCCAAAATAACTCCCATCAGGTGACGAGAAACATTCCAAACTCTTCAGAGCACTGGATCCAGGCCCCCAGAGCACAGCTTTCCATGGCTTTCTGGAAGTGCCAGACTTTATCTCCCACCTCATCCATATCTAATCTCCCTGCCCGGGGTGAATCAGCTGTGACAAGAGGAAATGGGATTGATTGGGAGCAGGGGCGGGTGGTTTGGGAGAGACATCTCTCCTTTGCAGAGGGGAAAACTCGGACATCCAAAGTTTCTGGCAAAGTCCAGAGGACAGGAGACCCCCTGGAGCAAGGGAGCTCAGAGATTACAACCACATCCCAACCAGCCCTTGCTCGTGTCCTTCAGGCACCACCACCTCAGATTGGCAGGCCCTCCTAAATCCCTGCAGCCAGCAGGGAAAATGAGGCGTTTTCCCAGCCTTTCATCAATCACTGCCCACCCATCCCTGCTCATGGCCAGGATAAAGCCCATTTAGCCAAGCCCCTTCCCATCCAGCCCTTCATCACCAGGGATCGATATCCTATATTGACTAAGCAGGGCCCGGCCATTAACGAGTTCATTTTCCATCACTTAGATGCAGATGGATTCCCCCAGGAGCCCCGGGGTCACCAAAGTTTCATTAACAGAGGCTGTAAAAGTATTTAAATACATTTGAAAGAATCACTTGACAAATGGAGTGCGCCCACAGCCCTGCTCCTCTCAGGTTATCTCAGAAGAGAAAAGAGACTTCTGCTGCCCACAGAAGGACAAAAAGCCCTTAACAGCTTGTCCCTGCCATTTTCCATCTCCCACACTTCACCTCCACACAGGTCCAATTTCCCCATAATGCTCCAGATGGAAACCAGTTACTCATTTATCCCTGCTCTGGGTTAAAGGACTGAAAGGTTTTTGGCCTCCAAACTTCCCATGTTTGGTGGTAAACCGAGGCAGGAGATGGTGAAGGCTCAGCTCCAAATCTGGAGAGGTAGAATAGATGTCATAGAGGCATTGGGAGATCTGAATTCTTGTCCCAGTTGTTTGTATCAGGGTAAAATAAAATGTAACCGAGCCCAACCAGGCCTCGAACACAGAAAATTCCATGGGAAAAAAGGTGTAAAAAATACAGGCTGAACTCAGGGGTCTCTTCCTGCTGCTAAAAGTTTTCTCCTTGCCACGAATCTGTAGGAAACATTGAATTTTACCGCCACCAAACTCTGTGTAGATGCCAGGTTAGCTGTCCCCCATGAGAAAGGGGTTTGGAGCCCCAAAACGTCATCAAATCCCCCCCAAAACCCCATGGGAAAGGCAGCCCTGCAGACAGTTTCCACTGTGAGCTCATTTTGTGTCGAAGAGCCAGAGCCACGCATTAGAAAAATTTGCAAACAGAAATTTAATGTGACATTTTTTGTCCCCGCTCAGCAAGAGATGACTCATGAAGTCACTTTGCAGTTCTTAGTGGGTGCCCAGGGTGGCAGTGGCTCATGGCACATGGAAACAGAGTCACGCTTAGGAGGGAGGCCAAATAAACTCAGCTCCCCAAAATCCAAAGCCTGCATGAATCCCTTCTCCTCACAGTAAGGCTCTAAAGTACCATTGATCCACTGATTTTTTTCCCCAGTTTTTTTTTCCCATCACAAATAAACCCAAACAGCAAATAGGAATTTGGAGCAGAGCCTGTTTCTTTGGCTGGTTGAAAGTTTGGGGAGTCCTGCCATGAGGACGAGTGCTCATCCTCACTGCCAGGCCAGCAGCTCTCCCAGAGAGATGGGCAAAGCCATCCAGAGCCTTTGGAAAGGTCTCATGATTTCCTAGGTGACCTCCTCCCTCCAGAACCTGCAGAAGAAAGCAGAAACTCACAGATGGAGGAGAACAATTATCCCACAATGAGCCAAGGGGAGGGAACTGGCCCTTGAGGAGAGGTTTGTCCTCTGGGACAGAGCAGCCACCTCATCCCACTGCCCCTCTGCAGTCACTCCAGGCTGACAGAGACATTCCCCTTGGAGCCCCTCCAAATTCCCATTGCTAACTTCTGAGACTGCAGCAAAATCCCTCTGAATAGACATCAGGCAGGCCCAGTTGGCATTTACAAAACAGGCTGGGAGGGGGATTACTCTGGGCTCACACTGCATTGTTCAGAGTAAAACCCCCTTCCCTTCCTGGGCTGGGGGAGGAACGTGCACAGGAAACCTCCACAGGGGATCCATGGCTGCAGACAAGGTAAACTCAGCCTTTAGCACTCATATCTTTGTTTATCAGGTATTAAAGCTGATAACCCCGGGGATGATCAATCAGCATCTCTGGGAGGTGCTGATTCCTGTGTCCCACTCGGCTGCTGCCCTCCTGGCCTGGGGGATGGGGGCAGAGGGTCCTGGTTTTTTGGGACAGCCAGAAATTAATGACATGGCTGGAAGCAGGAGAGATAAGAGATAATCTTTGCTGAGGCAGGAACAATGGCAAATTCCTGTCCCTGGGGCTGCCCCGTGTTCACAGCAGTGATTGTGCTCAACCCATTCCAGGATTACACCAAAAATTCCTGGCTCTGGCATTGGAGTTGCTGCAGAATTACACCTTGACATGGATCTGGTCCAGCTTCAAGGACTCCAGAGGGTGACAGTGGCTTCACCCTGCTGATGGCAATGTGCCCCTCACGTTTGGGATGGCTGCAGGGGCACAGCTCCCCGTTCACAGCAGCTCTGCTGCCACAGCATCAAATTCGCCCTCTCGTGCCACTGCTGTGACAGGCTGCAAATGAGACAGGCCCTCAAACCTCCCCGTGTGACCCAGAGATCAGGCCCTGAAGAGCTTATGCAGGAAGAGAAGCCTATTTGTCCAACCACTAAAAGCAAAAGGCTTATTTCCACTTGTAAATTTGCAGCAAGCCCTGATCCCGATTCAAATCCGAAGCAGAGCGTGTCAGTGAATTTCCAGGGCAGGAGAAATCCTCTCTGTGACTTCTCCCTCATGGATGGCTGCACAGCAGCTCCTAACACCCTCCGTCAGGAGGCTGCTTCGAGAGCTGGTTTGGGACTCTGTGTCCTGCCTTCCCTGCCACGCACGGGCACTGCCAAGGCCCTGGGGATGGCAGGGCACAGTGCTGTTCAATAATAAATGCTGTTTTCTAATACAGGAACTGCTGGCTCCGAACGAGCTGTGCCCGTGCCTCGGTTCAGATCTCGGAGCTGAGAGAGAATTCCCCTTGCCGGACCTCATCAGCGATGCCCTTTGAAGTGTTTCTGCTGATTTCATTCTTTATTTCTCCCCTGGTTTCCCTTTCCTTGTGCCACGGGCTCCCTGTGGATGCTGTGCCTCATCTCCTGCCTGGCTCTGGCCCTCCACGGACACGCACACACCGTCCCCAGTGCTTTGTGTGCGTGGAATAGAGACCTTTTAATCCTTTCTTCCATATCAGCTCCTTCTGGGAAGACAACAGCTCCTTCTCTGAGGCATTTCATGGCTTTGATGAAGGAATTACTCTCTGCTGATGGGAAGAAGCTGACACAGAGCCCACACAAAGCAGCGGAGTGCCCAGCACTGCTGGCTAAACCTCGGGGCAGTGGGCTGAGCAGGACGTGGTTGCTGTTTGCATCACTCTTATGCATGCAAAACCCCAAATTCCAGCCCGAATTCCTCCCCCAGCATGTGGCCGGCTGCATTGAAAGCCGCTCACTCCCGCCCTTGGAGGGCATTTCCAAACCGTGGGTCCTCCCAAGCCCACCAGCCTCGCCACTCCAGCCGCTTTCCACTGGAAATCCGTAGCAGAACTCATCCTGCTTCCTGCAAGGCTGGAATTCCTAATCCCCCCGGGCTTCTTTTCTCCACGTATAATGAGGATTACGGTTTAATTCCTGCCTCACAAGGGGGTGCTGTGGGGATTGCCAGGGTTAAGGCACTCAGACAGCACCGGGGAGAGGCTCTCACAAACCCTTCAGCAGAGGGGCTCAGAAAAACCCCCACTGCTGTTTGCAGCTCTCATCAGCTCCCCTTAACCGGGAGGCAATTTCCCCCCCAGTTTAGACTTAATTCCTCCTGCCGCTGCTGGCCCTGTCCAGAGAACAGCAGGGCAGGAGCGACTATGGGTGCTGAGTTGCCTTTTAAAATGGGATGGTGCACGGAGGTCTGAGGGAAGGTGAGCTGTGTGTGCAGTGCAGGTGTGGTGTCTGTATGTGAGCTCATGTGGGAGGCTGTATCAGGAGGGCTCAGAAGTGAAGCCAAGCACAGAATCAGCTCAGGAAGCCCTTTGCACCCCTGATCCCCCCGTTGTTGGCTGCGCCGTGGATGCATGATGTGTGTTTACAGATGAAAAAGCAAAAATAAAACCGATGCCGGCTTTAAAATTCCATTGGGCGCAGCCTTCTGCACTGATTCCAAATGTTTATAAACACGGGAGTTAATGTAATCAGCACTGCAGCAAATACACACCAGGTACACGGCGGAGACGGGAGTGTCAAACGCGCTCCCTGCTCGGAGTGACAGCTCTCTGCTGTGGGCTCTGCAGCAAACAAAAGCAGCTGAAAAACCCCACCGAGGAACGCTTTCAAGAGCAATCCCTTCTCCCCTCCTCCTCCCCTCCTTCCAAGACTTTCTGGTAGTCATAACTGTAAAAATCTCATAGAAGGTGTCCGTTCCCACTGAGCCTTTCAAGTGGCAGGGAGCCACTGGGAAGAGGCCACTGCTTGGGAAGACACTGGGGGAATTCCTGGCTCCCCTGAGGGCCATCCATCAGCCCAGCCCTGGTTTTGTGCTCATTCCAGAGCAGGCAGGAGCTGCTTTAGAAAGATTTGGACAAGCCTGACTCCAGGAACTGTTCCACCCTGGGGAAGGATGTGCACCAGCTCGCCGGGGAAGAGCCCATCCAGAGGAGTTGTGCCAGTGCAGAACTCTCACTGATCCCATCCAGAGGAATTGTGCCAGTGCAGAACCCTCACCAACCCCATCCAGAGGAGTTGTGCCAGTGCAGGACCCTCACCAACCCCATCCAGAGGAGTTGTGCCAGTGCAGGACCCTCACCAACCCCATCCAGAGGAGTTGTGCCAGTGCAGAACCCTCACCAACCCCATCCAGAGGAGTTGTGCCAGTGCAGAACCCTCACCAACCCCATCCAGAGGAGTTGTGCCAGTGCAGAACCCTCACCAACCCCATCCAGAGGAGTTGTGCCAGTGCAGAACCCTCACCAACCCCATCCAGAGGAGTTGTGCCAGTGCAGAACCCTCACCAACCCCATCCAGAGGAGTTGTGCCAGTGCAGAACCCTCACCAACCCCATCCAGAGGAGTTGTGCCAGTGCAGAACCCTCACCAACCCCATCCAGAGGAGTTGTGCCAGTGCAGAACCCTCACCAACCCCATCCAGAGGAGTTGTGCCAGTGCAGAACCCTCACCAACCCCATCCAGAGGAGTTGTGCCAGTGCAGAACCCTCACCAACCCCATCCAGAGGAGTTGTGCCAGTGCAGAACCCTCACCAACCCCATCCAGAGGAGTTGTGCCAGTGCAGAACCCTCACCAACCCCATCCAGAGGAGTTGTGCCAGTGCAGAACCCTCACCAACCCCATCCAGAGGAGTTGTGCCAGTGCAGAACCCTCACCAACCCCATCCAGAGGAGTTGTGCCAGTGCAGAACCCTCACCAACCCCATCCAGAGGAGTTGTGCCAATGCAGAACCCTCACCGACCCCGTCCAGAGGAATTGTGCCAGTGCAGAACCCTCACCAACCCCATCCAGAGGAGTTGTGCCAGTGCAGAACCCTCACCAACTCCATCCAGAGGAGTTGTGCCAGTGCAGAACCCTCACCAACTCCATCCAGAGGAGTTGTGCCAGTGCAGAACCCTCACCAACCCCATCCCAACTCCTGCCTGCTGCCCAAAGACCACATTTTCCAGTGGGAAGGGTTTGGGGAGGTCCCATTCCAGCAGGTTGCTGAGGAGACGTTACCTCACACAGCAGCATCAGCAGAAAACCCCGGTGCCGGCAGAACAGCCAAAATGCTGGGCGGACAAAACACTGCAAGCCTGTTGTTTTTGCTTTTTGCTTTTTTTTTTTTTTTTCCCCAGCCAAATGTTGTTTCATGCTCTAATGGCAATTTTCAAGAACGATATTGGCGTGACAACTTATGTAAGTGTCGACCAAGTTCTTGCACCGCTTCCAGTGTCTGTGTCTGAACCAGATTTCACGGGGGTGCACGGGAAGGGCTTTGGATCTCTGTTTTGGTGGCCACTTGCCACCTAAAATGAGACTTTTACCACCCCTAAAACCCAAGAGAGGGTAAATATTGCAGTATGAGAAATTATTTTCCTGGGAGAAAGTGAGATTCCCCACAGCCCAGTTCTGTCTGAGGCACCAGGTGGGTTGGGTTTTTCTCTCTTTGTTTCCAGTGGAACATGTTTATAGATTTATGGAAGGGATTTCTGAGTCTCACAGTGGTTCATGTGTTCCTGCAGCAGGAACCTTGAAATCCCCTGCCCTACCATTGCAGCCACCATGGTCAGGGCTCCTCTTCCACATCCCTGGCTGGGATGAGCTTTAGGGAACCCACTGCTGTGAGGGGTAGAAGAAGGAAGTCAAAAAAAGTAAAAAATGGGCTAAACCAGCTGATCTAGCAAAGCAGAAGGCAGCTCCCACAGCCCCTCAGAGGACATGCACACAGTGACCTCCCTAAATTAATAAAATAAATAAATAAAGTATGATGCAATTAAATATGTTACATATTATGTTCTTCCTCCCCTAGAAATGACAAAAAACTGCCAAACCAAAGCATTCTGCTCCTGCCTCTCCTGCTCATGCACAAGTCCCCTTGGGCTTCACGGAAATTTTGGACTCACAAAACGCTGCAGAACAGGGGCCCCATGGCACTGTGTAATAAATCTTAGAAGTTAACAGCCAGAACTGTGCCAAATGTGATGGGTTTTGCTTTGTGCAGGATCATGAAAATAATACATTCTGGCTCAGTAAGTCAGGCCTGATGCACCAGGGCTAATGGTCCACTGCTGCTGCTGCTGCTGCTAAATGGATTTACATTTTTGTCTCACATGGTTGAGGTCTGTGATTTGGGAGGCCAAGGCTCTATCAAATCCCCCCAGGTCCTTGAAGGGAAATGTGAATTTCCCCCAAGGCTGAAATGTCACCTGAAATGCAGGAAGCTTAAAGGAGGAGTGCTGAGGTGTGGCTGCCCCACGGATCTCAGGGACATCAGCTCAGGTGCAGTGACAGCACAAGAAATGGGAGAAGGGGGAGTGTAACACAGGGAATAACGTAAGCTGGGACATTGTTAATGTGGGGAACTCCATGATAACTCAGAGAGACCTGCCCAGGGGAGCAGTGTCTCATCGGAGGTATCTCTTTAATGGAGTTGGGAAAGGAAATAATGAGATTTTATGGATTAAAACTGAAATTAGACAGATAAACAGTCCACAGGCAGGAAAACCAACCAGCAACAAGGATGCTGGGAACTCCCCATAGCCTGCCTGCCCACAAGGACAGGGGTTGCACTCCTAAGCTCAGGTCTGCAGCTTTAGAGAGGAGACAGGAGGCAGAAATCACCAGTTCAGCAGCCTCAGCTCCACAGGCAGGATGTCCAAAGGAATCCCAGCGGCCTCACAGTCTGCGAATCTATTAACTAAACCTCATTACTACGTAATAACTTTTGTTATTTCGGAACAAACCTTGTATCTGGCTAATCCGCTTTGTTACAGAGCTGCCCATCCTTCCCTTGAACAGGAATTAACTTCTAAAGGAATTAAAAGGAGGAGGAGACTGCTGAAGGGGTCCTTAGGGGTATCTTTATATAGCTGCTGGCTGCCCCCCCTTTCCCTTTCCCACTATGTGTGGTATCCTTCCCCACTGATTCCGTCCTTTTCTGCCTGCCAGGCATTGATTTGTTCCTGTGTTGTTCTAATGGAGCTTGAAATCAACATGACTTTGTTGTTGGTTGTTGTCATTGTTGTTCACATCTTTGTTTGGGGTTCAGCATCCTTGCCGAGGCCAGGGCAGCTCAGGAGCCGGCATTAGCAGGCTGAACACCTCCTTGGCGAGCGATCCACAAAGGCTGTGTCTGTGTCCACATAATAAAGGCTGCCACAAAGCGCAGCGAAGCCGCTGCCCCCTCCTCCAGCGCATCAGCTCTTGTGCCGGTTCTGAATCCCCTCGCTTATCAGCGCACACAGAGGGTGGCCAGAACAAGCCTCTTCTTTCAGCAGGCCCCAGGAAAACGCCGTTCTATCCACATCCCAGGCGTTTAGGATTGTCGGTTTAGGTTCCACGTATTTCACATCGCGAAGGGTGAAAAAATATGTTCTGTCTGGGAGGTGTCGGGCAGTGCCAGAGCCGCGGCCGGGGCGCTCCGGCGTCCGAAGGGAATTCGGGAACAACCTCAAGTCCACAAACCCCGGGGTGGCGAGGCGGGAGCACCTCCGCCAACCCACAGCGAGGCGCCCTGGGCTGCGCGGCGCGGCCGGACACGGCGAACAAAGCCCAGCTGCCGCCAGCTGCCAACATCCGGAGGGGCGGGCGGCGAGCCCGGCCACCCGTCCCGCCCTCGGCGCGCATCCCCGCGGAGCCGCCGGCCGAAGGGTTAACGCTGCGCCCTCCTTCCGCCGAGCGCTGACATCACGGGGCAGGCCCCGCCCGCGAGTGTGTGCGTGAGTGCGAGCGCGGCCGCCGAGCCCCGCACCGGGCACCGCACCCGGGCACCGCACCCGGGCACCCCCGCCCCGCGGCCGGCCCGGCCCCG
>VZRV01004290.1:106083-174407 GCA_013398115.1 Falcunculus frontatus
TCCCCTCGTCACTCGCCCGGGCTCTGCGGAAGGAAGCGCCCGCGCTGCCCCGCGGCCGGAGCGCCCCGCGCCCGCCCAGAGGGGCCCCGCGCCCCGCGGATGTGCGGAGCTCCCCCCGGAGCCCTCCCGCCCTCCCGCCGCCTCTTTGTCCTCACGCACCTACGATCTTATTTTTATTTTTTTTGAATTTTTTTTTTTTCAAGCAGACCTGAGCATCACCGGGGGCTGGGAGGGTGGGGGGCCCCGCGGCGCTGCCAGACCGACCCCTGCCCATCGCTCTTAAGGAACTCTCATGGCTTCACGGCTGCAGACAAGTTGCCGTGCATCGTGGTGGACTATCGGAGTTTGCATCCTGGCAGCCGCGCTCCTACCAGGTGAGCCGGTCCCCGGAGGGCGCTGGGCTCCGCCGGGGCGCTACGGGGCTGGAGGCGGCCCCCGAGGGGGTTTGCGGGGTGCCCGTGGGGGAAAGGGGGTGCGGGGAGTGCTGCGGAGCGGCGGGGAAGGGAGGGATCGGCGTTTTGGGGTGCGCGCCCGGGTCTGGAGCAGGTGTGGGAGCATCTGTGCGAGGGTGGGAGAGATTCGGGGCCGGTTTCAGCGCCGGCTCGGCTCGGAACAACACGCTCGTTTGTTTTGGAAGCAGCTGCAGGCAGCGGGCTCCGGAGCCCTGCGAGCTGAGGCCGTTTGTTTGCTTTTTGGATCGCGCAGCGTCTAGCGAGGCGCAGCAGCCAGGCTTCCCCGGAAAGGCAGCCACGAGGCTGGGCACGGAGCGCAGATGTTTCGGGAGGAGAGATGGAGGGTTTCGGCTCTCCAGCATCCCCAAAATCCCCGCTCCCCTCCACACACACTTCCCACGGGCTCTTTGGCGGAGGGGCTGGACCGCTCCCAGGTTCCCGAGCTTCCTTTCACTGCCTTTGAGCTTGGCTGCCTGATGGCATCTTACTCATCCCTTTGGTTCCGATCCATCCCTTGGGTTCTGATCCATCCCTGGAAAGGAGGAGATGGGCAAAGATGCGGATCGACTGCTCCCCAGCTCGGTGGAGCCAGCCGGGCGGTGGCAGAGCAGTCCGTGTGTCCCTTCCCTGGGCTTCGTCCTGCCCCGGGCTCCAGCACAGCGCTGGGAAGCGGGAGAGTGACCCACTTTGGCGAGTGCCCTGCGGGGACTCATTTATTCTGCTCCAGTGCAGAACGGGTTAATGCCATCCTGGAGGGCTTTCCGGCAGTCGGAGCCATGGAAAGGGGATCGGCAGTCTGCGTTTACAGCTTGTGAATGAGCTGAGAGATGCAAACAGAGCCGATGTTTTGCCTTTTTGGGGCTCGGCTGCTGGTGGCCGGGGCTGGAGCGCTGGCAGCGGGCACGTGTGCGGATCCAGCCTTGAGCAGGGCTGGGAGGCAGCCTGTGCCTGCAGCAGCACCGGCATCTGCGGCTGGAGACAAGTTGCGGTGAAGGGAAGGTGGAATTGCGTCCACTCCTCCGATATTGGGGCTGGGGCAGCGTCCCGGAGCAGCAGCCAGGAGGGCTGGGCTGGGACTCTGAGATGTGGCCGCAGTGAGCGAGCTCTGGGCCATCAGAGCAATGCCAGGGCCCAGAGTTCCCTGGCGCTGGCAAAGGCAGGGAGGTGATAACATCAGGACGTGGGAGATCAACAGATCACGGCGACTGGATGGTCTGGTTAAAATGGATGAGGGCAGAGATGAAATGGGAGGGGGTGGCGATCCAGAAACCAGGGAGGCTGTGAGAGGGAAAAGGTTAACAGGGCGATGAGAAAGCAGGGCTGGGTGTACCTCGGTATTCCCAGGACAAAGGGATCTGCTGTGCATTGCAAAAAGAGGTGACGGAAGGGACAGCCTCGGGCTCCCTGCGCTCCTCTGTGCTTGCAGGCAGGTGCCTGGCTGAGCTCGGGCTCCTCACAAGGACTCTCAGAACTTTCCATGCCGTTCTTCACCCGGCCTCCCCTCCTTCTCCTCCTTCCACCCGGCAGCCCCGCGCAGGAACCCCTCCCTACAGCCCCGGGGAAAGGCACTGGAGGTGCAGTAACGCTGTGGTGACCGTGCTGGGGCAACCAAAAGGACTTTATGCTCCCCTGGGAACTGCTTTCACCAAGGAGACACGCAGTGACCCTGACACAGCCTGGCATCTCACCTTGTCCTGCCAAGAGAGACTTTTTCCCCCGCACTTCTCCTATTTTTGGCTGTTCTCGGGGCTGTGCTGCCAGCAGTCAGGCGGGCTCGTCTGTGCCACTGCAGTAGCGTGGCAGTTTGTCTTGCACTGTCCCGCTGACAGCTCTGCCAGGATAAGCCAGTGGTGCATCTCGTGGTGCCTTGCCAAGGCCGTGGTACAGCCAGCTCCGCAGTGTTCCAGGAGGATAATCCTTCCCAAACCCTGGCCCTGAGCACCGGTGCCCTGCAGCCTGCGTGGGCGAGACTCTCGGCCCGACCAGTTTAGTGGTGGATGCACCACCACAGCTGCAGGAGTGTCTGATCCTAGACGTTAAATATTTATTCACTCATTTATTCTGTTCATTTGGGTGCCGTGGATGGACCCAGAGCTGCAGGGAAGGACCAGCACGGTGCTGCACAAAGCAAAGGGTCTTTACCAGACCCCAGGTCTGGATACCTTCCTGAGGCACGTAGTTCCTCGAGTTCGCAATGCATCGTGCCAAAATCATATTTATACACATATATAAAGCTGTGTTTAAGCTTTGAATACAGACAAGCTTGCTTAACAAGGAGAGGAAACTCAGGATCCTCTACAAGTGAATTAGTAGCTGTGGACTTGTTGGAAAATGTGGTTTCGTACCCAACACCCCAGAAGGATCAGAGCACTGCCTGCTCTCTGGAAAACCTTTCATGTCCAGCTGATCAATGCCATTTCGTTCTGTTCCCACCCACCTCCCCCTTCAGATAATGTTAGCTTTTTCTTTTTCTCTGATAAGGAAATAAAAGTTCCGCCGCTGTAAAAGCTGTAAGGAGTCTCGTATAAAAATCTGCTTTACAAATTATCTTTAATGTGAGCAGTTCAATCGTCCAGAACGGATTCAATTCATGGTTCCTGCAGCCTTCCATGCCCATCCATTTGGAACCAGGTATCAGCTCACGCTCCATTCAAGTATTGCTATCAACAGGGGTTACTGGGAAGCTGTGGGGGAAGGGGAGGAGAGATCCCAGGCAGCTGGTCTGCAGAGGTTAAGAACACTTGCAGTTAAATTTATGCTTTACAAGCCTTAACAATCTGTCTGTTTATCCCTGCTGTGGAGCTCCTGCAGCTCGAGATGCAGCCACACAGAGCAGAGGCATCGTCTGTGCCTGGTCCTGCCTCTGCACATCTGGGCCTCTGTTCCCAAACGCTGTCTGCAGACAAATTCCTCTCTGCTATTGCTGGGCTACCTCCTGATCTCCCAGAGGGGCCTGGGAACACTTTGCAAAGTGCTTTGAGATGCTCCACAGGGGAGAGCTGCAGAGGTGGCTGGAGCTGCTTTGACACGGGGTTTTTCCATCACGGCGCTTGAAAGGAGCATTGACTGAGCCGTGGTGACCTGCAGGGCTGAGGTCAAACTTGGCTGCAGCTGGAGGGAGGGTTCATTTTGGGGAGGTACAACAGCTCTCCGGAGTGCTGGGAATAGCCAAAGCGTCACTGCAGGATCTGCTCCATCTTGTACTTTCTAGAGCTGCTTTAATACCCCAAAGCAGCTTCCAAAATGCAAAAAAAAGTTGCCAGAGTCTCGTTCAGCCTTTGGGTTGAGTTCTCGGTTGTTATTTTTTCTTCCCCCGCCACCTGCCTCCTCCCAAAACTCCGAAAGAGCAGCATCAGGCTATTTCAGGAAGCAAAAGCGTGTCTTTGGCTGATTTTTTTCTCATTAAACCTCACTTAAACCGACCGGTCGGGTTTTACCCTGGCGTGAATTGAGGAGCTCCCGAGTGTGTCAGCGTGGGTGAGGCGCCAGGCTGGGGGAGAGGCAGCTCAGCCCACGAGCAGGAGGGTGCCTGCCCCATGGCACAGCCAGGGAGGGCCCTGGTTGGTGTTTGCTCCCTGAACCCTCAGCGTTAATCAAGCAGGAACTCCCAGCCCAGTCCCATCAGCAGGGAGATTCCAGGGGCAGGGGCACTTCCAGCAGAGCATCCAGTGCTTGGGATGAGCTGATGGCTGAGGAGATGCTGGCAGAGCCTGGCACATCTCTCCTCACATCACCCCTCCTCTGGGCCACAGCTGGACCAGCCACAAAGCCGAGCTTAAAGGGAGGCACCACAGAGCTCCTTTGAGCAGCGCTCACACCTCGGCTGAGTCACGGAGGGAACCAGCAGAGCCGGTTGTCCATGACCTGCTTCCCAGGCCTGGCTGCCACTGGCACCTCGTGCCCTCTGCTAGTGCCACTCAGGCTGGGGACAGCCTGGGGGGACAGCAGCAAGTGGCCACCCTGAGCCAGGGGGAGGCTCTGTCCCACCTTCAGCACCCTGAGGTGGGACAGCAGACAGGGGTGGGGGCAAGCACTGCAGGAAAAAGGGGTTTTAATCGCAGAATCCAGAGTGATTTGGGTTGGAAGGCACCTTAAAGATCATCTCGTTCCAACTCCCTGCCTTGGGCAGGGACACCTTCCACCAGGCTGGTTTGCTCCAAGCCAGAAATTTTTGGAAGAGCTGGAGTTAGGCTGAGAGCTGCAGGGGTGAGCTGGTCAGTGCTCGGGAGCGTGGCCACAGTCCTCAGGGCTGCTCAGAGAGGGTTTGAGTCTTGCAACATCCTTGCCCGAGGTGCTGATGGCTCTTGCTCAGTCCTTTCACAGGCCAGCCAGGCTTATCAGTGCAAAAAAGCAGAAACAAACGAGGGAGGGACAAAGAAAGGTACTCAATCTCACAGCCCCTGGAGATCTTGCTTTTTCAAATAACGTCAGATTAAATCAGGGCAGCTCTGCTGAAGGGTGAGCTGGTGCCGCCAGCCACTGGAGCAGGGACCCAGTTTGCACTGGAGACACCTCTTTGTGTTAATTATCAGAGCTCAGCCGTCCCAGCACGGAGAATTCCGAGCTCTGCAGCGAGGGCTCCGAACCCACAGCAGCGTTCCAGGTGAAGATTTGTTTAACTAAGGAACGAGACGTCGTCTCATGACACGTTTCCTCCTGGCTGCTGCTAAGCCATGGATGCTCTCCGAGATGCAGTTCCCTTGGCTTCTCCCAGGGAAGGATTAGTCCGGGCTGGATTGAGGCACATCCTGGCACACGCACAGGGTTTTCAAGGGGAACATCTCAGCTCCAGAGCAGAAGAAAAACCCTTACCAAGCTGCTCAAATGCTGAAGCACCACTCGTGGGAAGAAGGAGAGTTTCCCCTCTGCTGCCACGCTGGGTTTAAAGTCCCTTCCCTGTCACGTGGAGAAACGGGAAGGGAAATTTGCTGCCCTTTGCAGCTCCGTGTTACTCTCTGTGCCCTGTGCTGTGTCCCAGCCTCCACGGGCACCTGGGGACACGTGGGGAGCTCAGCTCCTGCTGCCCATCGAGTGTTTGTCCCATCTGGGGCCGACTGCAGCCATTCCCAAAGACCGGCAGCACCAGAACTGCAGCAGCTCCGGCTCTGCTGCAGTCCCAGGGCAGGCAAACAGCAGCTCCTGGCCATGAGAAGGGGAGACAGCTTCAGTCCCTGCTGTCCCCAGCCTGGGGGGACAGGAGGGCCCAGGTTAGGGAGGCACAGAAAGCCTGGCCAGCGGTCTCCACACGTCAGCAGCTCTGTGGGGTGCTGAGGATGGGTGGGAGGAACTGACCCAACCTGATGAGCCATCTCTTCTCCATTCCCCCACCACAAAGCAGTCCCTGCAGGAGGTTTCTAATCCTCCCTTGACATTATGGGGTGTGATGCAAGAGGGAAGCATTTCTCAGCATTATCCACCCAACTCTGCCTCGCTTCTGCTGCAGGCCTGCCCTCCCTGGCTCTGAGCCAGACCAGTTGGGGACTGGTGGGCAGCACTTCATCCTCCAGGTGTGCAGGGAGAGGAGCTTAGGAGAGGCAGGATCAGTGTGATTCTCCTCCCTGGGAGTTGAGACACAATGGAGGGGTTTTCAGTCCTCCATCCCAGCCTATTTGCCTTTCTAGCTGCGGGAAACAGCAAAGTGCTTCCATCTGCTCCCGACCATGCAGGGATGCTCCAGATGCGGTCCAGGACCTGCAAATCACATCCCTGCCTTGGAGCAGCGGCAGGCACCAGATGGACCACCTGGCTGAGAGACAGCAGGTACTCCCAAGCCTGGTTAGGCAAGAGGACTCAGCCCCCATCTCTCTTCCCAGCAGTTCTCTCCCTAACTGGGAAACCCTGCAGTCACGCTGGTTTTGAGGCTATTTTCCTTCTCTCATGGAAGATCCATCCCTCCCTCTCCCTGTGCTGGAGAGAGGCATCAGGAGGCACGGCCAGGAGTGACAGGGGGTCCGTGCAGCTCGCAGCCAGGGCTGACATCCAGCCTTTCCAGAGCCATTCCCAGCACCAAGGCCTGTCTGTGAGGGACAGGAGGGGGCTGGAATGAAGTGCTGTGTGGCCACCTGAGAGCAGAACCGGCCTTGTGCTCTGTGAGGCTCCAGGCTGCTGCAGTGCAGGCTCTGTAGCTGTGCCTGGATTTCACCTGGTGTCTGCCCTTTGCACTGAGGTTCTCACATGTGGCAGAACCAGGTTTCATTTCTTATCCCCTGGCGGGACACCCTCTGGACCGAGGGAGATGCTGCTTGAGCAGCTTTCCACTGGCCATTTTCACAGCCCAGGGGCACAGGCTGGGGGCAGAGCTCTGGCTGTGGACTCAGGGTCTGGTGCTGATGTGTACAAGAGGCTGGTGTGACTCAGGAGCAGAGGGCTGTAATTAGAGGTTGTTGTGCTGAGTGTCCTGGCAAAGCCGAGGGTTACAAACGGTCCCTGATGGGCAGAAGTCACAGAGCCAGGGGAGAGTTTAATAGGAGAAGTAGGGGAGGAGAAAGGCCAGGGTTTCTGTCATGGTCTGTTCCTGATTTCTGTGCAGAGCAGCTTGCCACGGGATGGTTTTGCTGCCCTGTGTGAGGAACTGTGGCACTCAGGGCAGGGAGAGCAGCCAGGGAGGAATGAACCCTGCCCTGTCCTTGAGCAGCCCAACGTGAGCCAGCTCAGCTCGAGCCTGGTGCCTGATGAGTTATCAGTTACGAGTTATCAGTGATGAGTTATCAGTTCTGTGGAGTCATAACTCACCCCTCACCCAAAGCCACGGCCCTCATGGAGGTTCCCCTTGCCTTGAAACCTCTCTCAGAAGTAACACCGCACAAAGCCTGCAGTCAGGAGGACACTCTTCACTGGAGAATTAACTGCATCAAGCTCTGGCTACATTTTTCTTAGGAAGAGGCATCCAATGGCCTTTACTCTGACTTTTCTTGGCCTACACAATCAGCAGAGACCCCTTGGAGGCAAGCCCAGAGTCATGTTCCCACCAGTGCTGATGGCTTTCCTGCCCTGGGGGTGCCAAAACCAGAGGAAATGTTAAGGATGGATAACCGAGGTCAGTTTAGGGGCTGTAAGAACACTCAGGAAGATCTCCCCCATTCTTGAGGGGTTGTATTTCCTTTTTCTTGCCTGTCCCCTCACTTAGCCAAGGCAGTGTGAGCAGCAGTGTTGTTTTAAGGGCTGGAACAGGAGGCAGCAGCAGATTTGGTGGTGCACAACTGCACAAGCTGCTCATCCCTCGGCCTCTTTGGGCTCTTCCCCTGGTCAGCTGCACCAACAGAGTGTCTGGGGACCGTGCTGGAGGAAGGGGCATCTCTGGATATGGGGGAGAAGCAAGGCTGTGCCCATTTATGGCCGCTGAGGATCAGGGATGTGTTGCATAGCAGCATCCCTGCCATGCTGTAATTCACATCAGCTGCCAGTTTCCATTGGATACAGGACCCTCTTGGCTCTGCTAGGCTCCACGGAGTGCTGGATGTTTTACTTGGGAATGGTGAGTTTATTTCTGTGCGCAAGGTGCTGAGGGAAAGGGCAGGCTTGGACCTCTTTACTCCAGTTCATCCTCCCAGTATCTGGGTGCTGCTGTGGGAGCAGGAGAGGCCAGGAGCGATGTGTGTGTGAGTTTTATGGAGAGACTTTTCCCAGCGATGGGGCTGAGCTTTGCCAAATTTACCTCGTGCTCGGGTTCAGCGAGAACCCAGGGCAAGTGGGGGAGGGCTGGTTGGGATCTCCTCGCACAGGGAGTGATTACAGTGCTCTGATCTTTGAGGAGGCTTGTCTGGGGATTTGCTGGGTGCTGTGATGGGTGTGCTCCTGTATCCCTTTGATAGGAGCTCGATGGGATCCTTTGGGGAGGATGGCAGCAGTCCTGGGCAGGGGTGGGAGGGAAGGGAAAGGGCTTGAACAGAGTGGAGCTCGTAAAAGGGGGAACGTTCTCCGTGCCTGAGGAGGGAACGAGGAGCAGGACTGAGGAACAGGAAGGCTGCAGTGCTTGCAGGGAAAGGCAGTGCCCTGGCAGTTCTTATTTGGGGTTTTCCAGGAGGGCCAGGCTGGGAGCTCTCACATCCTGTCACCTGCAGCCTCATTCAGCCCATGATCAGTCAGCTCTTGACAAGATTTCCTGGATATCCACCCAAAACCCAGCCCCTGTGCAGGACAGGAAGCGCTGACCAGCTGGAACACAGCAAAGGATGGGGAAGGAAAAGTGCCCTGCTGATCCTGCCCATGCTGATCCATGGATTCCCTGCTCCAGAGCTCAGGTGGCCTCACCACGGCTGGGACACTCCCCTGGGACATCATCCCAGACACTGAGCAAGCAGGGACAGGGCAGGAGTCACCCCTCAGGGTTCCAGGGATTCGCATTTGCTGCTGATTCAGTTGGGAGCTGGAGTAGCAATTTGCCAGGGAAAGAACCTTTATCCTCCAACTCCTCCAGTCCTTCTGGGAGTTTGATTTCTCAGCTCACAACAGAATGATGGTGGTAGCAGTGAATTCTCTGGGGCTAATATTGCCAGCTAGCACACTATAGAAAGAAAATTCTTTATTTGTTGGCGTGGCAGGAACAGACTTTGGAAAATGTACCCTGATTTTTAAATACCCATTTCGCCTGTGGTGTAAATACTAAAATGTGGTTTTTCTCTCCCCCCTCTCTCTCTCTCTCTCTGAGTTTAAAAATATCGCCAGCCTGGGGAGGTGCATCTTTCACTGAGATTTATAACGGCTGCTCTCAAGTGATCTGGAAAATGAGCCTCCCTCTGCCCCATCCAGCCTGGCACCTTCCAAGAATTTATTTCCTTTATTTGCGTGAGCCTAAGAATACTTAAAGGCTGCATCTCCACCCAAGCACTCTAATTATTTAAGTTTTGTTTATGGCCACTCTCGAGGGAGCTGAGTACGTCCAGGCTGCTGGTCCTTCCCTCCTCCTCTGGGTAATCCAGCCCTGCATTACTGCTGTTTAATAATGACCAACAAATCACAGATGCTGCTCCGTTTGCCCAGGATGGATCACCCTGGGTCCGTAAATTGGCCGAGCCCTCGGGGCTGGGGGGAGCGAGCCGTGCCCGGGCTCCTGTGTGAGCACAGAGCTTTGCTCCGAGTCCTGCTCAGTGCCCCCGTGCCCGTGCCAGGCTGCCTCGTGCCTTATCCAGTGATCCCCTGCTCACTTTTGGCTCTGGCAGCCAGTGGGAAGCTGTGGCTGAGGGGAGGCAGGAGCCTGGGATGGCAGGAGGCAGCGAGGAAGAGGAGGGAGGCTCCTTCCACCTCCACAACCAACCTGTGGCTGCCTCTGCTCTCACCCTGGTGCTGCACCATCTCTGCCTCCCTGCTCTGCCACGTCTCCCATTACGCTGCTCATCCCAAAGCTGGAGTTTTGGCAGTGAGGGGTTCTTTTCCCAGCCCTGTGGCAAAGCTCCCCAGCTCCAGTGAGCTCTGAAGGAATCTGTAGTCTCGTGGCCGCCTCTGCTCCCGTCACGCTCGGTGATAGAGAGAGAGAGAGAGTGAGATTTTGATTACATTATGACAAGCGACAGAGAGATGGAGTGAAAGCTGCAGTCTGCCTGTTGTAATTCCAATTAGCAGGGGTAATGTGGCTGGAGCCTGACAGCTGTATTGATCCCAGCTTCGGATGGGGACAACCTTTCCAGGGGTCCTTGGGGCACGGGGCTGAGCACAGGGACAGCTGTGGGGCAGGGGAGGGGAAGGAAAACCTGTTTATCATGGAGCACTTGAGCAGGCAACTGCATCTCACCTTCCAAAATGCCACAGCCAGCCTGGTACTTGAGCTCTCTCCTGAATTTACCTCGAAATCTGTGCTGCAAAACCCCCGTGGGGTTTCTCTCCCACCTGCAGGATGAGGCAGGCTTCTCCTTGGTGTGCACATGGAGTGAGTTTATCAGGACTCGGGTTCTTCCCTAGACAGAATGTACCCAAGTGAAATAAATCAGCAGCCGGGGAACAAAAGCCCAGGGCTGCATGGGAAGGGGGAGTTTTCCTCTCCCACTTGAAGGCAACTCCTCAAGGTCAGAGCTGAGGCAGGCTGGCAGGGGCTGTGGGCAGGCTTTGTGCAGATGCTGTCTCAGCTGTACCCTCTCTGTGGCGAAGGGGAGGACTCCAATTTGCAGTTTTGCTGGTATTGATCTGAGACCTTTCACTGCCTCTAAACTCACTTTGGAAATAAAAGGCTCAAATCATTCTCTCTAAGTACATATATTTTTTTGTATTCTTGACATTTCAAATGCTGCCGTGCCCGTGGAGTACCTTGCAGTACCTCACTGGAAATGGGAATATCTGCTGCCTCACACCGACTCCTACCAGGCATGAATCAGCTTTTAGTTACAGGGAAAGAATGGCCTGGAGGTGATGGCAAAGGCAGGCTGAGCTCAGAAGGGCTGGCAGCATTTCCTGGCTTTGCCACGAGCTCCCTGGAATATCCTTGGCCAGCTCACTTCACCTCTGTGTGCCTTTCCTTGTCAGGAGCTGCCGGAGCTGTGCCTCTGTGCTCTGCTCACCTTGCCCCGTGTCTGCAGGGTGCCTTGCACACCTGATCCTCCCTGAGCCAAGCAGGAGGCATTTGCAGAGCACAGGGAAAAGTGACTCCCCTTTATTTGGTCGTTTTTTCAGAAGCAGGCAGCTCCTTGCCCAGGGAGTTTAGAAGGCAGGGAATGCTTTTGCATGGATCCATGTACAAATACTCGGTCAGTGCAAACGCTGGGCCCAGTTTCTGGCTGCTCTGGGTGTGGGATGTGGGGCTGACATCACGGAATTGGTGAACATGCCCCATTGGCTTCCCTGCCTGCTTGAATTCAAAGGTCCCTGATTTCTCACTCTGCTGGTTTTGCATTTGGGTCACCTCTGCTTTCCAGAAGAGGGGTTGCAGGTGGGTGAGAGGTGTGGGCTGGGCATCTCTGCACAGCCCTGCTGCCTTCCCACCCACACCCTGGCTCCTTGCTGGGCAGTGCACCAGGGGTGACTGTGACAGGGGTGCACATTGTCCTTGGGTGTGCCGTGGGTGCTGAGGCAGGAAGGATGTCCTGCCATGACAGCACTGGGAGTCTCCAGACACCTGCAAGGTGCTTTGATTTCCCAAAAACTGTCTACATGGCTGTGAGCAGGATTCCTGGCACTTGAGTTGCCCCGTGGTAGGATGCAGATAACAGAAACACCATTTACTGCATGAGCAAGCATCCAAAGCTCTGCAATCCTTCCACCAGCTCGTGGTGGAGCCCAGGCTCACTGAGCCACCCAATTTGTCCCAGTGTGAGCCTCACATGGCACCGATTGTGGCTGCTCAGACAGCAGATGGGTTTAAACTGTGTCTGTGTGCTAGAAAAGCTCTCCAGTCTCTCTCCTGGGTAGATGACAATTTCAGCCATATGCAAGAGTCTGTGGCATTTCAGGGCTGGGAGAAACTTCCCTGGGAAGAGCCACAAAGAGCCACTTCATACAGTGGCCAGAGGAACTGTGGGATTCACTGGAGGAAGGAAGGGAGGTTCACATCCAAGCTCAGTGGAGAAGCAGGGAAGCAGCAGAGTCAGCAGCTGCCTCCTGCCTGCCCACAGAGTCTGTCTGCATCCTCCTCCTCCTCACCCTGCAGCCCCAGTGCACCCCAGCACCCCGAGCTGGGAGTGTTCCAGACTGGGGGAGTTATTACAAAATCCTGGTCAGGACACAGAGAGAGAGACACACAGAGGGTTTAAAGTTCGATAATTGTTAATTATTACCCGAGCTTCCCAGGAGACTTTCTGGGAAAAAGACGTGGCTGTCTTTTGCAGAGGTGTTTCGTGGAACATTACTCTCTGTCCTGGCCACGCGAAGCCCTTTCACTCTGCTTCTTTCTGCCTCCTGTGGGATTCATAAAGTGCTGCTGGAGAGCTTCTTATCTAGAGCTGAATAATGTTTGCAATACAGGCAGGGGAGGCAGCTTTGATCCGGGAAAGGGAGCAGAGGGAAGGAAGGAGGTGGGCTCTTGGGGCAGGGGGAGGGTGTGGGGCAGGCTGGGCTGTGCCAGCGCGTGGGACGCGGGCACGGCTGCTCCTGCACCCAACCTGTTCTGTATACAGAAAAGCCCTGGGATTGCAGACACCAGCAGGAAAAAAGACCTGGGAACCCCCTGTGAAGGAGAGGAAGCCCCTGAGAGGGGTGCTGGTGCTGCCATCCACCCCGGGAGGCTTTGCCCTGCCTGGCAGAGCTGCCCTTCCCTCTCCAGCAGCGGCGGCCGCATCCAAGCTGGCACGGGAGCGCTCTCCGGGCGGGAGCCCGCGGGCCAAGGGCCACACCTGAGAGGCAGGACGGGCTCCTGAGCTTCCCACGGGTGTGGGCTGGGAGCCGGTTGGGCCGGGCTGGGCCCCCAGGCCAGCACCCAGCGCCCCTGAGAGCGTGCCAGGGCCACGGGCAGGGAGCAGGGAATGATCCCTGGTAGGGAAGGGAAGGGAAGGGATGGGAAGGGTTCGGCTCCTCGCTCCCTGCAGCCTCCCAGCGCCATCATCTCCCACCCTGCATCCCATCCTCAGCCTCCTCTGGCTCCTGAGCCCTGAGAAACGCTGCTTCCCAGCCCCAGAATCTCCTGGGGACCCCGTGGGCAAGGAAAGCAGCTGTCTGGGCCCTGTGGGAATGGGGACAGGGCTGCAGAACTCAGCCACGATCCACAGGGATTTGTGTGGAGCGAAGGAAGTTGAAATAATGGTGGTAACAGCTCCAAAACTGGCTCTGGAGAGCGAGTGTTGCTTTGGGTTTTTCAGGAGAAAACGGGCTCGAGCAGCTGAGACAGCCTGTGCTGAAGCTCCTAAAGGAACAGCCATTCCTTTTATTTTTCCTTTTCTTGCAGCAGAGTTTCTCGATGCCTTCAGCCTGTGTTTCCCCACAGAGAGCCCTTCACCCGTGCAGGCCCAGACAGCTTTGGAGGCTTTGAAGTGCAGCCTCACACTTGCTGTTTTCCCCCCCAAAAAAGGGAACCAGTTCTGGGGCTGAGCACAACAAGCTGCATCAGGTTTGCAGCTCCCTCTGCAAACATGGTGAGGAAAGAGGAGGTGAAAGATGAGGTGAAAGATGAGGTGAAAGAACACCCTCTTGTCTCTGGGTGCCCAGGACGGGCCTGGCTGCTCCCCTCAGATATTCCAAAGGAGCTGTGGGATCTCCAGGAGGGCTCAGCTGTTGTTTGCCTGCTCCAAAGCCCCACACCACGGCCCCACGTGGATGGTTAATCCACAGGGAGATTAGTGGCTGAGTTTTATCTTCACCCACCCCTCTCCTCATCCCAGTCTGGTCGGATGAATCCATCTGGGAAAGCCGGCGAGGCTGGGACAGCTGAGCCCTGTGCCCGCTCACGGCAGGGATGGGAATTCCATCCCCTGTGCCCATCCCGTTGTGCAATGCCCTGCTTTAGGGGTGAGGTTTGCTGGAGGCGGGCAGGGAGATGCTCCAGATGTCTGAGAAAACGTGGATTTTCCCACAGCCGGCCGAGCCCAGGTGGATCTCAGGTGCTCCAGGCCCCTTGGGAGGGGAGCACCCATGTCCCTTCTTCCTGCAAAGCCACCCCGAGGTGCCACCAGGGCCTTGCCACGGCGGGAGGACGAGGGAAGGGGTGCCATGGGGGTGACCTCGCTGTCCCCAAGGCGTGTGGCCCTGAGCGTTCGCCTCGAAGGGGGATTTGGCTGCCAGGCCCATCTGTTCCTTCGCCTGTTGCCATGGCGATGGGGTGGCTTGAGATGGGCGGGGGACGCCGGGAAAAGAAAATCCAGGCAGGAAAAGTGTTCCTTTTTTTTTTTTATCCAGGGTGGAAATGAAGGGGAGAGGGAGGGGACCCTTCTGGCTCCTCCCTGTGTCCCCCCTCAGGGCTGTGCTGTCCCCAGGCTCCTCCTGCTCTTTTCCCTTCCCCTCCAAGTGGGGTCTCTCATCCAGGTGTGTGGCAGCAGCCAGGTGAGGGTTTGAGATGTGCAGGTGAGGGTTTGAGATGTGCAGGTGAGGGTTTGAGATGTGCAGGTGAGGGTTTGGGCTGTGCAGGTGAAGGTTTGAGATGTGCAACTGAGGGTTTGGGCTGTGCAGGTGAGGGTTTGAGATGTGTAGGTGAGGGTTTGGGCTGTGCAGGTGAGGGTTTGAGATTTGTAGGTGAGGGTTTGAGATGTGTAGGTGAGGGTTTGGGCTGTGCAGGTGAGGGTTTGAGATGTGTAGGTGAGGGTTTGAGATGTGCAGGTGAGGGTTTGAGATGTGCAGGTGAGGGTTTGAGATGTGCAGGTGAGGGTTTGGGCTGTGCAGGTGAAGTCTGGAGCTGTTCAGGTGAGGTCTGGGAGCTCTCCTGCCCCCCTGGCATGGCCACAGGCAGTGAGGATGCTCAGAGAGGGGGCTCTGCCTCTCCTCCAGCCCTGGAGCCATTCCCATGGAATCCCAGACTGGTTTGGGTTGGAAGGACCTTAAATTTTCCAACCGCCCAGCCCAGATGCCCTCAGCTCGCCCAGGTGTGTGCCCAAGAGGAGCCTGGCAGCTTGGTTTTAATGCAAGGAGTCACTTGTCAGAGCGAGTTACTCCCAGTCTTTCCAGTAAAAAAAAAAAGCCTGGAATAGAGTGAAAATGGTGCCCTGCTATTTGTGTGCGTATGGCTCTGCCTGCCTGGGTGTATCTCCAGTGGAAATGGCCCGGAAAAAAAAGCAAACAAAAGAGGAAACAACAAATAAATATCTGCGTGTTGACAGTGAGATCTGGGCTAATGTTTGACAAACGAAAATGAAGAGAACACGAAGTGACAGATTGACAGAAAGACAGACATGTTTTTGTGCTGGTTTAGCATCCTGATAGGAACAGAAGATAATTCAGGTTGCAGGGGACCTTGGGAGGTCACCTACCTGCCTGCTGGGGTGGGTGGGTGTGCTAAACACCCTCTGGTGAGAGCTCAGCACCCCTGGTCCCCCTTCCCCTGGCACCAGGAGGCTGCTCTCAGTGGCAGGGCTGGCAGGAGCTGGTTCCAAACTGGTGGTACTGGGGCTGGGAGAGGCAGAGGGGCAACAGGAGCAGGCTGGGGGAAGCTCTGTGGTTTAGTGATAAGGGGGTGTTGGGGCAAAGACTGGACTCGATGATGTTGGAGGGCTTTTCCAACCCTAATGATCCCGTGATCCTAAACCCTGTTTTGGGTAGGACACTGGCTGCAAAGGCAGTCTGGGGGTTTTGATGATGAGGCTTTTTGTTTGTTCCTCCTAAATCTGGGGAAGTGGGATTGATGGAGTGGGTTCTCTCTGTGCACTTTAGTGGTGGAGTCTGGCTGTGCTGGCTGCAGTCCCAGCTGGAGATTTTCCCATCTCTGGCTTTCCCCCTGCCCTGGCCACATCTCTGGACAGTTCTGCTCCCAGGCCAGGAGGCAATGGGAGGCATTGCAGGTTGGATAGGGCTTGGAGCAACCTGGAATTGTCCCTGTCCATGGCAGGGGAGTGGGAAGTTGATCTCTAAGTTCCCTTCCAACCCATTCCATGATTTTAGGCTTTGGGGCCAGGGCCAGGCCTTGTTTTCCCAGCATCAGATCTGAGGCTTGTGCTGAGAGCTGAGAGGAGGAACCAGGTGCTCCCATGGCCCCTGTGAGTGCAGAGCTGACTTAAAGTCACCTTTGTGTTCCCCTTTATCCCAGCTCTGAGTGCAGCGGGGCTGAATGTCACCTGTTCCCTTGTGAGCAGCGATTTACAAGCGCTCATCCTGCTCCTTGTTTGCAGAGCAAATGCCCTTTTCCTGTTGGCTCTGCCCTCCCCGCAGTGGAAAATCAGCAGATTCTGGGCTTGAAGCTTCTCCCAGATTTATGAGCTTGCTCTTCACCTTGAGAGTAAGGCTGCCTTGCCCTGAGAAAGCTTTGAAACCCAAAACACCAATTGCTGACTTCAGCAAACACCATTGATCCTCCTGCAAATAAAATTTCTTTCTTGTTCCTTTTTAGGACGTGGCTTGTGGGGATTTAGTTGTTGTCCTCTCCGTGTTTCTCTTTTTCCTCTGGAGACACAAGTCCCAAATGGTTCTGAGCAAAATTGTTGTGATTTGAAAAGAACTCATCGATAGTCCTTATGGGGGATATTTCCTACCTGCCAGACACCAACAAAAACCCCACAAAAACCCCCTCCTCTCAGCTTCCTCTCCCCTTGAAAAGCAAGGTTCTTTAATTGGCTTTTAATCCTGGGAAGAGCAGAGCTGTTTGCATGGAATTGGTAATAGGGGATAATATCTTGCCCTGAGTGATGGGTTATTTGATCCCGTGCGTCAGAAACCTGAGCCCGTGCCTGGAAATCAGGTGGGGAGGGGGATCCCAGCCTGGCTCAGCGCCCAAACACAGGCACAGCTGCTTTCTTATTTCCAGTAATGATGAGGAGTAAGATGGGGAACAATCCCCTTTTGTGCTGTTGCTCCAGGGGATCGAGTGATAGCGGGGAAAAGCCTTCCTGGATGTGTGTGGGGTGTACAAAGGGGGGGTCACACTGGGAAATTTGGGCACGGGGACGTTGTTTTGACCTTGGTTCCAGCAGTGGTGTCCCACACTTGGCCCTGGCTGTGAGTGCACAGGGACAAACATTGACCCCTGTGGCTGCTGGTGGGCTCAGTGCCTCCTGCACACCCTCATCTCCTCTCTGTGTCCCTAAATGTCACTGCCAGGCCTCTGCCAGCCCCAAACTGGGCTTGGAAATGGGGATGAAAGGGTGATAAATCCAGCCAGGCACCAGTTCACCCTCACTGAACTCTTCAAGCATCACAGGGGTTTTGCAGTGAGATCCAAAGTGAGGACCCCTGATGTCACCAGCCCATGGAGTGCTCCAGAAAGGGGTGCTGGGAGGCATCTGGGGCTGGGAGAGCTCCGACAGCACCGGGTTCCTGAGCTCTGAGCCCAGTGAATCGTGCTTGAAATGCCCCCTGGCTCCGAGCTGACTCAAGCACACAAGGGAAACTTGTTGATGTGGATGACACCGTTCGTTCCTGGCTGGTTTTTGTTTGTTTTGTTCTGTGTTTCTTGCTGCAGCTGCCTTTGGAGCAATAAATAGCTGTGGAGCTTGCTTGTGGTCTGTGCAAAGTTGTTAATATTTAATCAGAGGTCTGAAGCTGGATTTGTTTGGTTGGCAAAAGATAAAAATGGCTTTTTCGGGGTTTAGAGCTAGGGACAGACCTTCAAAATAAGCTCAGAGTCAGCTTTTAATTAATCAATTGTTTTAAGATTGGAGCACACTGGTCAGTGACAGGTTTTCTGAGCACCTCAGCTCCCAGCAAACCTAATAAATGCCAAAGCACCTGAAGTGACTGGCACTCAGCATGCCCCTGGTGTGAGATATTATTTACAGAGGAAGCCCTGCTGATGTGTGCCAGCAAAGTGTTACCTGCATCCACTGCCCCTCCTCCTGCTCCTTCTTGGGGTTTGGATTCTGCCCTCCAAAGAAGACAAGGAGAGAGGGATATCCTTCCTACACCAGGGTCTAGCTTCCCTCTGGCTCTGTTGGGATTAGGGATCCAGGCCCTGGATAACTGCTCCTGTAGAAACCCTGTTGCAAACTCCTCAGGGAGGGAGGCTGAGCTTTTATTCCCCCGTTAGCAATTCTTGCCACGTACAGAAACCTCTCCAGCAGGCACCTGCAGCTGGGCTCCGTGGCCAGGCTACCTGCAAAAACACTGGCACACACCCCTAGGAACTGGCTGTTCCCCTCTTTGCAGGGAGTGAATTCTGGGTGTCCTCAGAGCCAGCCAGACCCCAGAGCTCAATCCCTGCTGGAGGGATCCCATCCCAGCTCCTGGGCTGCATCCCAGGTGTCCCCATTTGCAGCATTTCCGTGTTGACTCTGGCTTGGTGCAGGGATTTGGCAATCCCCAGGGTTGTCCAGTGCATTCTGCAATGCCAGGTCTCGGGATTATTATCCCTTGGGACTAAGCAGGGGGATGGCCACGGCGTGGCCAGCTGGTGTTTGCCTCGTGGAGGAGGGCACGGCTTATTTGTGAGCAGGACCAAGCCCCAGCTTGTCAGCTCTGGTGCCTGATCCCAACATCCTGCCTGCTAAATCCCAGCCTTGGGATGAGCTCCTGGAGTCCAGCTGTCCACTCCAGGGGGCAGAGCCTTTCCAGGACTTGTTTCTGAGCTGTTGGGGTTTGTGTGCTGGTCAGTTGGTCACACCATGGTGCTGACCTTGTGGATTAAAGCACTCCCTGCCTGGGGGACAGAGCTTTGCCAGGCTCACCTTGCACTGCACGTGGTCACCGTGCTGGTGACACTCGGTGCAGGATCCAGGGAGGGATAATAACCCAGAGACCTGGCACTGCAGGATGGGGATGTGAAGGATACAGGCTGGGGGGGTGCAGGTTTTGAAGGATGAGGATGGAAGGGATGAGAGATGGGGGTGCAGGGGTTGCAGGATAGGGATGCAGGGGTTGAAGGGTGAGGATGTGAGGGGTGCAGGATGAGGATGTGAGGGGTGTAGGATGAGGATGTGAGGAATGAAAGGTGGGGATGTGAGGAATGGAAGGTGGGGATGTGAGGAATGCAAGATGGGAGCGCAGGGATGCAGGATGGGGATGCAGATTTTGCAAAATGGGGATGTGAGAGGTGCAGGATGAGAATGCAGGGCTTTCAGTGTGGAATGTGAGGCTTTCAGGGTGGAATGTGAGGGTTTCAGGGTGGAATGTGAGAGTTGCAAGGATGGGGACTCGGAGGTTTCAGGATGGGGTTAATGCTCTGCGCCGAGGCATCCTTTGTTCTGGGCAGGCTGCTGAGGTTTGGAAATGGAGCTCTGAGGAGCGAACACCGCAAAATAGAAACGTCCGCACTTTCTGCTGCTGATTTTCAGTTTCAACAGCTGCTCCATTTGGAACGGATGAAAATGCACTCCGGCTTAGTAGGAGTCAATTAAAAATAAACCGAGGGAGAGGATTGGTGTTGGAGCCCAGCGACGCTCATCGGACATAAAAGTTGCATCCTCTCAAGCCCGGATTTTCGCTCCAATTTGCCACGGGCGGCAGGATGGAACCGGGAGCGCTCATTAGCATGGAAATGCTGTTGGTTGCGCTGAATTCCCGGCCCCGGCGCTTTGTTCGTGCTCCCGGCGGAGCGGGGATGAGCCGCCCCCGGCCCCGCTGACCCCCCCTTTGTGCGGGGCGCTGGGGAGGGGACAGGGCTGTCCCCCCGCGGGGTCACACTGCTGCCTGCCTGCCCGGGCGGATTAGGCAGCAGCCAGCGGACATCTGCAAGGAGGGGGCAGGGAGCCGCTGCTGCCTTTTGTTCTGGCTTTTTTTTTTTTTTTTTACCTTCTGTGCCCGGAATATGGCCGTGGGTTGCGGCCATCCTTGGGGGATTTGCCTTCTGCTTCCCCGAAATAACAAGGAAAAGCGCTGGCTTAGCCCTGCAGCTGCGCAGGTGAGCGTCCTGCTGTGTGGGATGCACGGGAGAGCAGTGCTTTGAGCAGGAGAGGTTGGTTCTGTTGGCTTCTCTAACGTCCCTGCTCTTATTCCTGCTCTCACCACCTATTTTTTGGCAAGAAGCCTCTCCTCCTCCTGCCTGTGTGTTTGCCAGCAAGAAATTGCAAGCGAGGCAGGGAATCCAGGGTCATCCAGGGATGTGTGACTGGGAAAGGAATGGAAAAGACCTGATGGCCCCGCAGTAGGATCCTAATTTTCCTCCCCTTCCTATTATTTCTACATGGATGCTCCGCTTGAGCTCTGCTGAGCTGGGAAACAGGGGCAGGTCCTTGCAGCGCCTCCTCCCCTGCAACAAACCCATCTGGGCTTCCACTGCCTCAGACTGGTCCAGGAGGGCAGGAGGGGGTGGGACCAAGCGTCATTTTACAAAGGCCGGACTGAGCATTGGGCCAAAATGCATCATCTTTAAGTGATGAGTCCGAAATCTGATCCACAGCCGGTGTCACTTGGCACAGAGGGGGAGTTTGAAAAGGGAGAAGAAATGCTCTGCTCAGAAATTTGGGCAAGAACCAGCGGTGCCAAGGAGGAGGAGACAGGTTCAGCTGATGTTCCCCTTGTGGCTGTCCTGGTTAAGACCCTCTAAGGAGAGCAGCACTTCAGAAGTCATTTCTGAGGAGAAAAGGCTCTCCTGAAATGGGTTCTTCAGCTCAGCAGCTCCTTGAGGGAACAGAGGCTGAGGTCTCCTGAACAAGAGATTTTAGCAGTGGTTGGGGAAGTCTCTGGATGAGCAGAGCTCTCCCTCATGTCCAGGTCAGTGAGAAAGGCTTGATTTGGCTGAGAGAGTTCCCTGCAAGGCCCTGCTTTGACACCGAAAGGGAATATGGAGCCAATCATCCAGACTCCCTCGTGTCCAAGGAAATAAATGGGCACTTCCAGGCTCGGATTTATCCAGCCCAAGGTGGATTTCTTATGCACAGTGCCTGAATTAGGAATTTCTCTTCACTGACTCTGCAGTGAGTGCAGACAGCCAGCCAAGATGAAGATGTCTGCACTGAGCTGGGTTTTTCCATCGAGGGGGGAGCTCGTTGTGCAGGCAGAGTTTCTCCTGCTCCTCTCACCTTTCTGCAACTTCAGGAGCCGTTTCAGTGGCTTGGAGATGCTAAAGAGCTTCACACTGGGGAACGTGGCCCTTTCTTGGAGCCTCCTTCTCCCCTTTCCTCCTCCTCTTGTGCCTTCCCACATTTTTTTCATGGTGTGTTTGTGTGACAGGAACAGAAAATGCAAAGATTGGAAATTAAATCTGGAGAATAAATGGGAGATTTATTAATTTATTAATCTGACAGAAGTAATTACTGTCTCTCCAAGATTCATCTCCTTGCCTGGGTTGCCACACAGTCCCAAGAGCCACATAACTGTGACAGCAAGGCTGGGCAGAGCTTCCTGAGGGGAATGAAGAGCAGAACACACAGGGAGGGTGGACAGGGCACAAGGGCATCCCAGCCTCTTCAAACTGGGGATGAGACAGGGCAGGGATGACCAGGCTGAAGCTGAACCATCATCTCCTGTGCTCACTGCAGGTGATTCCCAGCCTGGAGCTTCCCCTGGGACAGCAGCTGTGGTGTTGCAGAGGACAATCCAAGCCAAATGACCTGGCTGGGAGCTGCTGTCTGCACTGCAGGAGCTGCTCTCTGCAGGTGGACTTTGAGAGCTGAATTCTGGCCGCAGCTTCTGTGGTTCTTTGAGCTGCTGTGCGTCCTTGCACTCCTCTTGCACTCCTGCTCCTGTTAATGTGTCACTTAACACAAGTATGGGCAGAATCCTGCAGTCCTGAGAGGTGCCAAAACATGCTGATGAATCCCCTGGCTGCAGCTCCTGGCATTATCAATGAAAAAGCCATTTGTCCTCAATGTGTGCGTTGAAAAGCTCTCAGTTCATTTTATTCTTCATCACCCTCAGTGTAGGAAGGCCTGGGACTCCATTTAAAATCTATTTGAGCAGTGGTTCAGAGGTTTCTCAGTGACTTGGCGAGGTTTCATAGGCAGTGGATTCAGCCAGTGATTTCTCTGCCTCCCTCAAGATCTTCTGCTCTGTTTCCACCTCTGTAAAAAAACAAAGGCAGTGGATCAAGAGGAGTTTTCAAACAAGCTTTGTGCACACTTGGGCCTGATCCTTCTTCATCTGGCGGCGCCAGGCAAGGACAGTGGGGGCTTTTTGCTGTTTTGTGGCTAAAACCTCCTGTCATGGTGCTTCCAGTCGCTGGATGTCTTTGCATTGGTGTTTGTGAAGTGCAGAGCTTTCGAGGCAGGGGTGACAGGGAAGTGTTTCTGCAGTGTGACAGGGCCATGTGAGCCCCCCTTCCCACACCCCTGGCTCCCTGTACGCTGAGTTTCGCTGTGAATTTGTCGGGCTGCTCCTCCTGGCACGGCAGAGCGCTGCTGTTGTGTGCAGAGGTGCCAGAAAGGCAGAGCCAGAGGTGGTGTGGAGGGTGGGAGAAAGGGAAAAGACATCGGAAGTGTGAGTGGAATGCCTCTGAGCCTGCCACTCTGCCTGTTCCCCTTCCTCCTGGGAAGGCAGAGCTGAGAGACAGAGGGGGAGGCAGCGCTTTGCTGCCTGCCCTTGACACGCGAGAGGGGAAGGAATCACCCTCGGCAGCAGCTCCAGCACAGCCTGCCTCCCTCACACACCAGCCCCCTGGAACCACAGCCAGGCTCAGCAGCTCCAGGGACAGCCCCAGGCTCCCCTTGGGGCAGCCCTGGCTGAGGGGGAGCTCCCAAAACAGCTGGAGGGGAGCTGGGGCTCTGATGCACCGGGCTGTGGCACAGGGTGAGGTTATCAAAGAGGGGAGCCCAGCTCCTGCTGCTCCCGTGCTCCTCAGGATGGCCCAGCATCTCCTCCACGGCAGGACACGGTGGCCTGGTGACAGTGGGATGGTTTTCAGTGCCTCTGTGGCATCCCAGCTGTGGTTGCTCACCAAGTCACTCTGCACAGCAGTCATGGAGTCACACGCAGAGCCTCGAAAGCTCTGCACTTCACAAACACCAGTGCAAAGACATCCAGCGACTGGAAGCACCACGACAGGAGTTTTTAGCCACAAAACAGCAAAAAAAGCCCCCACTGTCCTTGCCTGGCGCCGCCAGATGAAGAAGGATCAGGCCCAAATGTGCACAAAGTCAGAATATCCCGAGTTGGAAGGGATCCACAGGAATTACGGAGTCCAGCCACCTGCACCCCCACAGGAGGGTGTGAGCTGTTAGAAGTTGCTCCGTGGTGGGATATAACACAACCCCTGCAAGCAGGCAGCAGGATTTGAGCCCCACTGCTGCAGATTTTGGTTTTGGACCTCAGGCCTGCCTTTCAGCCCAGGGAAAGTGCTTGGTAGTGGCAGCAGGGAAGAATGGACAGTAGGGAACATGCCTGGAAGGGGCAGCTCCTCCCTGCTGTGGCAAGCCAGGATCAGCTCCTGCCCTGAAGCATGAGGAGGGCTGTCTGTGTTCTCCTCCAGAGCTGTGGGTGCTTTTTGGAGGGTCCTGTGGGGCAGGATGGACCCACCAGGGGTCTTTGCCAGCTGGGCACTGGGTGCAGATGACGTTGCTGTGCCTCCAGCCCGAGACAGCTCCAGCACAAGTGAGGTCAGGCCAGGGAGCCTCATCCCTGCTCTGCTCCTCCTGCCTGGCCCAGCTGCGTCTCCAGGAAGGTTTCTCATTTCTGGGCTGGGTTTCTCCTTTGGCTGCTGTGTTTACGGGGGAATAAATGACACAATCAGGCAGCCTGATCTGGTGTGCTGGGAGGGAGGAGAGGTTTGATGCAGATCTCGGGGGCTGTTGCAATCAGCTTAGCCATTCCCAGCATCAGGGGCTGTGGGGATCAGCCTTGGGAGGGAGGCTGGACCCTGCTCTTCCAGCAGGAGGCTTTGGTGGGAGCATGACCAAACCCAGCATCTGTAACCAGGCTTTCCCAATTTCCAACCCTTTATTGCCCACTGCAGTGCCCCTTTTCAAGGCCCATCCCTGTGGACAGGCCTGTGACTTGCTCCCCTCCTGTTCCCTCTGTGCTGGCTCGCTCCGTGTCCCCCGTTTTTGGGTGTCGCTGCTTCCTCTGCATCTCCTGGTATCTGCGTCTCCCAGTATCTCTCATCTCGTGTTCCCATGTGCTCCGTTGTGCTGTGGCTGGAGGGATGAAGCCCAGGGAGCAGAGACACCACCTGAGCTGTGCCAGCACCTGGAGGCAGCAGCTGCCGCAGGAGCCACGGCCGGACGTGGGATGGGGAAGGTGGATGGGGAGGCAGCGTGGGAGAAAGAAGGGCCTGTGCATGAAATATTCCAAGTGGGGAAAATTGGCAGGGTTGCTAATGCTCTGAAGGAGGAGGCAGCCCTTTCTCAAGGCCTGGGGCAGATAGGGAGGCAATAAAGGAGAAAAAAACACCAGAAATGAGATCCGCCAAGCCGACGGCCCGAGCAAGCTGAAACCTGCCTGGGAAGGCAGCTTGTTCCAGAGTGGGAAGGGGCAGATTCCCAGTCAGGACTGGCTCTGCACAGTGCTTTTCCCATGGTAACAGAGCCCCAGGTTTCCAGGAAAAACTGGGCTTTCAGTGTCTGGAGGGGAACTCTGCCCCCAACCCTTAACCCTGACTCTGGGCTGCCCCAAGCTCCAGGAGCTCAGTTTATGGGCAGCTGGAAATGCCAGCCCAACCCACCAACTCCCCTGTGCAAGTCCCAACTCACAGAGCTTATCTGGGTCCGATCTGGAGCCACGCTGGGGCTCATTTACAGTGACAGAAGAAAAGCAGGCTCATTCCAGCACCACGCCAGGACCTCTCACTCGTGCTCTAGCACAGAGAGCCCGCCAGAATAGGAATGAGAAGGGGGGGATCTGCTGTGGCAGCTGGGTTTTTCCTCTGGGGAGGACTTGTGCGGTCCCAAATATCACCTCACTACCAGGCTGCACTGCTTCACCTGCAATTTGTGCAGCTGTCCTGCGTTCAGCCTTGCTGGGGCTGGAGGAGGGGAGGGCAGTGCTTTTCCTGCTCCCCACCATCCCTTGTCACTAGGCTGGGAGCCAGGGGACATTCCTCAACAAGCCAGCACAGCCCCTCCAGCTCCCTGCTCGCACATCCCCACATTCAGGACAGCTCTGATACATCCCAAGACACAGGGACCGATTCCACATCCCTGCTGCTTTGCCTGTGACATTTCTCACTAAATCTGCCTTTCCGGGGCAAGTCGGAGCAGGCAGCCCCGTTTCTGGTTGGACAGGCTTTGTTTGTGCTCTGGGAGAAGCGGAGGGGTTGGCAGCAGGGATGGGAGGTGCATGGTTTGTGGCCTGGGAGAGAGGGGAACGTGCTGGGACTTGCTGCCCATCACTCCCCCTTCTCCCGTGTTCCAGCTCAAGGTTTTGAACTTTGGGAATGTCTTCCTGAGAAAAAAAGGGGTGTGAAACGGTGCCAGAGGGAAGCAAGGAGTGGAAGAGGGGAACAGCAGGAGCAGGTGGTTGTCTCATGGGAGTGTTCTGAGCACTGAGTGCTGGTCGAGGCTGTCCAGTTTGGGGACACAGGGAACACCCAGCCGTCCCCCTGAGCCAGCACTCAGGGCTCTGGAATGAAATGGCTCCTGTGTGTGAGGAGAAGGAATGGCATTGTCTCCCTTTCCCTGCTTCCCTCTCTTCTACGCAGCTCCTGCTCCATTTTAAATGTGCTTTTTTCCCCCCAATCCCTTCTCTTCCCACCGCTCTCCTCTCTCTTCCATCCTTTTGTCTCGCTCTGTGGGAACCCCTCTCCTTCGTGCCTGCAGAATTCCTGTGCCCAGACACAACAGATGCTGAAGGGCAGGACTGGAACTACTCTAGATGCAATCTCCATTTCGCTCAAGGATCATTAATTACCTCGATGATTAAATACAATTAAAGATCCGTAAGACCTTTCTGATATCAGGGCCTTTAGCAAGGGCAGCTTTTAGGAACCTGCACCAGCAGTAAAACAAAAGCAGGAGATAGACCAGTAATTCGGGGAATCCCAATTAAAATCCATGCTTAGCTCATTAACCTAATTACACATTGTGTCTTGCTGGCCTCAGCTCGGCTGAGGGGGAGGCGAGGCAGCGGTGGGGGCAGGCTGGATATCCATGTGCTGATTCTAGGGGATTGTTTATGTCAGGTCTCCGTTGTCCCCTTGGCTGAGAAAATGGCCTTGGTGGGGGATTCAGAGCCGGAAATCCAGGAGCGTTTTGTTCCGAGCCCTGGGAGCGGCTGTGGGCACTTGGAACACAGCACGTGTTTCCTCTTCCCCGAAATGTTCCCTGTGCACACACCCTGCTCTGGACCCTGCTGCTCAGGTGGCTCCTGCCCACACCCAGCTCACCCTCAGCCCTCCTTGGAGAGCACTGGGGGGAGGAGAGCGGATGAATGGGATGAAAATTGAAAATTGAGGAGGAGAGGGGCTCTCTGGGAACGGGGAAATGGGTCAGTGCTGAGCAGGGAGAATCCCCCAAGCAGGCAGGTTCCTTTGCTGAGGCTGAAGAACACCAGACCTCCCTGACTCGGGGCTGCCCTGCAGGGAGCCATCTGCTCTGGTTATCTGCTGTGGCACCAGGAATCCCTGTCCCTTGTCCCCTTCCTCAGAGCAGGCTGCACAAAGGCCTCCCCTTCTCCCACCCTGAGGTCCAAGACCCTGCTCCCAAACTGGGCACAGCAGCCTGCCCTCCCAGGAGCTACTGGGAAGGGTGTCCTGGTGTCCTGGGCCTGTCTGTCCCACCGGGAGAGGGAACAGGAGCCTTCCCAGGCTGGAGCCAGGTGACTCACGGGTTTGTGGCTGTTCCACACGAAAGTCTGCGGGTGCAGCTGCCTACGTGGCCGCCTTCAAAGGCTCGGCGAGGAGGCGGCAGGTCCCAGCACGTCCTGCCCAAAACCGGCCCAATTTGGGAAAGCAAGTCGGAGCTGGAAGAGGTCAGGGTGCGGCTTCCCATGCGCCAGGGCAAGGGAAACGGGAGGAATGGGGACCCTGAGTCCCGTGGGACCCAGCTGTGGCTTTCCCAGTACCTGCAGGCACAGGGGGAGAAGGGATGGAGGCAGGGAACCGCAGGGTCTGTGTGGCAGAGCCAGCTGGGAGGGGACAGGATTCCCTGTCCAGGATTCCCTGTCCAGGATTCCCTGTCCAGGATTCCCTGGATCAGCCTGAACTGCCCTGTGGAGTGCTTGGGAAGGGGGCAGAGGGGAGTTAGGCACGTGCAGGAGTTTTTGACAGCACGGTCTGGCACATTCCTGGTGGGAAGGAGCCCTGGTGTAGCCTCAAAGCCCTCACACAAAGCCAGGGTGACCCAAATGGCCATCCCTGCGTGGGGAAGAGCTGCCCAGCCCTGACTCCCATCAGAGTCCCTTGGGAAAGATCTGTTCCTTCCCTTCCCTCTGCCCACATATAAACACACCCAAACACCACTTTCCTTCCCTTGGGTTTGCTGTGGGCACCTGAGGAAGATGAAGGGATGTGAGAGGACCACGGGGAACTGCTGGGAGTTGGGAAGGGCTTGGTAGGATGGGGACAGATAGAGACCAAGGATCTGCCTCTCTGCAGTGCCAGGAATGGAAAAGCAACACCTTCAAACCCTGCTGAAGTTCCTTGGCTTTCTCAGTGGTGTTGTCCAGGTGGGAGCTTTGCAGTTGCACTGCTCTGGGATCACAGGCATTGCCCCAACCCGGTCGTGGGTGCAGGGAAGTTATCCCCACTGCCATAAAACTGTAGGGCAGCTCTCACCGAAGAATTTAATCTACCAGAGGATCAGCAGGAGCCTGGTGAGACATCCCAGCCCCGCTGGGACAGCCGGGCTTGCTTTACACATCGGCCCTTCCTTGGCTGGTGCTCTGCTTGCAGGTAATTAAAATGGCTTAACCCTGCAGCCCCAACAGCTGCCTGCAGATCGTTTGTCTTTATGCCCAAGGGACCCTCCCCTCACTGTCTGCTCCAGAGAACCCCTCTCTGCAGGGCAGGTTTGGAGGATAAAAAGATTTCATTACACAAGGCAGAGAGTGAAGGCAGAAACTCGAATGCCTTTTTCTAAAATCAGGGCAACGGAAAGGAAGAAGGCATGGGGGAAGAGAAAAAACAAATCCTAGGGATGTGAGAGAACAGGGGGTTTGTAGATCCTACAGTGAGAGAATTCTGAGTGTTCCTCTGTTATGCCAAGTGTATCTGGAGTATTCCCAGAGCAAACAGTGCAATTACTTTGGATTCACACTTTGCCTCTGAGTTGTCAGGCCCGAGGTTCCAACTCCCAAAGGGCTCTGTGCAGACTTGCAGATGAGTTGTTGTGCTTTCCCAAGGGATGTGGAAGCTCTGAGAGGAAAGGCCACGCTGACTTTTCTGAGGACAACTGTAAACTTCCTCTTCCTCTTGGGCTTTGTGTTGCTTCCCTGTCTGAGTCCTTCGCTTGGGGATATGCACAGCAAAGTATCCCAGTCCTTTTCCTGGTGCTTGTTGAGCCTGGATAGCCCACAGGGCTGGGAACACACCTCAGGAACCCTCTCAGCTTGCCCTGAGAAGAGCCTGTTATTTTCCTTTTCAGGGCTGTTGTTTCTCTCTGATGGGATCTCTCCTGAGGAAGGTCCCTCCCCAAAATGAAGGCTCTTCCTCTCCCTTTGGGGCACATCCTTCTCATCCTCTGTGCTCTGTTTGCTCCATCCCTGTGTTTTGCTGGGGCAGGGCACAGGGAGTCCTCAATGCAGAACCCACCCTTGATGCCTTAGGTTTTAACTTTTATATTTTTAAATTCTGTACTGCTCAGAGTGTAACTCTGAAGTTCCTTGTAGCCTGTAATTCCTGCTCTCTCGTACTGGGCAGACATAACAAAGCCTCTCCAGGCTTTGCCTTCAAGGACAGCCAGGCTGTTCTAGGCCCAAAATGTGTAAACTAAAGATTCTAAGGGGGGCAAGCTGAGGGGCGTTACATCGCTAAAACTGGGGCTTGAATTGGAGAATTAACCCTGATATGCAAATGATCCAAACCTATAAAAGTGTGAAGAACTCGTGACCTGTCGTCCATCTTGGGGTCCAATTTTTTTGGGAAGCAGCCTCTGGCTCCCCCAGGGTGTACCTTGAAGGCCCTTCAAATAAATACCTGTCTTTATTCCCTTCCTCTTGTCTAGTCTCTGTTTCTAGGTGGCTGCAGGAGGCATCACCCTGGCACTCTTTGGACTGATCTCCTCTCCCCACTGTTGATCTGCTGAGAGTTCCCTGTGACTGTCACAGCCCTGGTGTTGTGACAGCAGCAGAAACAGGAGGTTCTCAAGCCTGGGAGAAACTTTTGGTTTATTTAACTGCCTTCTCTCAGAGTTTTTACAAACAAGCCCTGAGACCTCCACCCTTCACTGCAGATTGAGCCTTTGAACTCTCCAAGCCCTGCACTAACAGGGGTTAATGGCATTTATCTACATACTTATCTTTCTTCTCCACTCCTACCTGTCACTCTGAAGTTTCCTCCAGTAACAGTTTGTGGCACTCAGGTGACTTTAATTCTCTTTCCAGGATGGGACAATTACTGTTCAAACAAGTTCAGAAGCTCCTTTTAGTCGCTTTTCCCTGTCTTCTCTTTTCCTCTAATTCATTTTCCATTCATTTCATAGCCACGTGGTTATTTCTGGAAGTTTTTCTCCACTACTATTCTGGTCAGTTTTTTACCAGATTGGAAATGGAACTTTTTGTCCTCTTTCCTCTTGCCATTAGCTATTTATATCCTCCCATCCATCTCCTTAGGTAGCCAAGCACCCAGCTGTGTTCTATCTGTCACTCTGGTCCCTAAGCAACAAGTAAAGGTGGTTCTGAGCAGTTCTCAGCTCAAGCAGAGGTGACAAACAAGTGACACCGTGCAGCCTGTGAGCACCCTGGGCCCAGCTGCCACGTCCAGAGGTGGTGGAGCACCAAGGGGAGCCACAGCCAGGCTGGTCCCATCCTTCTGTGGAGGAATTCTTGTCTCCCAGGGATTCTTTCTCCACAGTTCCTCCTCGCCTGGGTGATGGTCCTGGCGTGGGAGGTGAAGGCATGGAATCACAGCATGGTTTGGCTTGGAAGGGATCTTAAAAACAATTTAATTCCACACCCAACCGTGGGCAGGGACAACTTCCCTAAGTCACATCCCACCTGGCCTTGGACATTTCCAGGGATGGAGAGTCCATAACCTCTCTGGGCAAAGCCCATCCCATCTCCCCTCCAGGCCTCCCTGCTTCTGCCTCCAGTGTTTTGTCTCCAGAGCCATTTTCCCCCATCCTGGGCACTCCCCTGGTGGAGGACAGGGCTGTTTCTGTGGGAAATGTGCTATTTTGGAGCATCCCTCCTCGCTCCAGCCCTTGGGGGAGGCAGCAGGCAAGCAGGGTGCTGTGCTGGGGGAGGTGCTCAGGAGTTTCCAGCTTTTCCAAGATAAAAGTTCTGCTGGGAACCTGGAGGACCCTTTCATTCCTTCATTCTTCCTCCCACCAGGGGAGCTGGCTGACATTTTTGGGGTAAAGTTTGTCTTAAAATATGCACAATGTTCTGCGGGAACTGTGTCCATATTGTCATGTCTGCTAAAAAATGTAATAGTCTGGTTTGTGTTCTCTCTCTCTCTGCCTCTTTTTTGCCCCCAAATCTGAAAGGAACAGGAGTTCTCTCAACCAGCCTCCCCTGGAGTTGTTAGAGAGTGGAAAGGCACAAGCAGCAGACGGAGGAGGAGGAGGTGGGCACGCCAGGCAGGTGCAGGGTGGGAGCAAATCCGTCTGTCAGGAAGGAGGAATAGACAGGGAATCCAGAGGGAGAGGTGCTGGAGCAGGGCTGTGGGTCCCACACAGCTTGGAGGGCTGGCCCAAGCCCCCAAAAAACTCCTAACCCAGGGACAGGGTGGGATGAGACCCAGAGAAGAACAAATCCAGATGGATCAGAGCCCAGAGTGGGCTGTGGAAATGAAGGTGGGGAGAGTCCCAGGGAGGTGATTTGTGTTTGGGGGTGAGAGCTGTTGGAAAGGTCAGCTGTGGGGATGACTAACGCAGGACGGGCTGGCAGAGTGGGGGTTTGGGCGTTTCAGAGGGAGTTCTCCTTCTGCTTTGAGGCTGTCAGTTGAAAACTTCCACAGAAAGGAAATTTCAAAAGAAAATTTTGGCCTGGCATCATCCAAAATGTCCCCATTCCGTGGCAACCAAAGCATCCCATCCTGGCTGCAGTCCTGGTCAGTGTTTTACCATAAATCCATTTAAAAGAAATGAAAGTCCACAAGGAAAAACCATTTCAACCTTATCAAAAGGGCTTTTTTTTCTTTTTTTTTTAAATCCAATTTTGCCAAAATCAGCACGTTCCAGTGGATGGTTTTGGCTTGGACTAACTGACACTTTCCATCAGAAAAATATGCTGTGCTGGAAAATTTTCCACCAGCTCCGGTTATTTTTTCATCGCGTGCTTTCCATTTCTGTGGCAGCCCCCAGTGTGAGCTGGGACAAAGCACACAGGAGTCCCCTGAGAGCAGTTGACCTCCTGGTTTTCTGAAGACCAGGATGAGTCACTGGAGCTCTCCCCAGTGGCACAGGAAAATCCATCTGGCATCCACGTCCTTTTGCACGTGGCTTGTTGCTCCCTGAGAAGGAAGCAGGGAGCCTGGTGCTGATGTAGTTGAACAAAAGTCAATGAAATCACGATGAAAGTCAATAAAATCTCTCAATTAAGGCCAACTGAGCTGTTTAACCCTCAGAATCCGGGCCTGGTTTCTCCAGCACGAGGCTGGGAGTGGGGTGTTGGCTCTTGGCTTGCTCCATCCTGCTGCCTGTTCATGGATCTCCACAGGGAGCTGATTTTGGTCCTGGCTTTTTTCTGGTGAATCAAGACCTGGAGAACAGGAGGTGTAGGGCAAATGTGTGATTCCAGCCTGCCACAGGGGTTCAGGCCTGGCAGAGCTGTTGGGATCCCAACCCTCCTGCTCAAGGCAGATTTGGGATGAAAGTGAAACATCCTGAGAGAGGCCCCCAAAAGCAGCCCAGTGTAGATGGTTGTGTTTGAAGGGACAGCTTTGTCCCTGGGTGCTGAGGCACTTAGCACTGGTGTCACTCAGCACTGGTGTCATTCCACCTCCCGAGGGACATTTGTCATCGAATTCCCCCGAGTGTTGAGGCACAACCCAGCTCCTCCCTGGGGCTACCTGGAAGCACAAAGCCACCTTGCTGGAGAATGGGATAATCAGGCATGGAGAAATCTTTAATTTCTCTTCCTGGAAGTTCACTTGTGTCCCTCATTGAATTACAATCACTAAGGAGATACAACTTTTGAGTCTGAGTCCCCAGTTCACTCAGCTGAAAGAGTAATGCTCCCACTGAGAGGTGTCCAAAGGGAACTGGGAGTTTGTGAACTCCTCTCTGCAGGACAAATCATCTTTTTTCTGCAGAATTCCTCGCTCATCCTGCCTTGCCCTCAGCTCTGGGCTGAAGCTGTGTGTCTCTCTGAGCCCTTGCTGACTGCCCTCACCCTTCTGGGCAGGGAGGAGAGGCTGTGCCTGGTGTTGGTCTCCCAGGAGAGGAAAGCCCAGGCACCCCAGAGGATGGGGTGGGGAGCGTGACCCGTGGTGGGAGGTCTCCGTGCTGGGCTCTGACCCTCCCTCCCTGCCTTCCTCCCCCCTTCCCATGCTCGGGCTGCCTTTAATGGGTGGTCTTGTCACTTGTTTACAGTGCTGGCTCTTGCAGGCCCCTCTGAGCTCGGCAATCATTCCTCAGACAGCCCTGGCTGGAGGCTGGGACCTTAATAGATGTGAGAGTTCATCTCCAGCCAGCATGGGGGGTCACAGAATGGGTTGGGTTGAAAGGACCTTAAAGCCCATCCAGTGCCACCCCTGCCATGGGCAGGGACACCTTCCACTGTCCCAGGCTGCTCCAAGCCCCATCCAACCCGGCCTTGGACACTTGCAGGGATCCAGGGGCAGCCACAGCTGCTCTGGGCACCCTGTGCCAGTGTTTTACCACCCTGACAGTAAAGAATTTCTTCCTAAAATCTAATCTAACCCCACTCTTTTTCAGTATGTGGAATATTTCAGAAATGTGGGGCTGGCTTTGCTCAGAGGATGAACGGGGCACTCACCCCCAGCCTCAAAGCCTCTCTTAATTTCTGGCGTGTTCTTAACACAAAATGTCAGCGATTTGGTTGCAAGCAGTTCGCTCGTGGTTGGGAGGAACCTGAGCCACATTTTGGGAATCTTTAGTGGAGCTCTTGACTGGGCAATGTTTAGGTTTCCAGGCTCTGCCTATTAAATGGATTTTCCACTTCATCTCCCTCGGTTTCCTCAGCCATGGAAATGAGGTGACTTTGCCATTTGCATGAGTGGTGGGTGGGGCTGTGGGGCCTCCCCACAGCTGCCTCCATCCCTGCTTCCTCAGGTGAGAATTGCCACCATCCCATGCAGATCCCCACCTCTAACCAGGTGAGATTGCCAGTGCTTGCCTGGGTGGCCTTGGGCACATCTCTTTGTCATTCAGCACCTCTGATTTCCCCACCCCTTGAAAGCAGGGGTAATAACGCTTTCCTGCCTCTCAGGGTGTTGGAGGATTAATTAGCTGCTGTTTGAAAAGCCTTTTGAAGATGCAAAGCTTTTTTCATAAATATGCAGAGTGATTCCTGCAGATGGGGCCCAGGTAGGACTGGAGCTGTGGCTGCCTCTGCTCTGTGGAGATCATAAACCCCGGGAAGAGGTGAAATTTGTAGAAATTCCTTGCACAGGGGCTTGATGATAAGAAAGCTGAGCATCAGCAGGCTGGAAACCAGGCAGGGCACTGAATTTGGGGTTATTTGCACTCGCTGTTCTTTGCGGGCTGTTGTTCACGGGCAGGAATCCTTAAACAACCCAGAGAAAGTTGGGAGGTCTGAGCCTTTCCCCACTCCTCTGCAGAGATATCTCTAGGGCAAGATAAAAACACATTAAAAGAGAAATCCCAGGCAGGGAGCCAGCGAAGGGTGTCTGTCCATTGCATCTGTCGGTGCCGTGTTTGCATTTGTCTTGTTTGCAAAGCTTTTTCCTACTTGTCAGCCACCAGAACTTATATCACGTTTTCCCAGTTACAAAAAAACTTGCTTGTTTCTATCTTTTGAAACAAATTACAGAAGAACAGAGCGTGGCATTCCCGCTTGCGAGAGGAGGAAACATTTCTTTTAACTTCGGGAGATAGTGAGATATCAGCAATATGTTATATCCTGAGAGAGATAATGGGGAGGAAAGCAAAACCACAGGCAGAAATCTGTGACTGTTAAACGTGCATTTCAGCTGGAGGAAAGTAGGAGTTTTGATCTTCTCCATGAAAATTACAGGGCTGGCCAGCACCAGCAGGGTTTGGCAGGGATGCGTTTTCCACCATGTTTTGGACAGAGGACCAGCGTTTGGATCTTTGATAATTTCCTGTGACCGGGCATCTATCCGGATGAAAGAGGCTTGGTTTGAGCAGGGACAGAGGGAACTGGCTGGTGGGGGCAGCCAGAGGAGGCTGCCAGTTATTAACCCAGGCGCTGAAGTCACGCCTGAGTCAGCAGAGTTTCGGCTTTGTCCCGTTCCCATTGTGGAGGCGAGTGAGTCATTCCCTGCTCCAGCCCTGAGAGCTCCCCCATTTCCTGCTCCAGCTCCGAGCCCACAGACCAGCGAGGGAAGGAAGGATCTGATGTTCCCTCTGATGTTTTTCTATGCCATCAAGTTTATTTCTGTTTTTGTTGAATCTCTTCAGTCTCAAGTTCCCTCGTTTCGGAAATGAGGCTCTCCACGGGTTACTATCTTGATCCCCTCTTCACAGCTCCTCATTAAATCCCTCCTCCTTAGCACCTGGAGAGCTCTAATAGAGAGGAGATTTAGCACTGGACCAGAACTCCTTGAACAACATCCAAGGCAACAAGGAAGCCCAAGAAAGAGGCAGAGCAGAGCAAACACTCGTGCGCATTCGGGGACTCAGCCCATCAAGATAAGGTCTCAGGACAGTCTCAGATTAATTAGCTTCCCTCTTCTCAAAGCTCCAGCTTCTTTCCCTTCCTCCACACTTGATTTTCCAGCTTTTCTTCCCCACCCAACCACCAAATAAGCATTGGCTCTGCTTGTGGTCCCCTTTCTTTTGCTTACAGGTTAGAATTGGTAAGCAAAAAGACCTTGGTTTTTTCCTTGCTGGCAGGCAACAAGAGGATTCCAGAGAGAAGAGTCTTGGGTTTTCGGTTCTTTGTCTTTGCCTGGCCAGCTCCGTGCTTTTCCTAGTGCAGAATTGTGATCCTGGATATATTCACTGGTGGAATAGTGGCTGGGGATGAGAAGAGGCGAGCGAGTGGGCTGGGGTATGGTGCTGATGGTGGAGACACACAAGAGGGGTGGGAAGATTTTTAAGGCTACAGTGGAAGGAGGGCAAATCAAAGGAAAGCACAAGCATTGACCAGCTGGAGAGGCAATCCTGGAGACAGGCAGTGGGGGCAGAAGGAGATGTGACGTGGAAATTGCAGGGGAAAGGAGATTGGAGTTGTGAAGCCGTGCACTGGACAGGTGTGAGCAAGGGCACACACTGGCAAAAGAGCTGAGGAAGGAGCTGGAGTCACATCCAGCCCAAAGGAGAGGGGAAAATGGGCCAAGTGCCCAGCACTGGGGCACATCAGGCAGGGCACGGGGCAGCCTGGTGTGTGCTCAGGTGTGTGGGAACTGGCAGCTGGATCCCAGGATTAGCTGACGTGCGGCTGGGGCGGGCTGGGCGCTGTGGGGACGGGGAGCTTTGTGCTTTGTTGCTGAGCACGGGCTTTCCGAGCTTTATTGCAGGAAGGCCTTTCCCAGTGCTGTGTCAGCTCTTTCTGCAGGAGCCCTGCTCTGCCAGCCTCCCTGCTTTTGCCATGGGGCATGTTCCCCTCCCCGTGACTTGGGGGGTGAAGCAAAGCAGCTGTGAGAAAGCCAGGGCAGGAACGGCAGGGAGGGAGAGCTGGGAGCAGAGGCAGGCTGCTGTTCCCATCCCACTCCTCTGCTCCGCAGCCCTGTTCCTGGCTGGATGCAGCTGGGGATGTTTGCAAAGTTGGAAAACTCGTGGTTTAGTCTGGTGGTCATCTCTGTCTCTTCCATTTGTGGCCCATCCCACCCTGGCCTCTGCTTTTGTTTCATCTCTTTCTACGAGGAACACTGGGACAAGCAGGGCCTTGCTCTTGCTTGGGGCCCGTGTGTGAATCCCAGCGGGGGCTCAGGGAGCAGACTTCCCAAAGCATAACGGGGAACAAGTGGAGCATCAGTGGATCAGGCTCTTAGAGGAAGAGCTTTCATTCAAGGGGCTCCCGAGGCTGCTTTGTGCTCCATTTATCCAAAGAGGAAACGCTGCACAGGCAGGAGAAGGCTTTATCCCAAGGCAGCCAATGAAGGGCTGGTTGGAGACCTCACTCGATACCAGCCATTGACTGGTCCTGGGGTAAAATCATCTCTGCTCTGCTGCCTGGGCTGGATCTGGGTCTGAACCAGTGACCTCGAGGACAGGCCCCTGTGTTTGCCATTTGCAAGCCAAGGCCAAGCCCAGTTCTTCCTTGTTCGAGAGGGATTTATTTGGCTGAGGGCCAGGCGGGCCATTGTACAGTGCTGCCATTTCCCGACAGCTCCCATAAATCTCTCCCAGCTCCCACTGGGAAGGGGGAAGGGATGCCTGGGCGTGCAGTTTCTCTCTTGGGGTGCCCCCACCCCATCCCAGTGTTATCTCAGGCCTTTCATGTGCAGCCATGTCACCTGGAGCTATAATCTTGCCACATCTCTCTCATCTTCCTTCTAAGGCTTCCCCTCCCCTTGTGTTGGAAACTTGAGTTTTACAATCCCCGTGGTGCTCAAGCTCGGCAGGAGTGAATCAGTGATGACAGAGAGACCTCCAGTGAAAGTCTGCTGCCACAGGAAGGGCCTGGAGGTGACTCACTGGAGCCCACTGACTCACTGGAGACCACTCCTCCAGTGCAAAGGGCTCCCAGCAGGGTGAGGCAGGCCCCGTGCTCTTGGAAGAGCAGCAGAATCCTGATTTAAATGGCTGGCAATCAATGCAAAGCCTCCCTGGCAAGAGCAGAGGTACTAACCCCAACCTCTTGGCCAAGCGCCACCTCACACCTTTGCTTCTTGCCACCTGAAATTCCCCTGCTGGGATTTAGGATCTGCTTTCCCGTGTTTCCCACCCTGCCTGACACACCTGGGATGTTCCTGTGGGCTGTGGGAGGCCGCCTGTGCTCTGCCCCACAGGAGCTGCCTTTCAGACCTTGTTTTCCACTTGAAAGATGAGTTCAGAAACACCAGGAGAGAAATTTTTAAGTGCCACCAAGTGGAAGGTTCTGGGCTCCTGTTCCATCCCACTTTTCCTTCATGGAAAATCTGCAGTGCCTGTGAGAGATCCGGGACCACGGATGGGGCATCATTGCCCGCGGGCACAGTGCTGTCACAAAATCAGGTGCTTTAGGTGGGAGTTTTTGCAGGCTGAAGTGTGATGCAGTGATCTGTCCTTCTGGAAGATCCCGGCTGCTGTGACTAAGACTTTGAGGAGTGATTCCTGTGACATCTGCATCAGTCATGATATTGCCACACCAAAGGGTGGCTCATCACACTCCTGCCAAGGGCTGTTTCAGTGCCCTTGGGGGGAGATGAGTATCAGGGAACAGGAGGGAGAGAAATCACGGTGAGAGGCTCAGCAGAGGCGAGGTTGTGCAAAGCAGAGTGGAGTTCACATGGCTCTTAACAAAGAGGCATTGAGGGAGGTTGTGACAGAGCTCACCCAGAGCCTGGAGATCATTTCCAGAGCTTTCTATATGGGGGAGCAAGAACCTGATTTGCAGGTGTGGGAGTCTTGCTGGAACAGCACCTCCCAGGCTTTTAGGAGAAAGGGTTTTCAGGTCCAAGAGCCACCACCTGCCACTTCTGCTCTGTCCCTGATGCCCCTCACACCCAGGGAGTGCAGCCCTTCCTTCCCAGCCCCTGTGCCTCAGGGCACCCCGAGCTGTGCACGGTGCCCCCGAGGCCTCGCTGAATATCTGGGCTTGGGATCGTGGGGAAAGGCACCAACACAAACCACTTCAGAGGCCAAGGTGGAGGAGTAGGATCTCCAAGGTCTCCACTAATGAGGTCTTGGCACCAACACGTCTTTGGCACACGGCTGGGCCCTTTTGGTCCCCGACAAAAAATAACACCACAAAACTAATGAATAAAATGCGAGTGGGCAAGCTGCAACCTATCCAGCTAATCCCTGCTCGGGTGCTGGCTGCCCCTGGGAGGTGTCAGCATGGATTGGTGGGCACTGGGAGATCTGGCACGGGGCGTGAAAACAGCAGGATTCATCCCAAGCCTTTTCCCTGCCCTACCAACCACCCAGATCGTTCAGCAAGGCAGAAGCACGGCGAATCCCAGCACTTCACACACGCACACATCCAGTTGAATATGCTCAAACCTCTCCAGAGGCTGATTAGTGATTTTATTTTCTCCTCCTCTGCCGGCCGTGCGTGCTCATTGCCATCAATTATCTATGCATTTGCCCTGATGAATTATTGAGTGTGTAACGGGGCGAGGGAAGGCCCGCCAGCCCAGCTCAGTCACCTTGCAAACAAGTGCTCCCCAGAGCGTGGCAGCAGCCAAATTTGCCCTCTGGCTCCTGATTTAGGATGGGAGGCTGGTCCAGCAACTTCCCAAACCCCTTTCCTCCATCTGTCCCCCTTCCTCATCACTGCATTGAGGTGTGGGTGCTCCTGGAGCAGAACGGATGTGTTATTTTCCTGGTTTAAGGCTTGGATGAGTGGAACAGAAGTTTTTCCTGTCTTGCCGAAGAGTTGTTCAGTCACCTGGAAAGGAAACGCGATTTCCACGCAGTGTTTGGGGTTTTTCAGGGTATTTTTTTGTTTTGTTTTGTTATTTCTTCTGCCGGGTGGTTTTTTTGGGTTTTTTTTCACTTTCCCCTGGAGCCTCGAGAAAGTTTGGAATGTGTTTTTGTTAAAGCTGCTGCGTGTAAGGGCCTGAATCCCAGCTTTGGCGGCATTGGGTTGTTGGCAAGCAGTCCTCACTCAACTGGCACCAGCTTTTTCCCTGGTCAAAAGTCTGGCTCTTTACACCTGGGCACAGGAGGGTTCTGCAGGACCATTCTGGGTTCAAGATCAGGTTTATCAGCTCCAAAATCCACTTTTTCTCCAGTTTATATCCAAGCCCAGTCCCCACTGATGCGTGGATCCCATGGCAAGGGCAGGGTAGGACTGGGAATTGTTGCTGCTGCTCAAGGTCAAGATAAATAACTTGATTTTTAAAAGGGTCAGCTCATTAATTTGCAGGGAAATCACAGCGTAAAGGAAGGGCACAGTGATGATGGATGGAGTGAGGCATCGGATTGACCTCCCCTGTGCCATCCCTCACATTCCCTGCTGGAATGGCTGGAGGCTGATTGACTTCATCTTCATTCGAGGGCCACATCTTGGTTGCCCACAATTGTGGCCTTCAGCCTGGCAGAGCTCATCCAGACATCCCCTGAGGGACTGTTGGCCCTGCAGGGGTGTCCCTGAGGAGAAGCTGGTGGCCTTCCACCCTCTCCTGGCTGCACTTTGTCCCCTCTGCCGCTCCCCGGGCACCACGAGGAGACTCTGGGCCATGACTTCCTGCGCTGAGCTTCTTTGTTGGGGTGTGGAAATGCCGGTTCAAAGGGCCCTGCTGGGGGCTCAGGCAGCTTGTGGGGAGCAGGGCCAGCTGTGCCAGCGCCCCAGCCCTGGGCAGGCCCCACTGGGGGCATGAGCCCTTGGTGAAGGTGATGCCTTAGGTTTTAACTTTTATATTTTCAAATTCGGTGATGCCTTAGGTTTTAACTTTTATATTTTCAAATTCTGTACTGCTCAGAGTGTAACTCTGAAGTTCCTTGGAGCCTGTAATTCCTGCTCTCTCGTACTGGGCAGACAGAACAAAGCCTCTCCAGGCTTTGCCTTCAAGGACAGCCAGGCTGTTCTAGGCCCAAAATGTGTAAACTAAAGATTCTAAGGGGGGCAAGCTGAGGGGAATGACATCATTAAACTGGGGCTTGAATTGGAGAATTAACCCTGATATGCAAATGATCCAAACCTATAAAAGTGTGAAGAACTCGTGACCTGGGGTCCATCTTGGGGTCCATTTTTTGGAAGCAGCCTCTGGCTCCCCCAGGGTGTACCTTGAAGGCCCTTCAAATAAATACCCATCTTTATTCCCTTCCTCTTGTCTAGTCTCTGTTTCTAGGTGGCTGCAGGAGGCATCAAAGGAGGCGCTGATGGCTCCATGCTCCCCCAGCCCTGGAGAAGGAGGGAGCTCTGAGCACACCCACGGCCGGGCTGGGCCGTTCCCAAGGCCCTGGCTACGTGATTGAGGTGCTCTCCAGCAAGCCCCCACATGCTCTGGGAGGCTCTGGAGCCCTCCGAGCCAGGCTGCTTGGCAAAGCTGTTCCTCACCTCGGGTGTGGGCAATGCTCGCTCACCGCCAGGGTGGAAGGAGCAGAATATGCTGCAAAGCATGGTGGAGACATCTCCTCCCTCCCCATCCACCCATTGTGCCCTCAGATCTCAGCGTGGCCTCATCTAAACCCAGTCTGTGCCCTCGTTTCATCAGGAGGGGTGTTGTGGGCACTGGTGGCTGAAAAGTCCTTCACTGTGTCCTGCTGCTGGGACATCCCTCTCCAGAGGGGAAACACCATCCAGATGTGACTTTCTCAGTGGGAACATCCCTACCCTCTGCTCTGTGGAGGGAAAACCATGGGGAAAATGGCCCTGGCTGTGCTGGGAAGGGAAGGGAATGGAAGGGTGCACCCTGCCAGCCCCAGAGGACGTGGTGGCTTCGTGCGTGCAGGCACATGAGGGCACCAGCGCTTTGCTGTGGCTGTAAGAAGCTCTGGAGAACATTCCTGAGCACCCAGCTGCAGTGCTGGGGTGTGGGGCTTGGCTCGGGGAACAGGGGACAAGTTCACACAAAGCTCTGGAGGCCGAGTTTCGGTCGGAACTGCTGATGGCTGTGGTCAGCTGGTGGCGTCTCGTGGCCGGGCTGAGTTGTCGGGGCTTGTCCTCAGGGTCACAGGAAGGAGAAGGGAGAAAGAAGAGGTGTGGATGAGATGTGGGGATTGGGATAAGGCTGAGAAGAGCAGGCAGGGAGTGAGGGGGCAATGTGGAGTGTGTGTGGGTGGGCGGGTGGAGAAGAGTTTTGTCTGCCTGCACTTGTGTGTGTGTGTGTGAAACTGCAGGAAGGAGACTCTTGGAGAAGTCCCAGGGCACATCTGCCAGGGGAACCAACACTGAGGAGTTCATTTTGGCCTTGGACAGGGAGCCATTCATCCCTGGAAGAACAGAGTAGGGTGACATTTCTTTTAGGAGGTGCTGTCTTGTTTCTCTCGCAATGAATTTTTCTTTCCCCAGCCCCTCTCTCTCCCATTACTCTTTCATGTTCCTCACTCTCTGTGCATCTTTCTTTTTTTTATTATCCCTTTCTTTCCTTTCCTCCCAGCCTCCCAGAATCCATCCAACTGCAGATTCTCCCAGAAGCAGGGAGCAAAACCCGCTTTTCTCGTTCTCACCACCTTGCCTCTCTATTGTATTTATCATACAAATACTGGCTGCATAATTACCAGAGCATTACCTCTAAACACACAGATTAGGAAAAGACACAATGGCAGCAAAGATGAATTTCAGGGTCAGTCTGGTGGGAGATACTTTTCTCCATCTGTCAGGGGAGGAATCAACTGAGACACAACAGCTGCCATAAACTGCAGCTCCCACTTTTCACGAGCACCTTCCACAGAATCAAGGTGGAAAGTTCCTAAATTCAGCCACTTCTGGGGTTATAAGAAGGCCACAGAAACGATCTGGGTGATAGAGGGAGATCGTGCAAGGTGCAGAGGGAGTGCCTTAAAGCCGTTCTTGGATGGGAATTGTCGCTGCCCTGAAATGAGGGCTGAGTCCTTGCAGCTCCTTTAATTACTGCTGCAGCTCCAGTGGGATTAAATGGATGTCTGAGTGTGTGTTAGCCTGTGTTGGGATGTGCTGTGCTGATAGACATCAGGGCTCTCACATGCCTGCAGACACACATGCCCTGCGTGTTTACCACAACCGATTCGGTGTCACCCAGAGCTGGAGGCAAAAGGGAGGGAGGTGTTATTGTGTTATTGATCCAGCCTTGTGCCTTTGGGTGCTGATGAGCCCGAGGCTGGACTGCTCACAGTGGGAGGAAGGTGTTTATGACCAGGTGGATGCAGAAGGTGCCTGTAGCCACAAACTGCTCTTGTATCAGCCACGCCAAGAAGAAACCAGTGGCATAAATAGAGGAATTGAAAACCTGATGCCCAATGACCACGCTGCCCCTGGGGAGCATACAAATGTTCACGTGTCCCCGTTTCCTTGCAGGGCTGCAAGCTCAGACTGTCTTGGTCAATGACACCGTCTCGGGGTTCATCGGCACGGACGTGGTGCTGCACTGCAGCTTCACCAACCCGCTGCCCAATGTGAAGATCACGCAGGTGACGTGGCAGAAGGCCACCAACGGCACCAAGCAGAATGTGGCCATCTACAACCCCGCCATGGGCGTGTCCATCCTGTCCCCTTACAAGGAGCGGGTGACTTTCCGGAACCCTTCCTTCAAGGATGGCACCATCCAGCTGTCCCGGCTGGAGCTGGAGGATGAGGGGGTTTACATCTGTGAGTTTGCCACTTTCCCAACCGGCAACCGGGAAGGGCAGCTGAACCTCACCGTGCTGGGTAAGAACCTCTGGGCAGGCTCTCTAGGGTGAACCTCCAGTCCAACACATCTGGAGGAACCTGAGATTCACGTCCCGGGAGCTCAGGGTAAAGGTGAATTTTGGGTGTAAATTGTAGCTGTGATGGATTTTTAAGTTGGCTGGGAAGAGGTGAAGAGCAGGGAACGCAGGGCAGGTGGTTCTGAGACAGCTGAGCTGTCACACCTCTGCTTCTTTCCAGGTCTCAGTTCCCCTTTTCCCTCCACCTACACTCCTAATGCAGGTGCAGGTGACCAGGTCCCTGTGGGAGTGGTGAGTTTTAATGAGCTGGGGGCTGTCAAGAGGGAAAGAGCAGAGCTTGTCCCTGGTGCTCAGGGTTGTGAGTGAACAGACCCCACCCAAGGTCTACAGGAGTCATTTTCTCTCCAATTTCAGTTCCTTTCTAACATAGGGATGAAAACCTCTGGGAGGAAGGGATTGACTTTCCATGGATCTGTGCATTTAGGGCACCTCCACCATTGTTTCCCCATAAATGACGCAGGCAGATGGTGCAAGGTGCATAGGCACTGCCATAAAGCGAGCGTTACATGGGAATTATTGCTGGCAATTTGCACAGCTCTGGACTCGCCACAAGCTCTGCCACAGCCTCAGTGGTGTTAGACAGCTCTTGGGATGTTGCAAACAGAGCAGCACTGCTTTTCTAACCATCCCTTTGCACCCTTTTCTCCTCCTCCTCCTCCTTTCTGCACTCCCCCCGCAGCCAAGCCCACGAATTGGATGGAGGGCACCAAGAGGCCGCTTATTGCCAAGTCTGGCAGGACAGAAAAGATCTTGGTAGCCACCTGCACCTCCTCCAACGGGAAACCCCCCAGCACCGTCACCTGGGACACGAAGCTGAAAGGGGAGGCAGAGTTCCAGGAGATCCGGAACAGCAACGGCACCATCACGGTGATCAGCCGGTACCGGCTGGTGCCGAGCCGCGAGGCCCATCGACAGCAGCTCATGTGCGTGGTCAACTACCAGCTGGAGAGGTTCACCGACAGCATCACCCTCAACGTGCAGTGTAAGGGGCCTGGGCACGGCTGGGAGGGCTCCCTGCTTGGGGCAGGGTGGGGGATACGCTCTGGGAGAAGAGGGGTTTGTGAGAGGAGGTGTTGGGCTGGTGAGGGGCTGCTGTGTTGTTTTTGAGAGTGGAAATTGAAGGGATCCTTTGGAATAATTGTGGGGTTTCTCTTTTTCTTGCCTTCTCTCTCTGCCTCTGCCATGTCCCTTTTGCTCCCTTTCTGTCTCACTGCCCTCCCTCACATTCCTTGTCCTGTCATCTTCCCCTCCTTGCAATCGCTTTCCTTTTCTCACCCCTGCCCCCTCACCTCTTCACATTTCATTTTCTCCCCTTTCCTCTGCCACAACGCTTTCCTCTCCTTTTAATCTCTCTCCTTCTCCCACCCCTGCCCCCTCATCTCTTCCCATTTCATTTTCTCCCCTTTTCTTTCCCACATTCCTTGTCCCGTCATGTTTCCCTCCTTGCAATCTCTCTCCTTTTCCCACCCCTGCCCCCTCACCTCGTCCCATTTCATTTTCTCCCCTTTCCTTTCCCACAACCCTTTCCTCTCCTTTTTTCCTGCTCTCCTCCCTTTTTCCCCCCCCACCTCTGCAGATGAGCCAGAAGTCACCATCGAAGGCTTCGATGGCAACTGGTTCCTGAACCGCAAGGATGTGAAGCTGATCTGCAAATCTGATGCCAACCCCCCAGCTCACACCTACGAGTGGAAGCTGTAAGTGTCCCCAGAGCCCCCGCAGCCAGCAGCAAATGTCACCTCCCAACAGGGACGAGGAGTCTCTGCAGACACCTCGCTCACCCTCTGGTCACTTAGGGCCCAGTCCCATTAGTGTCAGCGGTGTCACTCCGAGGTACAACCTGTGCCTGTGCTGAAGGTGGCTGCCAGCACAGTGCAGCCTCAATATCCAGGGAAAAATTCCTGTTCTCACCTCACTGGGATAATATTCTGCCCTGGTGACATGAGGCAGCTGAGATGTGACAAGGTGATTAATGTGCCCAGCACCACCAAGTGCCTCAGGAGCAGAGTTGGAAAAGAACCCGGGATTTCCCTGCTTTGAAGGGGCACAAATAACACAAAATTTGTCTGTGTGTGAAGAACCTTTCCCTGGAATCAGCTCCAGCAGCCCCCCACGTGACTGACATTAAACAGCAACAATTCCTTGTCCTCCAGGTTTCCAGCTTTTGGCTGAACACACTAAAGGGACTTGAAAAGTGAGTGAGGGGTGTCTGGGGAGCCAGGTGGGGAATTGCTACAACCTGATGTGGTTCTCTCTGCCACTCTTTCTTCTCTGTAAGCACTCGTGTAGCTTTAAAAGAGGAAGATCAAATGGATCCTTTCTTCTTTTCAGCTGGCATTTGTCATCAGGAGAGAGGCTCTCCACATGGCTTTGCAAGGAGCACATTCTCTCTCATTCCACTTCCCAGATCAAACTGTTCAAAGTGAAAGTCTGAAGAGGATTGTTTTTCTTGCCTTTTTTCCTAGTTCTCCATCCCTAGCTCTCTCCATCTGTTGGTTCTGCCAGTCTGACTCAAACTCTGAGGGCCTCTCTGGGCTCCTCACAACATTTCCAGGAAAGCAAAGATGCACCCAGTGCAGAAGAGATGCCACTTGAGGCTATTTCTGTACCTCCTCCCCTTCCTGGGGGCTGCTGATGTTTTCCTCCTGCCTGGAATGTAAAAGCCAGCAGCGCTTTTCCTCTCCTCCCGTTTGGATGGTGATGAGCAGCACTCAGGGGACCTGGCAGAGGAGGCAGCAGCCTCCTGGAGCATCCCACAGCACCCTTTTGGGATGTGCCCTTGTCTCTGTAGGTTCAGGGCTCTGTAGGACCAGGTTAAGGTGTTTTTCCATCAGCTCTGGGATCGTTGGCTTGATGCAGCTGGAAAAACTGTGTTTTCTGTACATATGTGTGTATGGAGACATGCAAAATACGTGCATTTAGGCACTTCTTTACAGTCCTGATTATACCCCCTTTATTCCCTTTTGTTTCTTACAAATTGCTGACAATATGTGCACATTTGGGTTGGGAGGAGGGGAAGGAATTACTTGAGTAATTTTTAATTGCCTAAGAGAAGTAATTACTTTACTTTGCTTCAGTAATTAAGAATAACCAGGCCATGTGTGTCTTTTCCTAACACACAGGGGCTTTTTTTATTATTATTTTTTCATCTGCCTTTGCTCATTTATTTTCTGTATCTCCTGGTTTAGTTTTGCATTATTCCAGTTTCACACTTACCTGACTGTTCTGACACGGGCAGGGCTCTAAATCAACACTGCTCTCCTCGAGTTCGAGTTGCAATTAACACTGGCTGATCAGGAGAGTTAAATGGGCAGGAAATTGGGATAAAACAGGGTCAGGTTGTGTCCCTTTCCTGCCTGCATTAATAGGAATTTTCCAGCTTCTGGACCTGCCCGAGGGCAAGCACAGACCCAGAACATTGGTGTCACCTCTGCAACGCTGCTGGGTGTCACCTCTGGGGTCAACCATGGTCTTTGTCCCCCCCCAGGCCAAACGGGACCCTGCCAGGGAGCGTGGAAATCCAGAACAACACCATCTACTTCAAAGGGCCCGTGTCCTACAGCGTGGCTGGCACCTACGTCTGCGAGGCCACCAACGCCATCGGGACACGCTCGGGCTTGGTGGAAGTCAATGTCACAGGTAGGACAGCCCCTGGGCTGCTCTGGAACTCGGAAAAGGAGGTGGGGAGGGAGAGGAGGGTGTGAGCAGTTTCCAGCTACCTCTCAATTCCATCTCCTCAATCACCAGTGTCTCCTTTCAGGGGTGAGAATCTCGTGGTGCAAAGGGGGCAGTGGAGTTCTTGGCTTTGTGCTGGTGTTGCAATTTGGTTTGCCTTGGGGTTTTTTTTTTCTCCTTTCCTCTTGTGGTTTTTTCCTTTCTTACTCCAATTCGATTTGTTCCCCCCTCGTCTTCTGCTTTGGATTCAGAGAGATCGTTGTACGTGTTAGCAGCAAAGACACAGCAGGGAGACATTGATCAGGACGAGGGCTGGGATGGGGATGTGGCCTGCCAGAAAGGCAGGAGATGGATGAATCCCTTCTTCAGGATGCTGTTTGGTGTTTCTGGTGCTGGGCAATTCTCATGATTCTTCATTTGAGCCCCTTCCAGTGTTGGTCTTGCTCACCTGCCTGCCACGGATTCCTGTGAGCACTTGAGGAGCTTTGCCTGGGCTCCAGGAAGGAAAATCATCCCAGGATGCAGGCAGTGGGAAGGGAGGCTGTGATGTCACAGGGGACAGAAGGAATCTGACGGCCTGCGAAGCAGGGTGGCCACAGGAGGGAGGGAAAGACGTGTGGGTAAGATGAGGTAGTGCCAGGGAGAGAAAGTCGTGTCAAAAAATAGCTTAAAGAGAAGAAATAACATATGGCAATAGCCTGATTTCTGAAAGTCAGAGCGACATTGCGAGGCATCGCCAAGGGGGGAAAGTGGCTGTGGGTGCTTTGAGAGCAGGAAAAGGACATTTATTGCATTCCTTTGGGGTAAAAGGAGCAATTTGGGTTATCAGGCAGTGACTTGTGGGTCTCAGGAGGGCTGGAAGTGCCTCTTGGAGCAGTGAGGTGGAGCACTGGCACACTGCAGCGAGCTCTGGGCTGCCGACACCCCGGGCAGGATGGGCAGTGGGGTGAATGAGGGGCACTGGGGGCTTCCAAGGCGTGGGGGATACAGGACAGGCTCCCAGGGCTGTTACCTCTTCCTGCTGTCCAGCCCAAGGTGATCAGAGCCTCTCCTGGGGAGCTGTCTGACCTGAGAGTGATGAAATCCCAGCCCCCTGCACCAGCTTTCTCTGATGGTAAACGCTGAGCAGGCGTAAAGCAGAGTCTGGGGCAGCTAAAATTAGCAATAACTCTGTGTTTGGCACCCTCAGCACCTCAGCTCCCCTCTCTGCACCGTGGGTAAACCAGGCTAATCTTCCTCTATCCAAGTGCTTGGAGGTCAATGGATGGGATGTGCTAATTAGATGCTAATTACCCGGTATTTATTTATGATCATTATTACTGTAGCAGGCCTTTAATTCACACCTCCTGTCCTGGATCCCTGCCTGCCGAGTTGTTCCTGGTACAGGCTTTTCTCTGGGGGCTGTTTCTTTTGCCAGCCAAAGGCACTGGAAGAACAAAGCCCTTTGTGCCCAGCCCTGCCCAACCACCCAAAAAACCAGGGCAAGGTCACGGCCAAAATCAGCTGCTGGCCATTCCAGGGGAGTTGTCACCTCAGTGTCCCTGGGGCAGTGCCCGGGACAAACTGAGCTGACTCCCTTTGGCAGTAGAAATCCATCCCACGCAGTGCCCAGAACCTCGAGGCACCTTGAGCAGAGCTTAAAAACCTCCAAGCTCAGCCCCAGACACAGAGAAGGAGGTGGAACAGGGTTTGAAGGAGACTTTGAGGGTAACAGGCTCTCACTTCCCATTCCTGCACAGCCTCTGTGTCCCTTTCTTGCTGTCATTCTGTCTGCCCGACCACCCCATATCATTGGTGGTGTCAGGACACCAGGCACAGCCCTCTCTTCACATTTCCTGCCCATTTTTAATCTGTCTCAGCAGCACAGTGGCACTGCAGGTGGCTGCACCAGGTCACCTGCACAGGCACAGGCTCCTCTAGGGACGAGGGGCTGTGAGTTCTTCCTCTGGGATTTGGAATTGTCTCTTTTCCTGCTGGTTTTTCAGAGGACAGGTGGAGCATCGTTCTCACGCTCCATCAGCACAGGGCTGGCAGAGGAAGTGGGGGCTGGCAGGATTTCTGGGCTTGGGTTGGTGTCTGCCTGCCTGTAATCTCTCAGCTGATTCCCAAAGGTCCAGCTCGTGGGGTTGAGGTTAAATGAGGGGGAATGAAGGGCACACCCACAGCTGCCCTGCTAGGAGGGATTAACAGCCAACCCCACAGGCCAGGCCTGCACCACATAAAGAAAAAAAAATCCTTTAATAATTCATGGGATCTGAATATGTTTATCCAGCTCTCCCTAAGGAGCGATTAGGCCGGTGCTGGGGAGGGCTCAGCCCTCCTCGCTCAGCTATTACAGGTACATTTGTTTGGGTCTTGCAGGCAATTTAGGGATTGTCAGTGGACCACGAAACCTCTTTCAAGAGCTGCATGCAATAAATGGAGTTCAATCTAGTGAGCAGCCAGCCTTGGGAGGAAAAAAAAAACAACACAGAAGGCTGATGCAGAGAAAACCCTGCAGCAGCTTTTCCCCCTTCTGTCTCCCTGTTCTCCCCCCTTTTGCCACCCAAAATCTTCCCTCCAGGCCCCAGAGAGGAAGAGTGCAAGGCTGGTTCAGCCCCCTGCTGGGGAGGGCAATTTGTTCAGAGGGAGAAGGCTGAATGCTTCTATGAGAGTTATGGCACATTAAAGAGATTGATAAGTGGAAATTTAATATTTTATTCCAGCAATCTGTTGCCATAATAGCTTCTCCTGCCTTGCAGGACCTTTGTCAGTCGCAGGCAAGCCATGTAGTGTGACATGTAACTATTTATTATGGGCGGGTGGGTGACAGAATAAAAGGCTGTGGTTATGGACTGCACGTGTGGGGTGGTCCTGCACAGAGAACTGGTCATGGATATTCACCTGTGTGATCCCATTTGTATCCTGGTCATGGATATTCACATGTGTGTGATCCCATTTGTATCCTGGCCGTGGACATTCCCACTTGTGTGATCCCATTTGTATCCTGCCCATGGATATTCACCTGTGTGATCCCAATCTGCATCCTGGTCATGGATATTCACATGTGTGTGATCCCATTTTTATCCTGGCCGTGGACATTCCCACTTGTGTGATCCCATTTGTATCCTGGTCATGGATATTCACCTGTGTGATCCCATTTGTATCCTGGTCATGGACATTCCCACTTGTGTGATCCCATTTGCATCCTGCCCATGGATATTCACCTGTGTGATCCCATTTGTATCCTGGTCATGGATATTCACATGTGTGTGATCCCATTTTTATCCTGGCCGTGGACATTCCCACTTGTGTGATCCCATTTGCATCCTGCCCGTGGATATTCACGTGTGTGATCCCATTTTTATCCTGGCCATGGACATTCACACCTGTGACTCCCCAGTTTTCATCCTGGCCATGGAAACGGTTCTCCCAAACCTTCATGCACAGGGATGTCCCGCTGCACAGCCACGGAATAAAGTATTTGCACGTGGGAATGTGCATGGATTGAGGAATGTGTGCTTTTCTGGGTGCAGCAGAGCATGGACATGCCCTGGCCCCGTGCAGGAGACATTCCCCCACTTGTGCACTGGCTCCAGCCAGAGGAAGCACAAGGAGAAAGGGAAAAAAATGGAAAATGGACCTTTGAAGGAGACTCTCAGAGCTGGGGGAGCAGAGAGAGCCTGTGCCAGCAGCTCTGCAGCCCTGGCCTTGGATGTGCTACAGGCTTGGGGGGAGGAGAAGCTGGCAGGGGTTGCTGACCCCCCCCCCGTTTGCTTGGCTTCCAGCAGGGAGTTATTTACACACCAGCAGCGCTCTCGTCCCAGCAAGGTCACTGCAAACAGCCCGTGGGGCTTGCTGGAGCCGCTGCCACGCAGCACCAGGCTCGGGAAAGCCCTTTCTGGGAAGTCCTAAATCCCAAACCCTGCAGCAGGTGCTCCCAAAGCCGGGCAGATTGAGGTGGGAGGATGTAGGGCCGGGGGGGCCAACAAGGAGCAAGCCCAGAGGGGGGGTCTGGCTGTTGCTGATCTTCCGGAGTGGCCGTGCATCCTGTCTGGTGGCATCTGTGCCAGCGGCCCCCGTGGGAGCAGGGCTTGATTGACAGGGGATAGGTGACCTGAGAGAGAGATTAAAACCTAAGACACGTCTGGCATCTGGCCTGAAAGCCGTCACACTCTGAAACGCCCATGGCAGCTGCTGAACTCCTGGATTAGTTGCCAGTGGTTTTTCCACCCCCAGCCGCCCTGCAGGAACCCCTGGGAGGGAGAGGAAAGCAGGATCCCTTGGAAAGCTGGAGATGGACATGCAGAAGTGCGAGAGGGAGGGAGGGAGAAGGCCAGCAGTGCTCTGGGCTCCTCAAATTGCAGCTTTGTCCCGAGGTTTCTCCTTATCTCCCCTCGTGTACACACAACACAACACGGGGGCAAAGTCCTGGGGCAATTTGGCGTGGGCTGTTCCGGCAGGGAAAGTTTGCCATCAGCAATCTGGCTCCTAAACAAACCCCACAGGGTCATTGCTGTGTTTGCTGAGGCCAGCTGGGAACTGGGAAGCCCCATGAATACGTTGGAATTCAGGTTCCTGTTCCTCCCTGGAGCTGCTGTTCACTTTGCAGTGGGTGTTTGGTTTTCCAAGGCAGAAGGAAATCCAGAGCCTTCCTCTGGAAGAGCTTGGGCTGACACATGTCCAGCAGGTAATTCCTGATGGAGTTTGACATTTTCCTCAATGCCCGTGGCTACAGGGAGAATTTGGGCTGGTGCTGGGTTTTCTCTTGGTCCTTAGGATTGAAGGGAGAAGGATGGTAATGGGACTTAAAGGAAAAAACATGTCCACAGGAAGCAGTCTTTTAAAATATCCCAGCAGATGAGCAGAAGAGCTTTTGGAAGCTGGTTTCCCATGGATCTGCATATCACAGAGGAATTACTGGGTGTCTAAAAATACCCTTTTTCTGATCTGGGCCCTTCCTGCCCCTGGGAGCAGCCTCCTGTCCCTCTGGATTCTCTGATGTCTAATGAGGTTTAGCTCCCACCTCTACCAAGGATCCCACTCCAGCCTTCTCCAGGAGCTTTCTGATAGGGAGAATTTCAGCTCCTTCTGTCAGATAGCACTAAAATGGGCCAGCAGTTTCAAAAAGCAGCAGAACAAGGATTGATGGACAGCTGGGATGATTTGCTTGCACCTCATTTTCATTGAAAAACAGCCATTAAGAGAAAGATGGGATTTTTTTAAAACCTGTACTTTTGAAGCCACTCCTGCGATGGGGAAGGTTTGGGGAAGTTTATTGAGCCCCAGGGTGCTGCAGGGAGAAGGCAGGAGATGCCCAGAGCCTTGCAAAGGGATCAAAGAGAACCTGTGGGCTGGGCCAGGTGCCAGGCTGAGCTTGGGGTGACCTCCTGTCCCCCTGCTCTGCCAGCTGCTGTCCCCAAGGTCCGGCTCCTGGCACGGGGACAGGAAGCTGGGCTGAATGCAACAGCTGGCAGAGGCGGGCACGGGCAGATAGTGTTGCTGCTTTAATTCCTATTCATACAGCACTCCCTCTTTTTATAAGGGCTGGGGGGTGGCAGGCGGGGGGAGGCTTTTCATGCTGGCATTAAAGCCTGGCTTGTTCCCCCTCCCTCGGCTCCGCTGTCTCCTGTTTCTCCAGGCCGCTTTTCACAGCGGCTTTAATTCTCTCCAGACTCTTCCTAATGGATTTTTCACGTGGGGCCCCCGAGCACGCTCAGGCATCGCACCGGTTTCCAGAAATTTCACGCCCCCCTTGGACACAAAAAAAAGGGGATCCTTTTCCCACACTTCCCCCACTCTCCCTGGGGCTGGTCTCTTTGCACCCCGGACACGAAAACGGGGTGGGCAGAGGGGTGGATCTCAATTTGTGGGGCTGGCAGATGTCCTGGTGGTTAATGGACAGGTGACACGCTGGTCCCCGCTCACCACCTGCCAGTGCACCTTGTCACAGGGCACGGCCCTTCCCGGGAACACCGCTCACATCCCGGCACATCCCAGTGAGGGTCGCGGCCGTGCCCACCCTGCTCCGGAGCCAGCTCCGGTCTGTGCCGCCATCCAGTGGCAGTGCCGAGCTCTGGAGTGGCCGGACCCCTCCTCCCCGGACACTGACCCCACCCCGGGGTCACCCCCAGAGCCCCCCTGTCCCGGCTCCGGAGGGAGGATGAGGAGGGAGGAAGCTCTGTGGGTGATTTGGGGCTGCTGGCGGGCGATCTTCCCCCTGTCTTTCTTCTGCCTCCCTTCCCACAGTCTGGGTTTGTTTTCTCTGGCATGGGAACGGGGCCACGGCGAGGAGGATGGGGATGGGATGCGGGGAGAAAATAGTTCCTTGCCTGAGCGACGTGTGAAATGCACCAGGGACGGGTGGATGGATGTGTTCCCGCTCGTGTCCGCGGCGTTGGCAGTGCCAGGGGGTGGCACGGGGGTGGCGAGCGCTACAGCAGGGGTGGGCAGCACAAAGGGCAGGGCAAAAATAAATATCTCCTGAGGAAGGTAGGCAAACATCCCCCCTTTCACTTCACGCGTCCAACCTGGACTGTTAATGAGGCTTTTAGCAGGAAAGTGGGCCAAGCTCCTTTAGAAATCAGACACAGCCTTCCCCTCTCAGATCTGCTCTCCAGAGCTGGGAAGCAGAGGGATCAGTGTGCTTTGAGAGATCTGCACACCCCGTTTGGCTCTTTTCAGGGTGGGTTTGGGGACCTGTGGGGCCATGCACGGAGTCAGCCCTGCTGTAGGGAACAGCAGGGTGTGAGGAGGCTTCAGAGCTGTGGGAGAATGAAAAATTGAGCCCCTGGGGCCTGAGCCAGCTTGCTGGGCTTCCCCTGCTCCCCGTCAGCCTCCAGCTGCTCCCCTGCCTTGGGAATCGGGCACCACAGAGGCTGTGACAGCGAGGAGCAGCCCCGGGGAGGTGCCTTGGGCAGGGGTGGAGGGCACAGGGTGGATGTTGTGTGGTCGAAGCCGAGCCCTCGGCAGGCAGGACTGCGAGGGGATGGACGTGACTGTCCCTGGTGTCCCTGCAGAGAGGTTCTGCACAAACCAGCTGGCTGGGACAGCCTTCTGTTGATGCAACATGTGGCTTCGGCTTTCCACAACCCAACCCCAGCTCCCCGTGCTGCAAGACATGCCCTTGCTGCTTCTCTAAGGCTGTCTTTGGGAATCAAATGCTGGCTCCCGCCTGCACAGCATCTTGCTCCTCGTTCTGGCTGCAGCAGGGCCCCTCCATCTGTCCCCCAGCCCACTCTGCCCAGTGGGCTGCTCTCTGTGTGGGTTCAGCCTCAGGAGGCTTCGCTCCAGGCAAGTCAGCACTGCAGAAACCAAGACGCTGTTGTTGGGTTGATGCTTCAAGAAAGGCAGGGATTAATCATCTTTCAGGCACAAAAAAACCCAAAACATTTATGGCTCAGGCCAGCAATTGCTCGAATTCAGTGCCCTTGTCCAAAACCTGCAGCTGTGTCAGTGCCTTCACTTGGGGGAAGCTCTTTCCTCCCCTCTCCCTCTCAGTGTCTGGGCTAAGCTGTGCTGCAGGAACCCCACTCCTGCCAGCAGGGACATGGAAGGGCGTGGGCAGCAGTCACTGCCTCACATCCCTTTGGAATCTGCTGCCTCTGAGCCCCCCTTTCCCCATCACCCCAGTCTGACTGCGCTCTGGGATGCTGAGCTTGCTGCGGGGTCTGCACCTCTCCTTGGCTGCTGGGGGAAAAAGTGAAGGCCAGGAGGCTCCAGGGCTGGCAGCCAGGCCTTGGGGGTGGGATAAGCTCTGGGAGATGTCTCACGTGCAAGGACAAGGCGGCCACGGGGCATTAACCAGGCGCCTGCTGCCTAAATTGGGAGGCAGGTGAAGGGCTGAGACAGCCCTGTGGTGTTAATGCCTGCTGGACACGGTGTTTAAATAGGTCTGAGCTTGGCCAGAGGCTGTAACTGTGCCCAGGAAGGCTGATTGAAGTCCTGCCTCAAACTTTATCTGTGCCAAAGTGTAGGTGTTGAACTGCATGAAAGAGGAGAGAGCTGCTTTCTCATCTCTTTTCTCTGCCTCTTTTTGAGTTGTTTTTTTTTTTTTTTAAATAGGTCAGGGTAACTGTAGGAGCAAGATTAGCAGGAAGAGTGGCACTGTGCTGACCAGGGAAGGGAAAGGAGCAGTGGGAGGGCTGTGTCCTTGTGCTGCAGGGTTGGCACACGGGGTCAGGAGCCAGCAGGGCTCTGAGCAGCCACAGGGCACCTGTGGGTGGGGGATCACAAGGTGCTGCTGCCTTCTGGCCCCAACTAAACCGGTTGTGATCGGGGCTGGGATGTGAGGAGAGGGATGCAGAGCTGGTGGGTGCAGCGTGGCACCTCTGTGAGCAGCTCGGTGCCCACCCTCGGATGGAGTTTGGGGTCTTGCTCCCCGTCAGGAGCACTCTCTGGGAAACTGGAACTGGAATTCTGTCACCCGGTAACACGGAGCGCGTCCGGACTCGAGACATGGGGCTGGTGGGATCTGAGCACGCCTGGAGACACCAGGAGGGCTGGGGAGGGGAAATCACTGCTTCCAGCCTGCTGGGCTCCTGCATGAGGCTTGGCCAGCTTGGCACGGCACCTTCCCCTTGCTGAGGCAGAGCTGACCCCTGTGAGGACGCCCCTCTTCCCTTTCCCCAGTTTTTCCCTTCCCTGTTCCTTACCCTCATCTTCCCACCCCCTCACTCCCCCCAAACTGGCAATGAAAGCATGGAGGGAGGGCGCGTTTCCGCATGGTTTGACACTGTTCCCCCTTCCATCTGTCTTTTCCTACCCAGAATTTCCCTACACCCCGTCTCCAATCGATGATCACAAATCCATGGTGCAGCCGAACATCCCCACACCGGTGATTGGGGGCATAGTGGGAGGCGTCTCGCTGGTCCTGGTGGTGGCCGTGGTGCTCTTTGTGGTACTCCGGCGCCGGCGTCACACCTTCAAGGGTGACTACAGCACAAAGAAGCACGTGTACGGCAACGGCTACAGCAAGGCCGGCATCCCACAGCACCACCCCCCCATGGCCCAGAACCTGCAGTACCCCGACGACTCGGACGACGAGAAGAAGCCGGGCCCCTTGGGAGGCAGCACCTACGAGGACGAGGATGAGGATGCAGGAGGCGAGCGCAAGCTGGGCGTCCCCAAATCCTACGAGGAGGATGCCAAGAGGCCTTACTTCACCGTCGACGAGGGCGAGGCCCACCCCGAACCTTACGACGAGAGGACACTCGGCTTCCAGTACGACCCCGAGCAGCTCGACCTGGCCGAGAACATGGTGTCGCAGAACGACGGGTCTTTTATTTCCAAAAAGGAGTGGTACGTGTAGCTCCACGCCCCTGCGCTACACTCACACGCACGCACTCGCGCTCACAAACACGCTCCTGAGCGGTGCCCTCCTTCCCCTGCATCCCTCCCTCCGAGCACACCCACGCACGCCCCGGCCGGCCCCGCACAGACTTTTCGGATGCTCCCAGCAGGATCGGGAGGGGCTGGGATCCAGCGGGGAGGGAGGGCGGCTTTGCTTACGGATCATTTTTTTTGGGGAGGGGAGGGCGGGTGGGCTCGTGCGGGAGGGTGGGAGGTCGGGTAATTATTTTCTCTCGGTTTTGGTTTGGCTTTTTCATTTCTCTCTTCGACGACTTTCGTCCCCTTCTGTGGTGTTTGTATTGGTCGGTGGCTTAGGTGTTACTCTTTGCTTTAACGACTGTTGCCCAGCCTGTATATTACACTCTGTTTGTGTCTTCATGTCTCAGAGTGCCCTTCCCTCCCCGAGGCTCCCTCCTCCCACCCCCCGAAACACTGGAAATTTGTTTGTGTGTTGTCTTCTCTGTTTGTTTTTTAACCTTGGGAGGGGGGCAGGTGGGCTGTCCGTAGGACAGAGGCCAGGAGACTTTATGGCAATGGAAACATAGGTGCCATTATCAGGTGAATGAATTTTGGGTTTTTTTTTTTCCCCTAATCACTTTTTTTTTTTCCCCAGTGGGGTCTGGGTGACATTCCCATTGCCTGCTGCACACCTGGAGAGATCCACACCCAGTTTTTAATGACTCAATAAAAGGAAAATGAGGAGAAAGGGGGGGAAAAAAAAGACCTAGACCAAATCCCAGGTGCAGGGGCTGATAGCAGAGCAGGGAAACAAAACTGCCATTTTCCTCCTACAATTTATTATCGCCTGGCTTTTCATTTTTCTGTCTTTGTTTGAGTGTTCTTTTAAATGAAAGAAAAGGAGTATTTATTGCTGACATTTTTCCCCCTGTGATGGCTCAGAGAAAGGCTGGCTCTTTTTGTTCTTGTTGCTGTTGTTGTCGCTGGTACCAGCCACAGAGCAGTTCACTGGGGCACATCCACTGGGGAAGGGACCAACTGAGGACACTTTGCTTCCACTCATTCACTGCCTTCAGCTCTGCTCTGCACACCCTGCCAGGGCAGGACCAGCCCCCGAGGTTTATTTTATTATACCACTAAGACTTAATTGTCATGTGTTTACACTTTGTTTTTTATTCTGGTCAGAGCACGGGGGTGCTTCTCTCTCCTTCTCCCTCTCTCTCTCTCTCTCTCTCCTAGCAACAACCCCAGCCCGTGGCTGCACCACGTAGCTGGCATTGATTGCCACTTTTTCAATATCACATCCCTCTCCTGAGCACGGGCTTGGCAGACAGGGTAGGAGGGATTGAGCCTGGGGTATTGATCTCGCCCTCCTTGCCTTGAGCCACGGCGTTGTGCTGGCGAGGTTTGGATTGCTGCTATCTCTGCTCTGTGGATAAATGGGATTCCAGACTTCAGGGCTCTCTGTCTCACACCGACCATCTCCAGATTAGATTCACTGGGTTGGGGCTTACTTTTCTTCTTGTGGGTTATATATTTTTTTTTTTTAATTTGATGTATAAATAAATCTTTTGTTTGAAAAGAAATCCCCAGTTTTCTGAGCTGTATTATCATGCACATCTAAAAATAGCAGGACTAATTCTCCTCCTGCCTTACCCACTGGGTTTTGTTCCACGGCGGTTATCCTGCTGCAGAAGGGAGGAGGGTGCAGAGGCAGCCCCACACGGATGAGTCAAGGTCAGATCTCTGATCCAGGCAGCCTCCAAAGCTTTCCTTTCCTGTGAGGTGCTCGGTGCAGACCACGGGGAGCTCAGCCTGAGCCGTGCCCGGTTTGCTCTGATTGCATTAGAGGGGTAGGGCAGTGGGCAATCCAATTGTAGGGCTGTAATCTCTCTCTCTGCAGTTCCTGCCAGCCCCTCAGGCTTCCTGGCTTCTGGCACAGCAGCCACATGCCACAGGAAGGCTGTTTTGTGTCCTCTCAGAGCCAGGGCAGGCAGAGATTCCCTCGGGATCCCTTAGGCTGAACCGTCCCAGGTCCGTCCGCTGGAGCACCCTGCTAGCAAGAACCCCCCCAATAAAGGAAATAAAACCTCTGAACATCTCTCCAAATCTCTGATTACTGATGATTAGGGGTGGGAATGACTTCCCTGCAGTGCCTTGGGAGAGCAGCACACAAAGGGCTTTGATGCCCCAGAGGGAGAGCCTGTAATGTGGATCAGGGCAGAGCCTGCACAGTGTGTGGTGCAAGGAGAATTCCCAACAAAGTCCATCTCTGGAGTGAGTAATCCTTTAGATCTGAATCCCACAACCAAGGCTCTGACCAGGCTCTGGCAGTGCCTCCAACACCAAACTCTGGGTGGGCACCAGCAGGCACAGAGTGAGATCAGTGGCACCAAGTGAAATAAGTGGCACAGACCCTCCCCTGCAGATTTCCCCCAGCATGGGTACACCCTGTGAGGAGGTGGGAAGAAAACAACCTTTTATAAAACCTGCAGGGTCCAGCAGTGATTCTTCACGTTCAGGCAGAGGCCACTGCTCAGGTCTGGCAAATTCTCACCACGCTGACCCCACAGCTCTGTGTCCTAAAGAACAAAGGTGCAAATCCAGTGGGGCAGAAGGGCCTGGGAGAGATCAGGGCAGTGTGGCTGTCCCCAGGTTCAGGGATGACTGAAGGAACCCTAAGAAATCTGCTTTGGGAGTTATTACTTCGCCTTTGAAGGTGTCTTTTTGAGCTGAAGCCTCCTTGGCTTCTTTATTGCCCGTTCACACACTGTCCACTGAGTGAGGGCTCAAAAACCCTGTGGGATCCAGGGAAAGGAAAGGAGAGAGTGGAGCAATGTGGAATTTCCAAGCTAGAGCCTGTACACAATTCCCTTTCTGCTGCAGCACTTCTTCCTGCCCAGTACTGCACCAGCCCAAAATTAGGACTTAGCTCAGCCACTTACCTCCTCAGAGTGGTTCAGAAAAGGGGTCAAATGATCATTTTTCATCCAGAACCTGGAGTGGAAGATCCTTAGACAGCGTTGCCTGGCACAGCAGCGAGGCACCCTGCGAGTTCAAGGTTCAGTGCTGCATTTCTCTCATCCTTGAGCTCTCCAGCATTGCTCCCCTGGTGCAATTATCGCCACAGCCACGGAGAAATGCCACCTCTGCGCTGTCATTTGCTTCTTGCTGTCCCTTGCAAGGTCAGCGAGATGGCCAAGAGACTCTTGGGGTGGTAATTAGCCGAGTGATTAGCCATTAATCCATAGCAAGGTGGAAGAAAAAAGAAGTGTGGGGGAAGAAAATCAGATTGATGCTTCATCTGAGGGCTGTTTGGGTCCAGTAATAGCGTCGCTGCCTTCTCTGGCTTGAATTGCTCTGAGGGGGCCCTTGGAGGGAATTAGATGAGTTTTTCCACCATCACCCAGCAGAAAGTGAGGCCCTGAGTGCAGGGGTGAGCTCAGGAGAGAGGCTGAAGTGAAGAACCACGTGCATCCTGCTCCTGGGAGCTTCTGCAGGAGGGGAATGTGCTGGGACTGTGCAGGGCCCACCAGCAGGGCCAGCCCGGGCTGTTCTGTGCTCTGGTGATGCTGTCACTTGTCCCTTTGTGCCCCAATTTCCCTCAGTGGGCAGGTTCTGTCAGGCTGGAGTGCCACTCACAGGCTGGGCCACCTCTCTGGGACCCTCAGGCTGCCTCGAGTGAAAAATCCCCTGCTCCTCCAGCCCCCTTTCATCAGAGGTGCTAAGGAGGTGGAAAATGCCCCTGTGGGAGCTGGCAAAGGAGTGGGAGCTTCCAGTTGGGAGAGGGAAGCTGTCCATGGGCCTCCTCCCTTCCACCTCGGTGCTGCTGCTCTCCAGGGAATGTCCCATCTCACACCAGTCCCAAACTGGTTTGCCCCACTGGATGTGCCTGGGTTGGTTTCCTGCCTGGGGAACACCTTCCCATCATCTGAGTGTCAGTGCCTCATCTCCTCCCTTTGCAGGGATCATTGTCCAGGAGGGATCCCTGGGCTGGGTTTTGCCAGGGAACAGAGACAGCAGCGTGGTGCTTTTCCCTTCCCCGAGCCCTCATCCTTCATGGCAAAGCTCGTGGTACCTCAGGGTGGGTGGGGAAGCTGAGCAAGCAGTGAGAGAGAGGTCAGCGACCCAAAATTCAGGTGGATTTGGGCCAATCCCCCCCATTTCCTCCCCAGTGTGAATTCAGGGAGCTGTACAAGCAAACATATCTGTGTCACAACCCACAACGAGCCCATGCTTTATGTACAAAGACACCCCAGCTGTTTCCCTGCTGGGGCTTATCTCCAGGATTATTCATTGCAATTCACCCTAGTGATGTTATTTTCCCTTATTTAATTACCAGGTTTGTTGTTATTTTTTTTTTCTCCCCCTGTTAAATCATTTTCATTCAAGCAGAGGGGGAAAAAAATAAAATGAGAAAAAAAAAAAACCAACCTGAAGATTTCCTCGTGAAATAAATCAACAAAATTGAGACGCTTGCACCAAATTGATTGCAAAGACANCATTTTCATTCAAGCAGAGGGGGAAAAAAATAAAATGAGAAAAAAAAAAAAACCAACCTGAAGATTTCCTCGTGAAATAAATCAACAAAATTGAGACGCTTGCACCAAATTGATTGCAAAGACATGAGGGACAAAGGGAGCCATTTTCCTGATGTTGAGTCAAAAAGAAACACAACAACAGTTCAGCAAAAATCAGGCAGGGTCGGGGAGAGAGAGATCCCAAAGACTGATCTCGAGGCAATTAGAGAAGGGAGTGAGATTGGAGCGGGGGCTGCTGCTTTGCTTGGCTGTTTCCCTTTGCCGTGCACAAGCACACACACGCACACACAGATTTTGGGGTGGGTTTGGGTCCCAGATGAGGTGGAGGGGAAAACCCCATTGCCCTCGTGGGGTCAGATGTGTCATTCCTGCAGGCTCTGAGGCTTCCCAGTGTGGTAACGAGGGGATCCCGGGTCACCAGCGGGTTAAAATCCGCTTTTAAATTTCCCTCAAGCTCTGCTGTTGTAGCACTGAGGTTTTGGGGCTGTGCAGGCTGTGGGGAGAGGGGGCACTGCCAGCACCGTGTGGCTGCTGCCTGTTCCTTATTTCTGAGGTGTGAAACAGCTCCTCACCCTCCCCACCCTGCACTCGCTGCCCTCCCTGCATCCCCTCCATCCCCAAGGAAATCTGCTGCCAGTTGGAGCTTTTCCTTGGGAGAAGCAGGGGAATGCTCGGGACAAGGGAGGTGGGAAGGTCTCGGGTCCCTCCCCATCACTCCCAAACTCACCCCAGGGTGGGGGACCAAGGGCACAGGGGCTGGGGGAGAGCAAGGGGGGCTCAGCCCATCAGCAAGGGGGGGAAAGCCAAGCCTCAGAGAGGAGGCTGAGCTTGGATTTGGGACCAGGGGGATTTTCCACGTGTGAAAAATTCCCTGGGGTGAATGTAAGGAGCACACGGAGTCGGATCCTCCAGCAGACGCTGGTGTTGGTGGAGGGACTCCTGTTGAGGATCTGGATTTTCTTTTCTTTGGCCTTTTTCTTTTTTTAAAACACGATCCCTCAGCTCCAGTGATTTTCTCTCTCTTTTTCTTCGTCCTCTGGCTGTAATGATCATTGTGGAATTAAAACTGCAGACAGACAAACAAACAACCCCAACCCCACCTTTTTTTTCTTTTTTTTTTTTGTAATCTGTGTTGTAAGTGCTTTTGTAAAAAATAAAAAATAAAAATAATAATAATAATGTAATGGACTTCTATGATTTTGGTTTGGTTTTCTTTTTTTGTTGTTGTTGTTGTTTTTGGTTTTTTTGTTTTCCATCCTTTGTAATTTGTTCATTTGGAGTCCTGGGGTGGGGGGATATTTTCATGGTTATAATTTGTGTGGGTGGGGTGTTGCATCACCCTTCCTTTTACTTGTATAAAAAACCAATAGTGGCTCAGCTGTGGAAAAAAAAATGTACTTTTTTATAAATAAAGAATTTTAAAAGAAGAGACCTTCTCCTTCTTTTTGGTGCATCCGTGGCTGCGTCGTCGTGCACTCAGTGACTGGGAGCTGTGAGGGGAGTCACAGCAGCAGGAGTGGCACCTGTTTTCCAGTGATTTGGGTTGGAAATATCCCAGGATACGCTGTATTTTTTGGAAATTCCAAATATTTGTATTTGTATTTTGGAATGGGAGTTGCTTGCAGGTGAAGGTTGAAGGTTAAGGGTGGAGAGATCTCCAGAACAGCAGCGGGCTGGAGAAGGTGGACTGGGAATGGCTGGGTTTGCCACTGGCATGGTGGTTTTGTGTGGAATTCTTGGACAGCAGATCCAGGATAGACTAAAGGAGGCTGGGAGCGCTTCCCCTTGTTGATGTAAACAGTGAAATTCCTTGGCTGAGGCCCAAAGCTAACCTGAGCTTAAAAAAACAAATGGCTAGAAAAACACAGGGCAGAAAAATCCATCCGAAAACCTGTGAAAAGTGAGGACAGGTGTCTGTGGCTGAGGAAGTTCTCACTGCTGACTGCAGCAGGTGGGACAGGCTATTGGAAAAATGTCAATATTTCCCTAGAAATGTGGAACTAGCTGGTGTCAGGGACACAGGAGGGACACGGGAGGATGTTTTATCGTGCAGCACGTGCCTGCCATGGCAATGGTGCTTCCAAACCCTCTGCAGGCTCCGGGGTGCTCAGGGTGAGCAGAGCCAGGGCACATCCCCGTGTCCCTGTCACTGCTCCCTGCCCTGGGAAGGACACTTTGCCTTTCCTTTCCTTTCCCCCAGCTCCCTGGCTGTGCATGGATGCTACAAAGGAAGCCTTGTTCCCAAAGATCAAGGCCAGGCTTTTGCCAGGGAGGGAGAGACGAGGCAGATCAAGGAGAGACAAAGCAGGCAGGAGATCAGAGGGAATATTCGTGCTGTCCCTGCACTGATGATACCAGCAGGCCCTCGGCCATTCCTCTGGGAAAGTGGGATACTCCCTGGGAAGGGGATTTTTCACCCGACTTCAGCACGTGGGTGATGTGCTGGAGGTCTGAACCTAAATCTGACCCAAACCCCAGTGCTCCCCACCACAGAGGGAGAGGGATGCTGCCTCAAATTTGGAGCTGAGCTGGTCTCTGTGAGCTGGAGGGAGAGGGAAGTGTTCAGGACTAGGCTGGGAAGGAATGGTTTGGTCACTGGGGCTTGTGCCAGAGCAGCAGGAGGCTGGTACCAGGCTGGTGACCAGTGCCCTGTGTGCAGCCTGGCAGGAGAATCCTCCACCCCTGTGCTGCTCACGGTGCCTGGTCCCAGTCATTCTGCTTTGGGAGGGATTGGAGAGAGCCCTGGGAATGCTTTCCTCGTGAAGGAGGAGGAAAAGCCAGGCTCTGAGGTGACCAGGGGAGCTGTGAGCACTCTCCAGGCCGTGTCCATCTCCCCACCAGTTTTCCCCCTCTCATTTTCCCCATCAGCCACGGCCAGTGCTGGAAGTGCAGCTTTCCTCCAGGAGTGACCACGGCTCCTGCAGAACCAGCTCCTGGCAGCTGCCTCAGCCACTGCAGCCAAGTTTGGGGGTGGGGAGGGACAAAAGGAGCACTGGGGAGCTGGGGCTGAGATGGGCAGAAGGACAGGAGGGGCTGGGGTGAGCCCCTGGGAAATGCTGCTCCGGTTTCCCAGGCCAGGCCTCAAGAGTTCAGCGATGATGGATAAAACCCACGGCCTGGGGCCTCTTCTCAGCAGCTCAGGTTGCAGGGGGCTGGAGGCAGCAGGAGCAGCCCCCCATGCAGTGCCCCCAAGGATTGGGTTTCTCTGGAAGCAAATGGGAACACGCTGGGGGTGTGCGAGTGCCAGCAGTGCCTGCAGCCCATGGAAAAAGGGCAGCTTGGATCCCTTCTCCAAGGCACAGAAGAGCCCTGCTGGCCCCAAAAGGGGCTGCAGAGCCCTGAGAGGGGCGAGGCAGGAGCTGGATCAGGGCAGGAGGAGATGAGGCAGAGGTTTGTGGTGTGCTCAGTGCTGAGCGTGGGCCAGAGCAGGGTGGGATTCACCTCCCTGGAGCTGGGAGATGAATTCAGGGCTGGAATGTCCCTGGTGGAGGGGCACAGCCAGGCTCCCATCCTGTGCATCCCATCAGCTTTCCTGGCTGCAGTGGGGTTTTGTTTCTGCCCGTACAAATGAGTTGGAGCGGGATTTGTGGTGAGGGAGAGACAGCCCAGGGCACTCAGGGAATTTCCGGGGAATCTGCCCGATATCCCTGGGATTAACACCTTGCACAGCACCCAAAAGCAGGGGGATCTCCCAGGGACCCAGCCTCAGAACTGAAAGGGCAGGAGCCAAAGGGCTCCAGCAGACCGAGGAGAAGGCAGGGACTGGGAGATGTTAAACCAGAGGCACTGGAAACAGGTCAGGTCACTGAAATATGTGACCTTCAATCCCAAATTCCTTGTGAAGTGAGAGGCAAATCCTGCTCCAGTTCAACTCAGAGCACTCGAGGTCACACACAGCCCATTAAATCTCCTCCAGCTACTGCTGGATAAATGGAACCGAGAGAAACTCACGGTGCAGGCTGAATTACTTGTGGTAACAAATATGTTTGATTAGGGTTGGTGGTTTTGTCTTCTTTTTTTTTTCATTTTCAAATTATTTGCAATCTCGAGTTTGATTTGTATGAACATATTTGTTGGAGGAAATTGCTTTATGCAAATGGATTCCAGCTGAGGGACCTGTGACACCAGAAGTGCTGTTGAGCCTCAGATGCCCTCAGTGGTGCCTGGCAGAAGGCGAGGGGGGCTGGTTCTCTCCTCCTCCTCCTCCTCCTCCTCCTCCTCCAAACAAGGCATTTCACAGCCTTCCCAGACGTGTTTAGATGCAGCCTGGCTTTAGCGAGTATTTGCAGAACAAGGCTCAGCCTGTAAAAAAAAAAAGAATAAAAAATGGATGCGTGTGGCACTGCTGGAATTTCACATCCTAGCGAGCAGAAATCAGAGAGCCAGGCTGATATTTTCACCTGAAATGTAGGTTAAAAATGTTGTATCACCCTCCAGGGGCTGAATTATTGAAAGGCAGTGATTTATGGATACCTGCCATCCGAGCTGCTCCCTTCACCTCGGCAGCTGAGGTGGATGTGACCTCATCTGACTAAGCCCAGCTCAAGGTGAGGTAGCGATGCTCCCTCCTCCACAGATTTCACAACTGCTGGACCAGCCCCAGGTCCTGGTAGGAAGCAGGCAGGGGGTTTTGTCTGAACGGTTTGGAATTTGGGGAGGAAAATGGTTTGAATGTGAACAGGCACTGAATGCTCTTTCTGTGCAGAAAACCCTGTCCTGTGGTTTGCTGGGGAGCTCAGCGCTGGCTGAATCCTGGGAGGCAATCAGGGATCCAATCCTAAGGGATCAAAGGGAGCTCTGAGAGGAGAGGGTTCACTTTTCCCTGCTTTTGAAGTCCTTTTCCCACCTCACCCAAGTCCCAGGTGCACCTTCCCTCCTTCCACTGCTCACCCCATGGAGGGAAGGTGTGGGAATGTTTCCATCTCTCCCCTTATCCCCCTGTCCCTCCCAAACTCCTGCCAGCCTGTTTTCCTCACGGTTTGGAAAAGAAATTTGCCAGCTTCACACCTGTCAGGTTTAACTGATTGCCCGTGGCATGGAGAGAGGGAGGGAGGGGAGGAGGGACTCCATCCCTGTGGCTCTGCTCGCCAGGGGAAATTCCTCCTCTCCTCAAGGAATAAATGCTTCATTCCCAGCCTCATCCCACTGCTGTAGCTCCCAGTCCTTCCAGTGACCATGTCCCTGTAACAATGGACAGTGGCTCTCTGCTGGCACACAGCTCTGTCCACCCAGGGGGCTGATCCCACCCCGAAACGCCCGTCCCAAGGTCCATAATTCCCCCAGTGTGCCCCGTCCAGCTGCTGCCAGCTGTGCTCTGAATGCTGCAGCTGTCTGGGGTTATGAATGGAACAGGAATGGGGTGGGAATGCCAAGTTGGAATGGCTCGAGTAAACACTGCCCAGGAATAATGGCATGGGGGGGCTTTGCAACGGGGAGGAATTGTAATTAAATAGAAATTAGTTACTTAAATGGTCACTTCGTGGGGTTTCGTTGACGTCCGATTAACTGAACCTTTAATTTGCATAAGCAATAAATGTTTAATTATGTTATTAATATATTTGAGTTGAGGAGCTTATGGGGTTTTATAATTGGCATTTAACTAGATAGTTCCAGCATATTAACGGATGTTTTATAGCTCCGTGTGAGCTTCCCCAATTATAACTGACCTAAAAATTTGCTTGGAGGACCTGCCTTGAAAGTGTTACCTGAGCAACAGAAGGGGGGGGAAGGCGAAGAGGAGGGTGTTGGAGCCTGTCCCCAAAAGGAGGGATGTGCACAGGCAGCTCTGCACCCTGCACCGAGGCTCTGAGACCCCGGTCCCACCCCCAGGATGTCCTTTCCTCAAGGCCCTGTGTCACAGAGGGGTCACCTCCCCTCTCCTGGCATCCAGCTGAGCCCAGAGGCTGACACCCAGCAGGGGATTGGGGTGAGGAGAAGGAGATTTGGAGATGGGGAGGGCTTGTCCTGGGTTAGGGGGTGACCTTGTGACTGAGCAGCTCTGGCAGCCTCCGTGTTCCACTCCCAAACCCTAAATCTATTTTCCAGCCCAACTCTACACTCGCTTTGATGACACGACTGGTTTAGTAGGCAAAAAGTGACATTGTGTTTGACTGACAAGGCCCATTTCCCATGAACCTTTAGATTGGCATTGATTATATTCCTGCCTTTTAATTCTTTATTAACTCGAGCCTGTGTTTGTGTTTTCTGTGGTGCCAGGGAATCACCTCGCAGGTGATTCTCTGTGCCCTCCTCCATTCTGCTGGAATTTAACCTTCTCAAATTTAACTATTTTAACAAATAGCAAAGAACCAACAGCAGCGAGTCAGGAATTTCCTCAGCTGAGTCTTTCAACCCCTCTGTTTGCTCATAATAAGTGGAGTATCCAAGGAGATGGTGTCCAGCAAGCTCCTCAGCCTTGTCATCCTCAAACACAGGGAAATTGTTTTGTCGTCTCAGAAGCCACAAACAAATGTGTGCTGGTCTCCTGAGACAGATCATGAGCAGTTATTCAAATCTTCTGCCTTTTCTGAATCACTGCAGCCCTCTTGACCGTATCCACCTGCTGGAGTGCCTGTGGAACAGTGCAGGGATGTTGTTCATTCCTGTTGTATCCCCAGGGTAAGCCTGGCTTTTGTATCCACGGCCTGTCCATCAGCTTTTCTGTCCTGGCTGATTGCTCCCTTTCCTGCTTTTCCATCTGATCCATTCTGGAGAAGGGGGAAGCTCCCTGTGTCCCAGCTGACAAACACCCAGCTGAGTGAGGCTCATTAGGTGAGGGCAGCTGGGAAGGTGTGTGAGAAGCCTTTCAATGCCATTAACGGGAAGGAGAAATCAGGAAAAGGGTCAGGAATGTGAAGTCTGAGCTGTTTTCTGCCTCAGGTCCCTCTCCTGGAGCAGGATTGGGTGGGGGCAGCTGGGGACAGCAGGGCAGGGGTAGTGACAGTCCTGGAAGGTGTGTGAGGGGCAGGAGGGGAGGCAGCAGCTCAGAGCCACAGGAGCATCCAGCAGCTCCATCCTCTCACATCCAGGAGCTCCATCCTCTCACATCCAGCAGCTCCATCCTCTCACATCCAGGAGCTCCATCCTCTCACATCCAGCAGCTCCATCCTCTCACATCCAGGAGCTCCATCCTCTCACATCCAGCAGCTCCATCCTCTCACATCCCTGCTCCTGGAGGCTGCAGAGCCCGGATTGCTGCAGCTCTCTGGGGTTTTTGGGAGAGGAGAGAAGGAAGGGGGTGTGAGGAGCAGCCTGGAGCCCCTCCCTTGCTGCTGCAGCTGCCAGGGGACAGAAGGAGGACTGTCCCCCTGTCCCTGCCCATGCACTTGTGGCCAGGTGGCAGGGAAGCAGAGCAGCTCCTCCTCACCCTGCCGTGCATCCCCTGGGTCCCCCTGCACGGGTGCAAACCGGAGGTGAGCTCATCCTTTGGAGACACCCAGGACACAGCTGCCCGGTGCTGTAAACACCCCGAAGGCAGCAGGAGACAAACACAGCCCGGGGCACACGGCCAGGCAGAGTGAGACGTTCCCAGGACTGCTGCTGGGGATTGTTGAGCAAATTAACTCTATTAACACAAATGACAAGAGTCTGAGCTGCAGTTCCTGGGCCTTCTATCTGACAGAATTCATCTGGTGGCTGCTTGTAATAGCGTGACCTTAATGGACTCATCAAGGGAGCAGGGCTGTGGCTGTGGCTGAGCACAGGTTTGGGAGCACGCTGTGCTCTGGGCAGGCTGCTGAGAGCAGGACAGGCACTCTGTGGTGTAATGGGCTGCAGGATCCAGCCCCTCCATCCCTCCAGGAGAGGCAATTTCAAGTGTCATCACCTCCTCGAAACTGTGCGGCAGAAGAAATAAATTACTAAAGGGATTTGATTGTTCATTACTCTGCCAGGCTGCAAGGAAATGAAGCAGAACTAAAATTAAGGGCTGTGAGGCAGAGGAAGTGCCAGAGAACATTTCCCTTCTTCTCCAGGGCTCATCTTCTCCCCCAGAACGGGCTGGGGTGCTCCCCATCCTGCAGGGCCCTGGCTGTGGGAGGCAGGGGAGGGTCTGTGGCCAAGAGAGGAGGGGAGAGGGCAGGTGAGTTTGGGGTGGATTGGTGGCAGCAAGGTCGTGTTTGCCCCCTCTTTGGTGGAGTGGCACAGAGAAGAAAAACCAGCCCAGGGAGAGGAATCTGTGGTGGAGCTGCCATCAGAATTCTGCAGAATCCTCATCCTTGCTGGGTCCCATGGGGTTAACACCCTGCTTCCACTGCTGCAGCCAAACCCCATCCTCGTTAGTGGCCACTGGCAGCATGAAAAGGGAGGTC
>VZRV01004290.1:174695-247741 GCA_013398115.1 Falcunculus frontatus
AGCTCCATCCTCTCACATCCAGGAGCTCCATCCTCTCACATCCAGCAGCTCCATCCTCTCACATCCAGGAGCTCCATCCTCTCACATCCAGCAGCTCCATCCTCTCACATCCCTGCTCCTGGAGGCTGCAGAGCCCGGATTGCTGCAGCTCTCTGGGGTTTTTGGGAGAGGAGAGAAGGAAGGGGGTGTGAGGAGCAGCCTGGAGCCCCTCCCTTGCTGCTGCAGCTGCCAGGGGACAGAAGGAGGACTGTCCCCCTGTCCCTGCCCATGCACTTGTGGCCAGGTGGCAGGGAAGCAGAGCAGCTCCTCCTCACCCTGCCGTGCATCCCCTGGGTCCCCCTGCACGGGTGCAAACCGGAGGTGAGCTCATCCTTTGGAGACACCCAGGACACAGCTGCCCGGTGCTGTAAACACCCCGAAGGCAGCAGGAGACAAACACAGCCCGGGGCACACGGCCAGGCAGAGTGAGACGTTCCCAGGACTGCTGCTGGGGATTGTTGAGCAAATTAACTCTATTAACACAAATGACAAGAGTCTGAGCTGCAGTTCCTGGGCCTTCTATCTGACAGAATTCATCTGGTGGCTGCTTGTAATAGCGTGACCTTAATGGACTCATCAAGGGAGCAGGGCTGTGGCTGTGGCTGAGCACAGGTTTGGGAGCACGCTGTGCTCTGGGCAGGCTGCTGAGAGCAGGACAGGCACTCTGTGGTGTAATGGGCTGCAGGATCCAGCCCCTCCATCCCTCCAGGAGAGGCAATTTCAAGTGTCATCACCTCCTCGAAACTGTGCGGCAGAAGAAATAAATTACTAAAGGGATTTGATTGTTCATTACTCTGCCAGGCTGCAAGGAAATGAAGCAGAACTAAAATTAAGGGCTGTGAGGCAGAGGAAGTGCCAGAGAACATTTCCCTTCTTCTCCAGGGCTCATCTTCTCCCCCAGAACGGGCTGGGGTGCTCCCCATCCTGCAGGGCCCTGGCTGTGGGAGGCAGGGGAGGGTCTGTGGCCAAGAGAGGAGGGGAGAGGGCAGGTGAGTTTGGGGTGGATTGGTGGCAGCAAGGTCGTGTTTGCCCCCTCTTTGGTGGAGTGGCACAGAGAAGAAAAACCAGCCCAGGGAGAGGAATCTGTGGTGGAGCTGCCATCAGAATTCTGCAGAATCCTCATCCTTGCTGGGTCCCATGGGGTTAACACTCTGCTCCCACTGCTGCAGCCAAACCCCATCCTCGTTAGTGGCCACTGGCAGCATGAAAAGGGAGGTCACCAGGGGCTAGGGCCACATTCCAAACATGTTTTTGTGGCCAGTAGCTCTTTAACCAGATGTTATTTAACCAAGGATGGTGCTTCCCGCAGGGCAGGAGAGGAGAGGGACAAACTGGTCATTACTGGACAGAGCCTTGCATGGCAAAGCCATTCCCTGGCTGGAATGTGTGTGAAATCCCCACCAAAGCCAAGCACATCCCAGTGTCCACTTCAAAGCAGGCACCCCGGGGAGGGCTGGATCCACACACTGCACTTCCAGGCTCTCCCAAAACCTCATCAGAGCCTGGAGAGTGGCTTGAAAAGCCTCAAAATGCCAGTTGGGCTGGCAAAAATGATAGAGGGAAGGAAAATGGTCAGGAACCTTCAAGGGATGCTGTGATCAGTACCCAGAGAGGGGGATGGCCGTGCTGGGAATGAGCTGAGGGCCCAGGGGATACTCAGATTCCTGGGCTTCAGTGGAGGGCAACGAGAGAGGGGATAGAGGGATTCCCACTTGTGGGAGGGAGAGAAAGGACGATGCAGAGAGGTCAGGGGAATTCGTTTAACCACTCTTGGGGACGCTGGCTTTTGTCCCCACCACACACACAATAAAACCAGGACACTCCCAGCACCCCTTTGCAGGGACCAGCAGCGCCGTGTGGGAGGTGAGCAGCACATTTTGGGGGCCCAGCCTGTGCAGAGGGGGATTTCCAGGGAAATGAGGCATTGTCAGGATCGCAGCCATGCCTTGGCACTCGCCTGTGTGGTGGCTGATTGTGTAAGTGAGAGTTGCATCAACAAACACCCCGATGGGAGAGGCTGTGACGGCTCTGAAAATTCCATCTGACTTATATCAGGGCACGGAGGCAGAAGAAGCAGCTCTGCCTTCATCTTGGTGTTTAACCTTTAGCTGGCTGCGCTGCAAAATGTGGAATAGGTCAAGATTATCTGGAGTCAGGATGTTCCTTGCTGTCAGACCTTTGTAGGCTTTCAAGCCTAATCAGGAAGAAAGGAGACCTAATCAGGGGAACAGGCAGCATCCCCCAGCCAAGGACAGCCTGGAAATAACAAGTTTTAGGGATGTGGTAAATGAAGATGTGGTTGTCTATCAGTGGAACAGACAGCAGATAACATCCCTTACTCCAGGACCTCCTGGAACTCACAAGCTTCAAGGATGTGTTAAATCAAGATGTTGATGGATGTCTGTGTGTACATTGCTCACTTGGCAAAATATTCAAGGCCTGCGTGTCCTATAGCTGAACTATCCTCATTATAAATCTGAAAATCACATCAAAAAGACCCTGCCCTGGTGAAAACCCTTCCCCTGAGCACATGTAGGAATTTGCTGGGGTTACAGAACTCGCATGGGAATTACAAACATGATGCTTTTGTCTCCAAGTGAAGCCCAGATGCTCTTCCTGCTCAGAAAACTCTGCCAACCACCCTTCCTAACCAAAGAACACCTTTCCTGAGCTGAGGTCCAGCTGCCTCTCTTTCTGCCACCAGATGAGCAGCCCTTGGTGACAGAGCTGGGTCTGGGTCCTGCCGGGGGTGAGGTGATGCTGCACACCATGAACTGACCATGGAAGGGGGGTTTGTGTGTGCACAGGACACAATCTCCTCGCTCTCAAGTGCAGCCTGGTCACCTCCACTGCAGTCAGGGGAGGTCTGAGCTGCAGCAGGGTCTGAGGGGGCTGGGTGGGAGCAGAGTGAGATGCTCTGTTCTCCTCCTCCTCTCCACTTCAAACCTGGGCCAAAGCAAGGTCTGTGAGGATTTTGGAGCCGGGGAAAGCTGCTGCTGAAGGGCTGAAGGCACTTCGGCCTCACCCACTCATGGTCCAGTGCCACTGGTGCAGCTTTCCCAGCAGTGTCTTGCCCTCCTTAATCCCTTTTATCCTCTGGGTGTTTGGCTGTCCCTGGAAGGGATTCACCGAACGCACACAGCCCAGAGAAACCCACCCCACCTCTCCTCCCTCAGACTTCAGATCCCTTTAAAACCCCCAGTGCCTTTCAAGCCCTGCTGTTTATCCTCCCTTTTGGCCTATCAGCTCCACCAGCTCTGACTCGGACTCTCCTGGGAACAGCTTTCCATTAACCCTTTGCAAACAAAAGGCATCACAACAAGGCTGGAACCAGCTTGTGCCTGGGGGTGTGTGTTCTGCTGGAGCGTGTCTCAAATTAGCCAATCCTGCTCCTGCCTTCAGAACCAAACCGGGGAAGTATTTGTTCTGCCAAGCTTTTCAACTTGGTTTAATTTAGCTCTGTGAACTTGTCTCAGGCTCCCTGGAATGTGTCAGGTGGGGTGTATTATAAATATGCATCGTCTGAGCTCCTTGTCTCGCTCAAAGGACCAGCAGGCAGAGAGAGTCCAGCAAAGACTCCTTCCACCTGGGCTCAGGGTGACAATCCAGGTTGGGGACAGGCTTCATTTGGGCTGGCACTGCACGGGGACAGGGTGCTTTGCTGTAAATGCTGTGAGCGGGGATGGATGGAGCACCGAGGTTGTGCTGAATCCAGCAAGGCTGGCTGCTAGAGGAGCTTCAAGAGCTGCCAGCACAAAAGGGAAGGATCACAATCCCTTCCCGTGGCTCTGCAACGTGGCTGTGAACAAGGCAGGCCCTTGCTGAGTGCCTTGGCCAGCCAGCCATGAAATAGATGGGGATTTGCTCGGTGTGGGGAGGTGCTAAATGGGAAGGGAACCCTGCTTTGGAATTGGTTATGGATGCAGGCAGGTCTTTATCAGAGGTGGTGTGTGCTGTCGTGGTGGTTTGCTGGGAAGCAAAGAGGGATCAGGTCGGATTTAGGAGGGGGCAAAGACAGGAGAAAGGTGTGCAGCTCTCTTGGAGCAAATTAGCTCCACTCAGAGCTGCTGCAAACCAGCCCTGAGACTGGCCCAGCTCCCAGATTTGCCTGGGGGATGCAGGGCAGTGCCTCAGCAATGAGACGGGGCTCAGACTCTCCTTGGGGCTGCTGAATTCATGGCAGACAGTCAGAACAGAGAAAATACTGGAGAGACCCAGTCCTGTCCCCCAGATGAAGCCTTCCTGCCTGCCCAGACTCCATCCCACAGCTCTGCTCCTCCCCACCTGCTCAGGATGTCACTGTGAGTGCAGTAAGTGCAGAATGAGCTGTCTGAGCCCAGCTTTACAAAGCCAATCCCAGAGAAGCCCAGACCCTTGGTGGGGATGTAGCATATCCCACTCTCAAGTCCTGATCCCAAGAACAGCCAGGCTGCTTCATGATCCAAATATTCCAGTAAATGTCCCAGCAAATGTCCCAGTAAATGTCCCAGTAGATGTCCCAGCAAATTTCCCAGCCACTCCAGTAGCTCTGACAAAAGAGACCTCAATTCCAAAAGTGTGACAGACACCCATCTCTCCTCTCACAAATTCCTCCACACCAAGAGCCAGTGAGTCACTCCTGCTCTGCCATGCCCTTCCCTGGATGCTTTCCAGTGGCTCCATCTCTGCCTGGCTGCCTTGGGGAACATCTCTCTCTCTCTCCTGCAAGCTGCTGGTCCCGCTGCGCCTCGGTGATTATTGACTGCTGCTCCCCGCAGCTGCACCGTGTCACCGCGTGGGGATGGCTCTGTCCCTTTGTCTCTCCGCTGGGAAACGCTGCCCTGGCTCTTGGCAGCAAGTCACAGCCAGAGCCACCAGCCCCGGGGTTGTTTGGGCTGCTGGGACAAAGGGTTTGTCATGGCCAGTGCCATGAGCTCTGTGCTGTGACCGTGCCCGGCGCATCCCGCCGGGACACACACCCACGCCCAGAGGGCATCCCTCATTCTCTGGGAGCTGGGAGCAACCAGCAGCGTTGGGATGAGGCTTAGGTGAGCTCTGGGGCTGGCGAATCGCGGTATCAGCAGCTCGCAGAATGTTTGAATTGGGCTGGTTGGTGCAAAGAGCACCCCTCTGCTGGGGGCTCCTTTCGGAGAGGCGCGCACACGGCGTCGGGTGGCTGGGAGTGATGCTTCATGGAGAGATAACCACTTCCCTCCCTTCCCTGGGTCTGCCTCCATCTCCAGAAGAGCTGCGGGAGAACAAAGTAATGAACAAAACAGCTCTGAAAGAGACTGGGGGTGGGACGCCCTTCTTTTCTCCTTAATTGTAATACTGTGAATTAATTCAGCTTCCAGCAGGAACGAGGAGTTTCCCAGCAGCCCTCAGACATCCAGATAAGGCTGAGCTGTTTGTTGAGCCCCTCTGGGTTCTCTGGTACCTGCCTCACTGCCAACTGCTTCACACAAACTTTGGTTGTGGGTTTGTTTTTGGGAGAGTTTTAAATTATTCAAGCATGACACAGAGCACGGGGGGTTTGCATTCTTAATTGGCAAAGCCTTTTCCCACTCCTGTCTGGAGGCCCCTGAGCTGTCCTGCCAATTTATTCTGATCCTGCTTCACGAGCCTTGCAAATATCTTCCCAGGGCTGCCCAAAAGCCCTGTCAGTGGAACTGAATCCTCATCTGGCACTTCTGGGCATCTCCTGAGGCTTTCCTGGTGTTCTCCTCTTTGACTTGAAATGCCCCTTCTTGCAGCCACCCTCCGCTCCAGAAAAGCCCTGGTGGTGCCCTCCAAACTGTACCAACCACAGCTCTTCCCCAGGGGGAAATAAACAGGGGACATGGATGAAAAAATAGGTTTAGAAAGGGGAAAAAATAAAAGAAAGAGGGAAGAGCAAGCTTAAAAGAAGGTTTCTCTCTATGCCTCATTTTCTTCTAATCTCTGCATTTTCCTGGTCTCTCAGGACCTTCTTCTCTCATTTATCTTCCTCATCTCCTGGGGTTTCCTCTCCTTGCCAGCAATTAGCCCTGTCACCTCTCACATCTCCCTGCCTGGACCCCTGCAAAGCCGTGACCAACGCTTTTGAGTGGCTCAGACTGTCCTCAGCAAGGAGATCTGCACCTGCAGGGACAGGGTTTGATGTCACAGCGTTTGGTCCTTGTCCCTCCAAGGCCACACAGCCCTGGGATGGGCTCTGACACCGGGATGTCCATACAGAGAGACTGAAAAGGAGGAGGGACTCTCATAAACACCCCAAATATGTGGTGTTCTCCTTCAGCTCCTTCATTCTTTACTCTCTTCCTCCCCTGACTGTCTTCACCCACTGCCCTGTATTTACCTCTCCCTCTTCTGCTGTATTTCCCCCTCTCTAAATTTTCTCAGCCCCCTCCTGCTATCGCCCAGCCTCGCCTGAGTTCCTGGAGATCCATTTTATTTATTTATCTCCTTTCCTTCTCTCTCTTTCCACCCCCTTTCCCACACACACACCTGATTTACAGCGGCAGCAGGAGGCCGATGTTCTCTGCTCGTTCTCTGCTCGGTCCCTGCCATCCCCAGAGCCATTAGGGGCCGATTCATCACAGAAATGCCCCAGCTAAAGGGACTGGGACATTCTTTACAGTCACAACCCTCAATGCTGGGCCAGGGGGGTTTGGATGGCTGCGTGTCAGCTGTGAGAGAGCTGTCTGGAGGCACCAATGTTATTTACAAGGCGTTCAGAGGAGGGAAGAGGAAGAAAAGTGGCTGCCGCGGTGGGTTCTGAGTCTCCAGCACCCTGCCACCAAAGACACGTGGCTCAGAGCTCTTAATTCAGGACCAGAGGAAGGTGGGGAGGGGGTGGGATGCTGACCCATGGATGCTCTGAGAAAAGCAGGATGGTGTGGGAAAGGGACATGGCGTCGGTGTCAGAGCAATTCCCAGGGCCAATTCCTGGGAGATCAAGTGCTTTGTGCAATTCGGGATGGACCAGAGCAGGAGGGGGTTCCTGGGGAGATGTTTGCACACCTCAGTTCACTCCTGGATGACAGCAGCAAATCTGAGAGCTGGGGAAGGCTGGCTGGGAGGGGAGATCTGGGAATACTCTCTTGGAAATGATCCAGCACAGCCCTTTCGCCATGGCACCTGGCACGGGGGGTTTCAGGAGAAGCAAGTGCTGGATCCGTGGAGGGGAAGTGGGAGTAAAAGGCGGGTTTTTCACCCTGAAAAGTCCTGTATTCATCGTCCTGTGTGGTTTGGGAACGTGTGCAGATGTTTTATAGCCACACACATTTTGCTTTATTGCTTTGCACAGGGAAAGTGCCTAACTCTCAGGCCTTGGGGATGGGTAGTTACGAGGAGATGCTGGCTCTCACTGTGGTAGCCAAAGCCAGAATTGTTCCAGAATAAGATCCATGAGCCCAATCTGGTCTCCAGGAGCAGCCAGTAGCCAGGGCATTAAGAAAAGTACCAAAATTAGATGTGACAGACGAGTTCTACAAAGCCCCTTGTTCCCTCATCCCTGCCTTGCTCCCCTCCCCTGAATACCTTTTCCTCCTCCTCCTCCTCCTTCTTCCTCCATCCCAATTATCTCCTCCTTTCATCACTGCTGGAGTTGTAAGTACAAAGTACCAATTAGCTAGTTTTCAAGTTTAATTAGGTTGGAAGGTAGAGCAAATTAAATCCTTTTATCGCAGGTTTCAAAGCGCTTTCCCATCGGGCCCACGGGATGGGTTTCCTTTGGATGGGGCCCGTGTTTGTCACCAAGGAGCTGGCCCAGGTCGCAGAGTAGGGGATGAAATGCAAGATTGGGTCTATCTCCCTCCCACCCCTAAATCCTGCACTCAGAACATCTTTTTTTTGGAGTGATTTGGGGTGCACAAACCTCTGCTCCACCTCAATGAATCGAGCATTGCTCCTCAGCTCGTTTTAAGAACATTCCAGCAGCACCAGGAATTCAGTGAGGACGCTGTGACAAAGCCCGGCAGAAGGCTTTCAAAATGCTTCAACAGTATCAAGCAGCAGGTCCACATGAATGCTTGGGAGCACCTTTATTCCCTAAACCCTTCTTCCTTTGAGGCCTGAACAAAGGCAGAAAAGCGGATCCAGGAATAAACACCTGAAGATGAAATTGCAGAGCGGACTGAGGGAGTGTTTAACTCTCAGAGACACAATTGTAGGCACAATTTCTCTTCCTCTTGAGCTCTGAGCTCTGCACTTCAATAGAATCTGGCTCCCTCCACGGAGCTGCTGGGCAGGGACGCCTGGGAAAGCTTCGGAATTCATCCTCAGCCCTGCTCCTGGAATCCCTGGTGGTACCAGCTGGATTTCCTGGTGCTCTAACCCTCTCCCCTGTGCTTCCCCGTGTGTTGCAGACAAGCCACTACCTCAGAGTGCCCCTGGAGGCATCATTGGGATCGTGGGAGGCGTCATCGCCGCCGTCTTCATCATCGGCGTGGCCGTGACCGTCATCATCGTCTACAGGCGGCAGCAGAAGAACCGCTCCGAGACCAACAACGACCTGTGAGTAGCAGAACCTCTGCCCACTGCAGGTGCAGCTGCTCTGGGGATGTGGGACAGCACCTCTGGCCCTTCCTCTACCTGCACAATGGGAACACTTGGCAGCAAAATGTTTTGCTGATGTTTCTGTCTCACTCCTCTGATCCGCTTCCCTTCCTTGGGGCTTCCTGGTGCTCCCCGTCCTGCTCTCTCCTGTTTCTGAGCTCCTGTCACGAGCCTGAAGTGGGAGCTGGAGCACAGGGATGCCCCTCAGGTGCTGGGGTTGCTGTGGCACGTCCTTGGGGCAAAGGATCAGTGCTGCTGTCCCCTCCATGGGTAAAGAGGATCCTGTTCCTCCTTTCTCAATGGCTTCAGGCTCCTGAATGAGACTGAATCACATCCTGCCCTCAGAGAGGGGTCTCTGACAGACCCTGAGCACCTCTGAATGCACCCCAAAGAGTCTGGGAAGGGTTCACACCCTCCAGGATTGCAGTTTTGGGCCTATGGGGGACACAAACTCTGGCCATGGCAGGGACAGAGGCCACCACAGGGGCTCCTCTTGGGCAGGAGTTGCTTTGCTCTGCCCAGCACGGGGCAGCACAGATCCCAGGCAGGGAATTGAGTGGTGTGGAGGTCACTTTATGCAGCAGGAACCTCTTGAGGAGCATTTACCCCAGGCTCAGCTGAACAGCTCTATCTTGTCACCAGCTCCTCACTCCCTCCCTCCCTTCCCACCTCGCAGGGGAGGCACAGAAAGCCCAGAGCCCAGAGGTTGCTTTTATGTTCCCCCCCCCCCCCNCGCACAGACCCGAGGGTTTTTTTTTTGTTCCCCCCCCCCCCACCTCATTGTTGTTACACCTTGGGCACATTTTGTGCTCCATTTAATCCCATTTGAGGGAGGGCACTGGAGGATAGCGGGAGAGGCAGGGGAGAGGAGCGGGGGAGCGGCAGGAGAGGCAGAAAGGCACACAAACAAAAAAAAAAAATAGCACCACAAGGGGAAATTGCATCAACAGCAGCGGGCCTGTGATGGAGATGCATTCTGACAATCCACTTCCCACAATGGCCCTCCACCAGGCTCGGGGAAGAGCCACTTTAGCTGAGAATAGAAACACAACTGTGCCCTGCTCTGCAGAGGTGCTGCCTCTATTGTGGAGGCTGATCCCGAAGGTAATAGCATTTCTTTTCTGTAGAGCCATGAAGTCAATGTTCTACAGAGCCCCGGGGACCTGCTCTGCCCTCCCTGCCACCAGCACATTCCAGTCCCACGCTGGAATCCAAGGGAAGGCTCCCATCTCCATCAGATCTGGTGGAGCCTGCACAGAGAGGAGGGAGGGGGGCAGCCAGCTAATTAGTGGATCAGAGTTTTAATAAGTTTTGTAAAAGGATTAGACACATCTGTGCATGTGAACAGAATGTGCAGAGACAGTCTCTAGGCTGGGATTATGGTGGCTGCCAATCCCTGTGCTCTGGGGTAAAAGCTGATCCTTGGCGAGGGTCAGGGATAAATGTCCCTGCCTGGCAGAGCATGCCCATGAGGAGGATTCACATTCCTACTGGGAAGCCCCTGGCAGGGCTACCATCCCAGAAAAACCAGGCTGGGGCTGGCATTGCCTCGTTACCACTTTCTGCTACCTCCCAGCCACAGCACAAACCACACTCCCACGGGGTGATGTGGAGCCATTCCCAAGCAGGTATCCCAGCTGCACCCTCGGGATCTGCAATCCAACGTGGGGATTTGCCTGGAATAGGCACAGAATGCTAGGAGGGAGTTTATTTCCATTAACAATTCTAATTGGGGTGAGACAAAGGGCGCGGGGGACTTCCTGAGGATAATCTACGTGATTGTATTGGCACTTTGGTGACAAACAAAATCAAACCCCTGGGCACGTCAAAGCAGCAGAACGTTTTCTCTCCTGCTTTCTGCTCAGCAGCTTCTTCTTCCCCTGCAGGATTGACCTGCCTCCATCCCACAAACCTGCCCCTCCACCAAAGAGGAAACAGGACATGAAAAGCCACCTGACTCCAGAAGATATCCAGGTAAAAACCTGCAAATTCCTGCCTCTGACATGGAAAACTGATTCCAAGCAGTGTCTGGATTTTGGGAAATCAGGGTTGCAAGAGCAAAGAAGCCCCTGGCTTAAGTTTGAGGGGCAGAAAGTAAGGATTTTTTAAGGCTGGGTTGAATGGGCCTCTGAGCAATTTGGTCTAGTGGGAGGTTGGAACTAAATTATCTTTAGGGTCCCCTCCAGCCCAAACTGTTCTATGTTTCTATAACCCTGTGACTTGTCCCCCCCGAATTCCCAGAGTCTGGCACTAACTGAAAGCTGTAATTTAGATTCTGCTCCGCCTCTTTTGTGGATATTGAATTCTGAAGGGGTTGGTTTTTGGCTGTGGTGCCACCTGAGGCTGCCCCAAGCTGTGCCAGAGGACAACCCTTGCTCTTCTCACCCCTCTTCTCCAGGTTGTTCACTTGGACAACATGAAGCACGAGGAGGAGATCCAGAAGTTCCCTCTGCAGACTCCCTACTACGACATGGCAGCCCCTGAGCCCTCGCCCTACAGTGACAAACTGGTAAGGACAAGGGGTGACAGTGGTGCTGCTGCCACCTCAGCCCAGCCTCGCCTGGCTCACAGCACCTCTCACCCTAAAAACCAACATCCCCACCATCCACAGCCCAGGATTATCCTGCCCTGGAGGAAAGCAGCCTCCACGCTCTGATCTCAGCCCACCCTGATTCATCCGTCCCTAAGTCCCAGAGCTGTGTTTTTTATGGGTCAGCCCTCAGTAAAACGCCCTGCCCACCCCAAATTCTCTACCTGCAAGCCACCTACCCCAGCCTGACCACTCCTCTAAGCCCCTGTTAGAGTTTGCAGCTGCAGGAAGCAGCAGTGGGAGCTTCACAAAGCAATTATCTGCAGGGCAGAGCGTGCCAGCGTTTGACTCTCACTTGACAACAACAAGTTCAGTTCTTTAAACCCTTTTTTTCCTTTTTTTTTTTTCTTCTTTTTCTGGTGTGTGGATTTGTTCAGCCTCAGATGGGGAGATGTTAATGTGAGGCAGCAGCAGCAGGGAGAGATTAAGGGTCAGGAGGAGATGCTGGCAGTCACATGGGAAAGGCTGGTTTTCAAGGAGTGAGGAAATGTGAGATGCAAAGGCGTAGGGAACAGAAAACAGGTAAGATCTGAGTGGTTTTTTGATGAGAAAACAGAAAACCATCCTCCTCCCAGGCCTTGGACAATATCCTTTCCCTCCCTCACCCCGTGGCATGGGGATACTCTGTCTTTTCATCCACAGGAGACAAGATATCCCAATGAAAATCCTTCAGGTCTCTCCCAAACTCCTCCTCACGAGGAGTTCAGAGCACTGCACGCCCAGCCTGGTGCTCCAGCACTGTGAACTCCCTGGCTGGAGAAAGGTGTATAAATATCAGCCCAGACTGGAGTAATTTTTTATGAGCACCACTAATTACAACCCAGTTCGTGCCGGTGTGCCCCTGCCATGTGTGTTCCTGTGCAGATAATGGAAGGACAGGGCCCAGTGACCTTTAGCTGGCACAAGTCTGCAGTGAAGCAGATGCTGAGGGCGTTGGAAACCAAAAGCCACAGCTCTGTGCTGAGCTGGGTGGATGTGATCCTATTTACTCCATCCCTAAAGGAAAACTCCCCCTCGGAGCCCTCCCTCAGTCCTGGGGCTGGTCCCCGGCTCTTTCTAATCCTTGCTGAGTTTTAAATGAACCACAGGATGTTGGAGCGAGACAACTGCTTGAAAAGCATCTGAAAGCTGAATTTCAGGCAAGCAGGAGGATGGAGGAGCTCATTTTGGGAAATAACGAGCAGTCAGTTAATTAAGTGGCAGAGTTAGTGATGTGAGATGGGGCCTGATGGGTTGCTGCTCCGTAACCATGGGAACAGAGTTTGCTGCTCTCAATCCTGGCCGGAGAAGATGCATTTCCATGTCCCACGCCTGGCACCGGCTGCTCCTCGCCCGTGGATTCAGCCAGGAGGTGACGGACTGTGGAGCTCTCGTTTCATTTGGCCCTCGAAGAACCAGCTCTGCAGCAGGGACGCGGTGTCTGGGGCACTCCAACTGCTGCCACAGCTCTTGGCACGGGCCTGGCACAGCTGTGGCTGAGCCCTGTCCCTGCTCAGCTCAGCTGGGAGCGTGTCAGGCTCACCCAGCACGTACCTGAGCCGTGCTCTGGCTCTCTGCCCCAGCAGCAGGATGAAGCTCGCTCCCATTCCTTGCTAAACCACTGCATCCTTTGGGCAGGCAGCTGGCTGTTTGAGTTTGGGACTGGCAAGGGAGGGAAGGGTGTCCCTGGCTGCCAAGGAGCGCTGATTTGGCCGGATTCTCCCCAGATCACACGGGCAGAACTCGCTGCCACAGCCAGGCCAGGGCTGGGTGGTGTTGTCCGGCCACGCTTTGCAAAGGAACAAGCTTTGCCTTCCTCCCTGCAGGGAAAAAAGTGGCCTGCATCACTTTTTTCACCCTTGCAGCACTGCAGCAGCCTCCTTTTCCTGTCACAGTGGGATTCTGAGGAGTGGGAACCTCCAGGGAACAGCAGTAGGGATGGTGGGGGTTACCAAACCAGCACCGTGGGATGGAGCAAGAGCTGCCCAATCCTTCACCTGAGGGCTGGGTCAGCTGGAGGATGAGGAGGGAAGCACATCCCTGGTCTCTGCCAGGCTCCCTTTGGCACAGCCGTGCTCCCACCGTGCTCAAAATGCAGATGCAGGCGGCTGCTCCGGGGTATCCGTGGTTCTGGGATCCTCGAGATGGAAAGGCACAGCAGAAAAGCTGGATATTCTTGTTCTGCCTGTTCTTCATCTGGAGATTTGGCTTGGGAGGGGAGTGAAGAAGATGAGAGTGGAAGGGAGCGGATTCTGCAGGAAAATGGGGCGGGTGCATTCAGCTTTAAATGAATTGTGCAAAACCTCGTAATTTGGGATAAACCAGATTTATCACGAGGCGCATGAAAGCCACTGCCTGGGGTTGGCGATTTCACAGCGCTAGAATGGGAGTCAGGGAGTGATTAGAGATGGCAAAGAGCGAGGGAGGGGGGAATGGGAGAGGTGCCAGGAGAACATGAAAGAGGCAGGTGGAGGAGGAACCTCCAGAGAGGGTGTGCAGGGACGTGCGTGTGGACATGTGCTGGCAGGGGACCAGGACAAGGGGAGAGGCTGGGGCACGCCAGCAGGGTCAGGATACCTGCAGGAGGGAGCAGAACTCTGAATGGATATGTATTTTTAGGTGTTGCAGGCTGTGGGAAGGCCGACACAGAGCTGAGAACTCCGAAACGCCCAAGGACAGTGGCGTGGATGCTTGAGGCTGCAGGAGTGGGTGTAGGGCTTGGGGGGCTGCCTGCAGTGATTTCTTTGAGCAGTTTTGGGGTGACAGTGAGGATATCAAAGCAGGAGGAGGGTGGGGAGTGTGTCTGAGGTGTGTGGGTGCAGGCAGGTGTGCTCTGCCCATGCTTTCGTGTCAGGTGGATGCTCCGAGTGTGTGCGAGAGGCAGCAGGAACCAGAGAGAGGTGGAGGCACGAGTGAGTGGAGGAGCAGAGCTGTGATTAGTGTCCGTGTCAGCAGGGCCCATTTGCACAGGTAGAAGGGGAAGTTTCATTGCTGCAGACAGCAGAATAATTCCTCTGGGTTTGCAGGGCAATTACCGGGGTGCCGATGGTGGTGATTTACACCCAGCGCTTGCGTGAGGCAGTGCCGGGCCTTGTATACAAGGCACATTATTGATATTGTAATAAATTCTGCTCCAAACAGGCAGCAAGGAGCAGGAGGGAGCCCAGGAGTGGGAGAAAGGGAGGGAAATCCGTGGAGAAAACACCTCCTGTGGGGAGAAAGCTGGAGAGGAGTGAGGCAAAGTAGACAGGATAGGAGTGAGGAGGTGAGACCTGGTCTGCCTTTCTCCAGGAGCAGGGGAGGTACCGAGACACAAAATTCGGGGGGAAAGAGCACTGCAGGGCCTAGGTTTAGGTCTGAGGCTGGAGCTGGCATTGCTAACATTGCTAAATGGCCAAGCTCTGGGTCCAGACACGAAGCAGAGGCTCCGCAGGACGCGCAGCTTTCATGCCAACAACGCGCCACTGCCATCTGGCCACCAAGGGCAGGACAGAGGTGACCTCCAGCCCTCTGCTCCTCCAGCTTCCAGCTTTGCTGAGCACTGGAAATGCTGCTGCAGCCCCGTTCCCCATCATTCCCCTCATCCCCATGGCTGGGGGGCAGGATCAGGGAGCCAAGCCCTGGCACAGGCCAGCGCAGCAGGCAGGGATAATCACTGACTGAACAAGCCCTTCCAGCAGCAGGCACTCAACCAGCTCATCACAGGGCTATCAACTTCTGAAAACGGCTCAGCCACAGCTGCTAGGTGGCTGAGGACACTTCCAAACAAAGAGGAGAGAAACACTTTCAAATTAAACACCTTTTGCATCGCGTCCATGCAGTGCAGCCATTTTGGAAAGGGGAGAGAGAGCCTGGAAAGCTGTTTTGTTTGGAAGAGACAACTCTCTCCTCTCAGAGAAGCTCAGCAGATGCCTGGCTAATGCTGGCACCGAAACCAGCCCCAAAAGTGAGGATTAAAGAAACTCCACGGGGCGAGAAGCCAGGATCCCCCTCACACCGTGGCTGCTGGCCCTGAGGTTCCTCCTGGTGATCCGTGTTCCCCGCTGAGCCACGAGCTCTCTGGGCCATTCTGCCTTCCAGGCTTCTCCCATTATTATCTGCATGAAGGATGTCTGGGTAGGAATGAGCAGACAAATTGGATAATATTCCATTCATGCAGTTCTTGCTGATAAGCCTGCTTAGTGAAGGAATACCCATAAATATTTCCATGCCAAAGGAGGATGCTTTCAGCATCTCTTAGACCGTGTTACGGTGACAAAACCGTGCTGCAGAGTTGATCTGCAGTGCCAAGGCTCGTGTTGAATGAGGCACTTCAGAACTCCACAGTCCCCACGCTGGGGCAAAACAGCAGTGGTGGCCAAGCAGTGTCCCTCCCCTGTGGCCATGCCTTTGGGGTTCTGGCTTTAAAGCCATTCCCTCTGGGTATCTCCTTCTCAAAATCCAAGCCAATGATTTTCACTCATGTCCCCAAACCTGAGTTTGCAATGAATCCCTAATTCTTGGGTCAGAACAGACAGCTCAGGTGCCTGGTGAGGTCTGAATTCACTGATCCAGCCCCAGCTAAGGAAAATGCTGATCCCAGAGGGGTTCAGAGGAAGGTGAGAGCAGCGAGATGCTGCTGGGAGCAGCCCCAGTGGAAGGGGCAGTGGCTGGGAGTGCTGCCAGCCAGGGCTGGGTCACTGAGCTCTGCATTTGGGGGAGCAGTGCCTTCGGGACTTCTGCTTTGATTTGGGATTTTACCTGACTGATTATTCATTACCTCCCTACCTCCTTCTTTTTAACTGTTTTTTCTTCCTCCTCCCCTCCTTCCTCACCCTTTTCTTCTTTCTTCCCCTTCACCCCCCGTGTCCTGTCTCACCCCTCACCATCTGCACGCACCCTCTGTCCTCACTCCCCACCTCCTCTCCGATTCCTCCCTCGTGTCCCCCCACCGCCTTGCTGCTCTCTTCTCTCCAGAACCCCGGCAACAAGGACTGTGATGTCCAGTATGCAGAGCTGGACACGTCCGCTCTGGCCGCGTCACCCAGCCCTCGGACCTCCATCCATGCTGGCGGAGACCTAGTCGAGTATGCAACCATCCAGCCCAACTTACGCTAGCGCATGTCACTCTAGGCCCTTTCCCCTCAGTTCTGGCCTCAAGGTACACACGGCACTCTGCCTTCCTCACTGCACCCCTCAAAATCACCGCTGCCCTCTCCCTGGATTCCTCCCTCGCTCTGGAGCGCTCCCTCTGCGTCCTGTCCGTCCCTCCCTGCCTGCTCTCTCTCTCTTTCTGCTGCCCTGGTGTTTGGGGGTGCTGCCTGTGCCTTGCCTCGCCTCTCTGCATGCTCTTTTTGCTGTGTTTCCCTTTGCTTCCCGCAGCCAGGCATGTGGGAGAGGGGCAGAGGGTTCGTGGCTTCGTGTCAGAGCAGGGCTTTGCCCCCCGCTCCAGGTGGGTTGGAAGTTCCTGCTCTGGTTTCGGGGAATTTCTGCGGCACCTGTGCGGAATCAGGAGTCAGAGATGCTAAGAGGGGTTTTCCAAGCCAGGACAAGGAGGGGAGGGAAAGGAAAAAGGGGCTGACTGAAAGGGAAATTAAAAAAACAGAAGAGCTTGTGTGCATGTGGAAGTAAGTCTAGAGAAGACGGAGCATATGTGCATGTGTGAAAGAACAAGGTGGGAGAGGATGTGAGAGAATATGGGAACACCTAAACGTTCCTGCAGCTGAAAGACTCCGTGGGTAAGAGAAAGGCAGAGAGGGACTGTGCATGTGACAATAACAGGGCTGGCGTGGCGCGACGTTGGTGCAGGTGGCAAATTTGGATGCTTGGGAGAGAGGGAGATGGATTATTTCCCTTGGTGTTCTCCTCTCAAAACTAGGCACAGACTGAGCCCTGTTCTCCTGATCGAGTGTGACCAAGCTTTTTCAAGCTCAGGTCCTGTGGCAGGGAGTGATTAGGGCTCAGTTGGTTTTTCTGGATCACCTCCAGCGACCCTCTGCATGCTGTTTTTTTAGTGGAAAGGGGTGACTTCAGCTCTTCCTATGTTCCTTTGCTCTATAATCACAGCTTTTTCTCAGTTATTAAAGTCACCAGGTCCCTGAAAGGGAGACATCTCTCCTTTCCCACCTTTGCTGGATGATGAGAAGTGTTTTTATCCGAGGAAATGCCACTGGTACCTCTCTCCTTGGCTCCAGCTCTCCCTACATTCCTTTGCCCCATAATCACAGCTTTTTCTCAGTTATTAAAGTCACCAGGTCCCTGAAAGGGAGACATCTCTCCTTTCCCACCTTTGCTGGATGATGAGAAATGTTTTTATCCGAGGAAATGCCACTGGTACCTCTCTCCTTGGCTCCAGCTCTCCCTCACTCCTGTGCATTCCTGAGGTTGTGGTGACTCCAGGTTCTGCCTTGCTCCTTCCCCTTTTTTTGCTGCCTTTCCAGCAGCAGGAAGGGGCTGTGGGTTTCAAGGAAGGGACAGGTGAGGAGAAAAGGCAGACAGCAAATGGACAGAGAGGAGCTGCTTTACAGGTCCCTGAATCTCTCCTGGTCACCCCAGGTAGATCAGAGGAGGCTCAAGAGAAGCAGCATCTTGGGGATGGAGAGGGACAGCTTGGAGAAGATAAAGAAGGAAAGGAGGATAAGCAGGAGAAAAACAGCATTTTTACAAAGCCCCCCCTGGACAATCCTGTTGCTCAGGGTCTCCCTGAGATCAGGAACTCTGTGGGTGCAGGTGCAGCACCCACACCTGGGTGCAAGGTGTGCAGGGGGCTGCTCCAGTGTGCCTCTATCCCTGTGCTCCCTGGTTTTCCCGTGCTGGAAGCAGCCCTGTAGCTCCCCTGCCGTAGCTAAAGCCCTCCTAGGTGAGTGTCTGCAGCAGCCCTGGCCGGAGCAGATCCATAACCTCTCTCTCTTGCGGTGTCTCACCCACTCCTGCTCCCAGAATGAGGATCAAGGTCTTCGTAGACGTAACGAGCGAGAGTGGACAGTAAGTTTTGGACCGGTTTGGTTTTTCCTTCTCTCCATTTGCTTGTGGGGGGCTGTTGGTCACTGGGCAGAGGGGCTGGGCAGCTCCCAGGCACTTCCAGCCTCCCGCATCCTCTCTGGGGTGAGAATTCCAGCCCTGAGGAAGGGGTGGTTGAAACCAGCCACTCTCCCTCGTGTCTTCGCCTCCCGTTCCCAGCAGATTCTTGGGCTGCTCCCACTGCTCCAAACAAGGCAAGAGCTCCCTAATCCATCTTGGGAGGTCTCGCCTCGTCCTCCCCGGGGTGGGGAATTTTATTGTCAGCAAAAGGACAGTAATCCTCCAAATCCAAATTTGGAAATCCTCCCAGTCTCTCTGAAGTAAAAATAAAGCCAGTCATATGGCGCTTTGAAGGTGTAATCTCCCTGCTAAGACACACCACAGATCAGGGCAATTTCATTTTTTTTGATGCTTTTTTAATTATTTCCTCCCCCTTCACCTCCCCACACTCCAGCTCTCGGTTTTGCTTGGGAATTTCTTGTCCCTGTTGCAGCAAGAATAGCTGGAAACCATCAGACTTGGATCAGGAACACAACAATTCAGTGACCAGGGTTCAGGTTCCCTTTTCCAAATTGCAGGAGAAATAAAGCAAAGAGGTGGCTCCTTATTAGTTTCCCATTTTTAAAGGATGATATCAGCCCTGCCTTGACTCCAAAAGGGTGGGGAGGAGGATTTGAGAGAGAAACAGCGAGGAGGGAAATGTTTGGGATGATTGATGGTGTGAGGTGCTGTAGGAACACGGACCAGGTACGTACCAGAGGCAGCAGGGGAAGAGAAAAGCATGCTGTGAGAAGGAATGCAACGTTCTGAGCAAGTCTTCTGCATAATTAATACTTGCATGTGTCTGAATGCACCCCTCTTCGTAGGTCCTTGTTCTGTATTTTGGGGATTTCAGCTCCATCTTTTTATTTCCTGAACCCAGGGGTGAGTCCCTCTGTCCCATCCACCCTCAGTTTTGTCCTCACAGAAGCCCAAGCTCAGGACCACTGGTTCCTGCTCATCCCTGGCACATCAATGCTTGTTCTTCACTCAGGACAGGGATTATCCAAGAACTCCCTCACAGATAAAGCAGCAAACAGAGCAGGAACCTGCCCAGGGATACCTAAAATCATGGCCATACTTGGAAGTGGAAAAACAGCCTGAATGCCCCGAGTAGGGAGTTCAAACCCAAGGGAGGAGAGGATGTGAGGCTCCCAACACCACAAGGAAATGCTTCTTTTTTTTGGTTCCCAGTGTATTTTCTGTCCCCCAGCACCTACAGCCTCTGCACTGGCTGCTCCTCAGTGGGACAGCAGCTTTGTGTGGCTGTCACTCAACAGAGCTGCTTCTTCCTGGCCATCAGCCTGTGCTGCAGCCCAAAATTCAAAACCAACAGATGAGGAGCGGTCAGGGTAGTAGCAGCTCAAAATTTCAGCAGTTTTGAGCAGCAGGAGCTTTTCCCAGCCAGGAAAACACCGGTGAACACATTCCATGAGTGCAAAAATGTGTTTGCCTTGAGCTTGGCCAAGCAGAGAAAAAACCATTACCCGTCCAACTCTCACCTGTAAAATCTTCAGATTTCCCAAAAAATGTAGCAGAGAAATGTTCAGGTCACTGAGAAGGAGTTTTTCACTTTCAGACCAGTAAGAACTCATTATTTTGAGATGATTAAAAGTACGGGACATGGTCAGCTGCTGCACAGCTCCTGTTACCCAAAGAGATGTTCTGCAAACAGAAGAAAAGATGGAACAGGGTGTGGAGGGATGGAGAAGGGTTGAGAGCAAGTCATGGCAGAAATGAAAGCTCCCTAATTCAATCAAATAAAGCCTGTTTAAAGGTAATCTGCCAGGCTGTCTGAAATGGATAGATTGCTGACATCCCCTTTAATCAAGCTCTTGGAAATAAAACTGAGAGGGGAGGATGTAACCCAGATAATGAAGAATTGCATGGAGTCATGCTGGAGACAAAGGCAACTGGGAGAAGTCAAGTGGGGGAAGGTGGTAGAATCGTGTGCCAGCTCAATTTAATTAGTTCATTATCCCTAATTTAATTTCAAACTTCGTTAAAGATAAATTAGATTGGGGAAAAGTCACAGTGGGACTGGGGAAGGAAGTCAAAGGGCACCGGCTGCTAAATGTGTTAGAAAACACCAGGCTGGTTCTGTTCTCCTCCCTTTTGCCACTCGGAAATGAGTTCAGGGAACAAAGCAGGAGCAGAGCAACGCCTGGTTCAGGTGCTGAGGAAATGTAAAAGGAGACAGGGAATTCCCTTCCTTTGGCCCTGACATTCTCCAGCCGCCCTGCCCTGACCCCACCGGTGAGCAGTGAGCACAAAACAGGGGCCAGCAAGAAAAGAAGGATTTGTTTGCTCTCACCTGTGCAAGAAGCACTGACAGAGCTGCTCTTGGTGTCTTTGGCAATGCTTCACGGGCTCCTGTCTCGTGGCCACATTAACTGGGAGATAAGCAGGAAGAAAAATGCTTTCCTGACCCGGTGTATTGTCACAGCCAGCCCACAAAGAGTGCCTGACAGCCTCCCCTGATCACACCCAGCTCAATTTCCACTTGTGTTAACTGAGGAGCTCCCTCCTAGGAGACCTTTCTGTCCATGAGACCTGCACACAGCACTAGCAAATCCTCTGCTTCTCTCTTGCGTGCTCAAAAAAGCACAGAAACCTCCCCTCCCACTTCATTGATAACAAATTACGAGAAACCCCTTTGCCTGCTTTGTCTCACTAAATTCCTGTAATTAAGACAACTTCCCTTTCAGGTTAGCTTAACCCAGAAAATTAATGATCTCTATAAAGCAGGAGGAGAGCATGGCTAAATACAGACTTTTTTCCCCCCTTGCAGGTGTGGAAAAGGGTTCTGTTGAGTGTGAGAGTTCTTGAGAGTAAATTGTACAGGGAGAGGGCTTTGCACACCCCTTTCTCCCTATCTGTGAGCCCTTTTTTATCTCTTTTTATCAGCTGAGGCCATCAGAAGAACAGCAAACATTTTTTTAAGGTTAAGGTAGAGTCAGTGGGGCTTTTTCATGGCCCCTGGCTTGGGTTCCTCCAGTTAAAGAGCTCTAATGCTGCACTTGCCCACATTTTCACTTGGAATTAAAAGGCTAAAGCGGACAAAACTGTGGGAATGGCCCTCCCAAATTTAGGATACGAGCTCAGCAACTCCACTACTGACTTTTAAAAGCTCAGTCTGTAGGATAAACAGTTTTGCCAGTGGAAGGGAAATGAAAATGAGGTTGACCTCTGCGTTGCTGCTGTTTCCCTGGGGCTCAGGCAAACTTCTCCTCACTGGGCTCAGCCAGGCTGTTCCCAAAATTGCCTTCGTGCCTCTCCCAGCAGTCTGAGCCATCAATAAATTATTCTCAACACCTTGTTTTCTATAAGATTTTTTTGTTTTTTTCAAGCATCCTGGTGAAATATTCATCCAGGAGCTGGCAGAGGATGAGCAGAGTGGGTTGTTCTGTTCCTTCAGGCATTTTCTCCTGAGGGTCAGACCCTTGTCCTCTCCACTGAAATCACTGTTCCCGGGATTTTGAAAGGGAGCAAGGAAGGACTCAAGGGCAAGCTGCTTGCTTCAAACAGCCCCCGCTCAAACCACAGGCATCAAAGTGTTTTCCAGCGCTGTTTGCTCCCTCTTGGAGAAGAAATTATCTCCAAGGTGAGCGCCCCTGAGCGCAGGTTGGCTTTAAAAACATCCTCGCTAAATGCCCCTCCTGCTTAGGTCATCCTGAAGGGTTTCCAGAGCAGGAAAGGGTCTGGGAGCAGGGAGGAATCCTTCCCATCTGCTGCCACCCTCTGGGGAGCCGCAGCCCTGGGCTGTGGGAGAGATGCTCCTCAACCCCACCAGAGCAGAGCATCAACACACACCCCGGCAAAATCACGGGACCGACACAGCAGCCTCGGGTTTGAAAGTGGTTTGATGCTCTGTGTAGCTGATTTGACTCACAAAACCGGCCCCGAGGCTTCCCGGGGAGCTGTTCACACAGGTAAAGCCAAGCGCTCCTGTCTCCCACGTAAACATCAGGCACAGGAACCTTGTTTTGCATCCCGAGTCCCCGCTAGGACACATGTGCCCTTTGAATGGAAGAGCACGGGCCAGGCTCAGATTAACGATGCCTTCAAGCGCTGCTTTTCCAAAACTCAGGTGTGGAAAGAGTTAGAAAGCGTGAAAATGAACTGCCCTACCTCGGCTGGCTGCTTGTTTTGTCCAGAGAGCAGAGTATTTACAGACAAGGGACAAACCATGCCCCAGCCATACATATTCATCAGCGATCTGGGTATTTCACAGAGCGAGACAAAAACTTTGCAGTGTGAGGATTTATCACCTGGGTTTCCATTTTCCTGAAGCAGCAAGCTTGGTGAACTGTTTAATATTCCACCCTGCTTGCTCTCTGTGTGTCTCAGCAAGGAACTGAAGAGCTGTGTGTTGTTTTTTGGCCGGTGATCCCGGAGTTTTCACCCGTTGACTTTTGTCTCTACTTGCAGAACTTTGGAAAGTGTCACTCAGAGATATCGAATGCGAGTGATTACCTGACCCGCTGTTACTCACATGAAGATCGATATCTGGAGAAGATCCCTCATGTCTATGCCCCCTTGTCAGACCTCCCACAAGATCTTTATCCTCACCATTCCGACATCTCCTTCTGCTGCCCACCTCCCGGCTCCCGGGCTCCTTACATCTGTCCTAAGGAACAGTATGTTTAAAGTGTCTACACGGCAAAAAAAAAAAAAAAAAAAAGGAAGAAACTCATGGTTTTCACCTCTCCTGTCGCTCAACAACCAAGGCCTTCCAGCCCCCCCCTCCTCCCTTTGCCATTGCTCATTTTATTGATTGATTTTAAATCCGGGTGCGATTGCCATGATTAGTTCCAAGTGTCTGCCTGGCTTGCTAATGCTCAAGGGAACACTCTGCCTTCTCCCACGTCTCCTCCGGTACCTGCATCTTTCTTTTCTCCTCCCGGCTCTGTGTGTGCATGTGTCTGTGGGTGACAGCTGCCCTGTGGTGGATGGGATGTGCCCAGCCCGCTCCAGTGTCCGTAGGTTTTTCCCCTGTGTCAATCCCTGCACTCTTTGCACTGGAGTAGCTGGGTGTGGATTCTTCACAGCCCTTGCTCCAGCTTGTGTGAGGTTTTACAGCACAGCCAGTGTTCAAATCTGAGGCTGTGGCTTTTTACTTCTTTTTTTTATTTATTTTTCCCCTGCTCCTTTTCCCCCTCGGAAGTGGGGATGGCGAATCCCCGATGTGAAACAGCCAAGATTGCTGAACCAAATCATAAGATGCTTATAATGAAAGATGCTCAAAACCCACCCAAAAATAGAGATCAGGACTTGGTTTAGGTGGTTTGTTTCTGTCCTTTTCTCTTCCTGTTCCCACTCCCAATCTCTTGGATTGACTCTTTCAAAGGGGACATCTTTTGGAGTCAACACATTTGGAGAAAGCATCCTTTAAATAACAGGTCTGATAACCTGAAACCCAAAGGAGAAAATAATTATAAAGGAAAACATTCTCTCTAATTTTCCTTTCAAAGCCTAACGTGGCCCCCCACGAGCTTTTCCCCCCTCTCTTCCTTGCATCTGTTGATTGGAATTTTAAAATTAACTCAGGCAGAATATGAAGAATAAATCAGGATTTCAGGTAATCTCCTTGCTCTTAATGAAGGATAAAAGCCAATAGAGGAATCTGGCCTTTTAACTTTTATAAAAGCATCTTAGTTTTGGGACTACACCTTTTTTTTGATATTGGAATGTGTGTGGGTGTGTAAATCCAAACGTGTACATTCCCGTGACCACAAAGTGTTTTAGAGAAGGGAATTTATCTCCACATCACATTTGTGTTCACTTGTATTAGAGGCAAACAAAAAATAAATATCGATATCCACTTCAATGTATAGAAAAGCAAAGAAGAGGAAGAGGAGGACGAGGAATGAACATCCTGCCTAAGAGCTTGGTTTCAGGGATGACTTCCATCTGTGTCACCCATGGCATGGACGAGGTGATGGCTGGGATGGTTCTGAACGAGGGGATAAAGCTTTGTGCCCAGAGGCCATTTCCTTTCCTTTGGCTCAGGTTGGGAGTTTGGCATCCTGCAGACATTAAAAATCCTTCTGGAAAATGTGAGGATGCTCGAGCTAAGGGTGTGTGGGAGGGAGGGGTGGGCACCACGCCCTTATTCTGCTGCCCAGGCACCCAAACCTGCCAGTGCTGCTCGTGCTTGTGAGAAATGGAGCTGCCAGCCCCTGTCAGGGGAGGTGTGACCACTCGGATGTCCCAGCCCAGCTCCTGCCCCACCACCCGCACCGAGGCACCTGATTATTTCCATGGATCTGGATCTCAGCAGCTCTGGTTGTTCTCTGCCCTTGCTGTGTCCCCATCGCCTCCAGCCTCACCCTGCCTGTCCCTCCTCCTCCTCCTCCCTGCAGCAGCAGCACATCTGTGTCCCTTTACCTCGTGGATCCCCTGCAGGCTGACAAACACATCTGGATGTGGGAGAGGAGTTGATGCTCTGGTCAGTGGGGCAGCACAGCCCTGTGGGGGATGACACCTCGTGCATGGATCCCCCCGAATGGCAAAAACACCCCCAGCCCTTCCCCAGCCCTTCCCCAGCGCACGCTGCCTCTTCGTGCTCGAGACAGGACGGTGGCTGCTCACAAGGACAAGGTTTGCGGGGGGAATTGCTGCACCTGGAGAGGTGTTCTCCTGCTGGGAGGTGGCCTCCCACTAAATGACAGGTGGGTGCATCAGCTGAGCGACCTGGGGGTGCTTGGCTGGCTGAGGAGTGGATGAAGGGGCATTTTTGATGCATTTTTTGGCCGAGGTGAAACGGGCAGCAGCAGCAGCTTTGCCTCGTGCCGGCGCACGGAGCGCTCTCATTCCCAAAGGATCAGGGGAGTGTCATCAGGACACAGCCTTAGAGAACTCCACACGACTTTTCAGTCCCATCCTGTCAGTCCTGACTGGTGCAAACCTCTCTGGAACCGTTTGGATTCACATTTCCTCTGCCAGTCTCCTGAGGATTCAGCTGGTTTTTCCCTCACACCAAAGGACTCCAGAGCTCCATGTCTCCATTCAGATAATGTATTTTCCCCTCTGGTTTTCTCCCCAACACACCTTGGGTACTTTCTGGTTACCACAGAGCTGGAAACTGGGCGTGCTCTGAACTGAAGGCACAGCCACCACACTCAGCCCACGCTGAAGTCTGCCAAATCTGCCTTTGCTCCCTCTCTTTGGAAAGGTGAGGAGGTGCTGCAAAACCCACAGGTCTCTGATGTCCTGGGATCAACCCAGCACCACTGACCGTGAGGAAAAACAAGGAATAATCCATTCCAAACTTCCCCACCTGCATGCCTGGAACAGCAGAGTGCTGCCTGTGCTGTGGTTTGATTTGGAGCCTTCACCTGACGCGGTTTCAGACAGATCCAGGAATTTAAATGAGAAGTGGAATATGTTCAGGTCTTCAGATACAGGAGGAAAGAAGCCAGACAAAATGGTTGCTTGTCAGAGGAGGCAGAGAACACGTTGCAGGTGGTTTTCTCTGCTGTCCATGTTGGGGATGAAGATCCTTTGATGAGGAAGGGGAAGGCAGGGATCCAAACTGCAGCGTTACAGAGAAACTCTGCTTGCCTTGTGCAGCTTTGAATCTGAGCTGCCCACAGAAGTCTGCCACAAAAGTCTGCCACAAAGGGTTTTACCGGGCTTGCAGCAAAGCAAAAGGATTTCAATCCTCCTTGAAAAGGTAAAAGGCAGGAGAAGGCTCAGTTCAAAGCAGCAGTTTGACTTATGCCAGCACTTGTATTTAGTCGAGGAATGTCTTGGTTTTCTTTGCCTCTCCTGAAGAGCTGGGTTGATCTCAAAAAAATGGCAAGAGGGACTGGCCACTCGCCACCAAATTCCTTTGCACCCTAGGAAAAGGGGGAAAACCCTGCAGGAAAGCCCTGAAGTAAGAAATAGTGAGTCCACTGTTTTGGTTTTACAAAAATCTGTGCTTGGAAATGGTTCTGATTCAGGGCTCTTTGTCCTCACTCCCTTTCCCTACGGCCACCCAGTGTTTGCCCAGTGGCTCCTTCCAAACTTCCCGTGCTGCCACGGGCTTGATCCTCACTTTGCTCCAAGATAAGGCTGCCCATGCCCGGGGGGAGCTGCAGGTGCTGGAATCGGGGCCAAGGGGAGGTGTTCTCCTGCTGACACGGTGCCAATTGACTTTAAAAGGTCCCTGCTCTGGAGACTGAGCCATCCATTGCTGAGCAAGTCCAACTGGAAACTGGTGGAGTGGGATCCAGTGGGCTGGCAGTGCATGGGAGGAACTGGTGTTGTAGGATAGAGAGTCATTTAGGTTGAGAAGACCTCTGAGATGGAGTTGTTCTTCCCGTTACCGGGGTGAAATGTCGCGGTTTCTGTTCCGTGTGTTGGTGGCACTGACACCAGAGCTCTTGCAGATGGAAAAGACTGATCATAGAACTTAAATAAAAGTGAGCTGAAGAGTTACAGCAACTCCTGTCCTGCCTGTGGGACCTGTGTGGGGTGTTTGATGTCTGCCTTGCTCCCAGGGCTGGCTTCTTGCTGAGTTGTCCTCCACATCCCTCATCCCTTGCACTTCAGCTCCCAAAATGCACCCACACACACTCCTGCCTCCTCCCAGGAGCCACTGCCTGTTCCAGAGGCTCCTCAGGACTGGAATATCCCACTTTTCCTGTTGCATCCCTCCCTGCCTGCAGCACAGGGGACACAGGACTCACAGGTAAGCAGAGGAGCAGGGTTCAGTGACCTCCAAGGCTATTTCTGCTGCACTTTCCTGCCCCAGCTCTGCCCCCAGAGCAATTACGATGCTCAAGAGATGCCAATTTCGCTTCATTTGTTTGGGACTCCTCCTCCCAGCCTCCCCCTGCACGTGGGTGGGACAGAATCAGTCACAAACAGCCGGTCCTTGGGGCCAGCAGCTATTCAGGGAAAGAAAAGGGGGGTTCCTCCTCGTCTCCAGCCCACTTTTGATGCCAGTGGCCTGATTTCCTTGTGCAGGAACTCAATCCCTGTTCCAGAGGCAGGCAGACACTGAACCTGCACTGCTGGGAGCACTGGGTGTGAGCCCAGTCCAGCTGAACACTCAGAACCTCCTCAGGAGGTTCCCTATCAGACACAATTGATCAATAAACCCTTGATTGGTGGAATTTTTTAGCACTAACTCTGAGAACGAAAAAGCCCCAGGATATTTCAAAAGCTGCACCACACGAGGATGGAGCCTCTGCCTCTGGATAAAGGCCTTTTGGAACAATTTAGCCACAGATTTGGGGGTAGCAAGTGGCAGAGGGATGGGGTGAGGGGGTTCATGGAGGGAGGGGGAAAAGGTCTGAGTGCAGCCTGCACCAGCAGCAGCCAAAGCTGGTCATTACTGGGAAGGGTTTATTGGGATGAGGGAGAGAAGCTGACACAATTCTGCCAAGTTCTCGGTGTTTCTCTGGGTTGTTTCTCAGAAATGTCAAGGGGTGACACAATTCTCCTCAGGGCCAGGATATCCCATGGGATGGTGGGAGCAGAGTGCTGCCAGTGCTCTCCTCAATCTGCACAAGGACGAGTTTATCCTGCATTTCTGGACCCTGGCATCTCCCCCCAGGACTGTGCTTACTTCCCAGAAAGGGGAAAAGAGTCTGGATTTCCCTCCTGCATGGCAGCTTTTAACACATTTGCCCACAGACTGCCACCAATGCCCATCTAAACGTGGTCCATCGGAGCTGAAAAGTCACCCAAAACCCCTGGTGTGGCACCAGAAACACCTTGTACAGCTGAAAGCTGCCCACTCCAACAGAGGTGCTGGGGAACACATCCATTCCAGCTCCTTTTTTTATTTCCTTGTGGCTGTCAGGGTCAGCACTGAGTTTTGTGGTCCCTTTCTCCAGTGCTGAATGTGTGATCAGTGCCACAGTCAGAACAGAAAACTTCCTGCTGGGTCATTTTATGGCTGTACAGGAATTTATACATCTATTCATATGTATTTCATAAAATACAGCTCTTGGACTGCACTAAATATATCAAACCTATCACAACACTTCCACAGGATAAGTAAATTGATACTTAGGTAGTGAAAGGTGAAGAGCTGTTGTTTTACCATCTAATCACCTTCATCAAGATATTTTCTCCTTGAACTAAAAAAGAGGCCCCACGGAGGGTGGAGGATGTTCAGAGTGGGGTGGGGGAGCTGCAGATTCAAGGCCAGCACAGGAAAGGGCTGCACTGGAGGTTTCACATCCCTGCTGCAAACAGGGCAGGCTGAGCTCTTTATTTTTTTTTTTTGCTCTGCTGTCATGCTCTATTTTCTTCCCCTTTATGGCAGATGGGAGGTGAGGTTTTAAAGGCTGCCAAGAATGCATCCAGCCCTGCTCCTCTGGGGGAGCAGCACCAAAGACGGAATGAACTTTTCTCCAAGCTCCCTCCCACCCCCAGCCTCCCCTTCCCCTCCTAATCCAGGCTCGAGTGCCATCACTTTCGTATCACTACTAATTACATTAATTATTCTCCTCAGCATAAAACTCATTAAGCTGGAATTTACGGTTCATTAAGTCAGAGCCAGGGTTCTTCCTCGGCGCGGCGTTGCGGGGTCAGGATTATTTCTGTCCTGGCTGGGGGCAGGTTCTAATCCGTGTCTGCCTTGGCCACGCTCTGCAGCGCCTGCTGAAGGGGGACCAAAGCCACGTGTGCCACCTCAGGGGTGTCACAGCAGGCAGGGGGGTGGCTCTGAACCCCGGGAGCGCTGGAAAGGTCGGCAGTGCTGGTGTGAAATGTGGTTTGTTACAGCTCAGGGGACACCAGGTGTGATGAGCAGAGTGGGAGCAGCCGAGGGAGCACTCGAGGCAGGGTGACCCAAGGTGCAGCAGGATGTGCTCGGGGCTGTGGGGAAAGGTTGGTACCTCTGGAGATGCAGCTCCACTTCTGGTGCAGAGCTGCCCTGAGCCTCTGGAAGTCACTCCCAGCACAGGACACAGAGGATTTTGTACCTGAGCTAAGGCAAGGCGCTCAGGGGGCTGAAATAGGAGTGAGATGTTCTCCAGAGAGACCCCACACCTACTTCAGGGGTGTCCAACCACTCCCTCTGAGTGCCACGGGCTGGAAGGGCCATCCTGGCCGTGCCTTTGGGGTGACAGCAGTGGTGGGTGCCAGTTCCCCACGTGCCTTTTGCCAGGCTGGAGGGTTTATCCCACCTGCACTCCCTGAGACCCCGAGGTGGTGAGCACTTCCACTCTCCTGGGGGTGATGGTGTCACCTCCTCCCCTCCCAGGGACACCTCTCTAATTCACCAGCACCTGCCCTTCTCCTCAAGAGCAGCCAGGAGTGGTCTTTCACTGGTTTTGGAGCATAAAAACAGAGCTGGGAATGGAAGGGGAGGAGGGAAAAGGAGAAGCTGCACATGCCCTGCCTCAGCAGACGGCTCCATAGCCCCAGACCTGAGCCCAGGAGCTGGAAGGGATGGGCAGGGTCACTTCCTAAGGGACCTGATGGACAGGGAATCCATGTCCTGAGTGCAGTCCCTCCTCCTCACACCGCACAGGTTCCTACCACGCTCCCTAATTACTGTAATTAAGTAGTCACGCTGAGTGATGTTGGACACGGGGTTCAGAGTCGTTACAGCCCTGCAGGAGATTAAACCACCCCCATCTCCAGGGTCTGAGCTCTTCTCGTCGTGGTGATGATGGGTTAGAGCTCAGTTAGAGCAGGAGACTGAGCTCTGTGACACGGGGCTGTGCCATTTGTCACGGCTCTGGGGTCACAGCATCCTGGCATTGCCTGTGACTTCCACATCCCTGCAGCTCCCAGAGGTGCAGGGCTGTCTGGAACTGCACATTTGAAGCCCTGGAAGGGTGAGCTCCTTGTGGTTGGCACAAAGACGATGCCTGTTTGTCTATTTTGTCATCTGTCAGGCGTGAGGGTACAAATCACAGCTGCATTTGTGCAAGCCCTATGGAGCAGAGAGGGGCCCATCCTCACTTTATTCACTCAGTACCCACCATTTTCTCTCTCCTCTGGTCCCCTTTAGGTAGGAATTCTGAGATTAGGCAGCCACCAGGTACGATCACGGAGTTTAAATCCATTTCCTCGTGTTTTAAATCAGCCTGATCAGCTGGGAAATGGCCTTTCCTAAGGCACTGGCTGCCAATAGCAGGGGACTAAACTGGAGACAACCTTTTCAATCCCACATCTGCGCTCCCTCCCTCCCTCCCCAACCTTTCCTTTCCTCGGGGGCACCCAGTGTTTTCTCACAGTACAGGAGACAGGGGCTCAGTTCATACACAATTGGCACCTAATTCATTTCTCTGTGAATGTGAAAATCAATAGTGTTTATAGAACCCACAAAGGCCCTCCCATCGGTCACTGTCCTTGTTAGGTTCCTTTCTTGGCTGCCAAAAGATCCTTTCAGGAGGTGATTCTATGAGCTGAAGAAGGAAAATAATGATCCCCACCACTTTAATGAAGCCTGAGAAGTCTCCAGGCTTCCGCTCTTGCCCTGAGCAGAGGGAAAGAGTTTCTTGGTAATTTTATGGGATGAACCGGCTTTTCTCAGAATTTTGCCTGGATAGTCAAATTCTGGTGCTTGGTTTAGCTCCAACTGAGCTCAAAGCACCTTCTCACACATGCAAGGACCTGCATTTCTTCAGCAGATGTTCCATGATTTCAGCTCTACTTGTGCTTGCAGATTTTGTGGGCACAATGCTAAAAGCAAAGTTTGGGCTGTCCCAGAGCGCCAGAGCTCCACATCTTTATTATTATTATTATTATTATTATTATTACTACTATTACTATTACTATTACTATTACTATTACTATTACTATTACTATTACTATTATTATTATTGTGGTTTTATTTTTAATTTTTTTTTCTTCTGTTTCCTGTGCCTCTAATTTTATCTCTAGGAAGTATCCTCAAGCCAGTGTTGGATGTCTGTGTCCTGCCTGTGCTAGGAACAATTCCAGCCCCGTGGTCAGCTGCTCCATCTGGGGATGTTCCAGGGGTTTGTACAGCTGTCGACCGCTCCCCTTTTCCATCTGTTTCTCCCCTCCCTGACTCATCCATCCATTCCACCATTCCCAGCATGGCAGCACCACCTGGAGCTGTTGGAGACGGGAGTTTAGCAGAGGAGGGAGCCCAGGCTCAGCTCTCCCGTTTGCAATTGCTCTTTTTTTTCCCCCTTTTTTTCAGTGTTTGCCTTCCGAATCCCACGGAATTGTTACTAATATTCCATCCCTGCTTATTGATGGGAAACCAGCTGGAGTGTGATTGCTCGTTATATCTCAGGGCCTGCTGATAAATGTCGCTGCTGAGCTGGCCATTTCCCAGCTGCCCGGGCCTCAGATCCAGAAAACTTCATTTTTCTTTCCCCTAAAAAACCCCAAAGTGATGGGCGGCGCATTCCTCTGGATTTACACCCATCCCAAATTGGCTCCTGTGCTGGAAGGGCTTTGAGGCCCACAGAAAGGGCTCAGCTGCACCTTGCTGGCTGCTCCAGGGCTTTTGCCGGGTATTTTCAGCTCTTCCACAGCTCCATCCCTGTCCCAGAGGGCAGCAGCATCCTGGCTTGGGATGGCCCTGGGGCAAGGAGCCCAAAAATGGCTCCACATTCCCTGGGCAGAGGGAGCTGATCCTCCCCTGAGCTGGTTTAAAGATGTGACTTGGCTTTTCATCACCAGCAGCCTCAGGGCCCCAGGACCATCCTCTTCTCCACCTGCTGATCCTCAGGGAAGAGCAGGGATCAGCACGGGATGTGAGCAATGCTCCCAGTCAAGCCCAAGGGCAGGAAAAACCCACAGGAATCAGGCTCTGTGCCATTCTCATTTGTAGGGAGGAATTTATAAAGGCAGCAAAAAAACCTTCAGAGTTCAAATCCATTCTTTTTCTTTCTTTTTTTAACCTCTCCCCTTTGGAATTTCTTTTTTTTTTTCCAGCATGACACGAATACAGTCACAGAGCTCCTCAGAATATTTAGATTTTTTTTGTTTGAGCACCGGATTCCTCTGTTCCCATTCGCTCAGCTAATTACCCTTTTAGCTTGCTTTTGCTCTATTTTCACAGATCTCCTGGTTTATTTATATCTACCTATCTACAATGATTTCAGAGCCATTACTCACAGCAGCACCAGGAAACATTACATTTCCCAATTTACAATTGCAATTATGATATCCGTCAGAAACAAATGCAGCTGCCTTTAATTTTAAGCAATATTTTGATCATTGTAATTAAAAAAAGAACTTATGGCACTGCACACATTAGAGAAATTAATGTAATTTCCTGGCTGCCTTAAAAGGCATGCAAATAGTGGTCGCTGGATGAGAGATTTAGAGGGAGAATTAACCCTTTTTGGTGGCTTTTACCACTCTTCAAGGCACGTTGAAAGCCTTAATGATATGGTTTTTAAGACTTAACTTCAGTGTAGGATTTAATATGTGAGTTCTTTGTCCTTCAACTTCTTTTTTCTGCTACTTTTCTCTTTCTGAAATTGCTAGTTATTAAAGGATTTATGTGCAAACAAGACCATTTTCCTGTCACTGCTCATTTCAGCTCGCCTGTTTCGATGTGTGGGGACAGATGAAATCCAGTTGCTGATATTATAATCATCGCCACAATTGCATATTACAAACTCAATAACAAACTCTGGCACATCCCAGGTCTGCGTCTCACTGCGCTTTACAACGAGGAGAATTTACAGCCTGAGTTTGGATTAATGACACCAAAAAAAAAAAGCATCTCTGAGGGAAGCGAGGATTCAGATGAACAGACACAGAACATCCTTTTCATGGAAGTTGAGGCTCATTCAATTAATTTTAATGTGCTGCTTTAGCCGTGAAAGGTGGAAGTTTGACTTGTTGTTGTCTGAGCAGCAGGGGATTCATCAGTGCCTGGATTTTCTTGTTGTGTTATTTGCTTTCTCCTGTGATCCTTTGGCCACTGGATGCTTTCCCCAGCTTGGGGCTTGTTCTGCAGCAGTGAAATGTTAATAACAGGCGTGTGGGAATTGCCAAATGTGGGCAAACCTGGGGTTCTCCCAACTTTCTGTCCTTTCTGAGACTCTAAAATAAATAAGGAGGAGAGGTGGCCACAGCTCTTGTAGTGGACAGAATTTAATTTTTGCTCTTATCACTGTTTGTGCTGTGATTGTCCCTGCAGGTCCTGCCTGGTGCTGCACCAGTGGGAAATGTCCCTGTTTTGAAACTCCTAATGACCAAAATGTTGGGAAAAAGGGACATTCTTTGGCATCAGCAAACACACACACAGCCTGGGAAAGTGTGGGTGCTCCAGGATCACGTTGGATGAGCTGGGGGAGAGCAAAATGACACCAGACTAAATGATCTCATCCCAATTCCCTCTGCTCTGCTTTCTATTTCTGCAATCTGGTGACTGGTCTGAGCACAGATTTCCATCAGGTCCAAGATGATCTTGAGATAATTTGATGTCTGTCAGTAACAGGTAAAGACAAAAAGCCTTTTTTTTTTCCCCCTTTAAGCACCCAGAGCTACAGAAAAGAGACAATCCTATTGCAAACAGAAAATTTAAGTGTGAGAGAGGAAGGACTGGCTCCTTTTAGGAATTTTCCTTCAGGTCGGCACCTCATCAGGGTGATCACATCCTTAATTTCAGCCCGGAAAGATCAATCCAGCTGAAGGAAATCAAGCTGCAGTCAGTTGTCTGCACATCAATGCTCGGAGCATGGAGCAATAATCAGTCCCTGATCAGAACTGGCTTTGCCATTATCTGCCTGGTGCTGGGCTATGATATATGAAGCAATTTTGGCTGCGACAGTTTCTGTTCTGTGTGCAAGCAGCTCCTGACTGGTAAAAACTATACAGAATTGGGTTGGGTTGGTTTTTGGTTTTTTTTTTTCCCTTTGTGCTTTCTTTTTTTCCTTGCGAAGGAGCAATATTTTAAACTAAAAGGAGTTTTCAAACCACAGTCACCATCATTCATCTTTACAGTCCCGGGGTAGGAACAATCTCTTCATTAGACACTGAATTTTTCTCCATTACAGCACTATCTGAATGCATTTATTCAGCCATTTATTAGAAGTCACTTGATGGGGTGCAGGGAAGGAGAGGACTAAATTAAAGCAAAAGGGCTCTGTGTGTAAACACGCCTGTATATTCTAAGTGGAGAAGTCTATAAAAATATTCCAACTTAATAAGAGCCATAACTCTGGAACTCGCAGTGAAAACACCTCACTTGCTGCAGTGATGAGGAGAGGGTGAAGGGAAAAAAGGGGGTTGACCCAAGCCTCATCTACCAGCGGGTTTTTATCCAGCTGGGGCTGAGAAAAAGTGATTTCTCTTTAAATGTTACATCAGCATCCAAGTCTTTGTTCAGGGACAGCCTCCTCTGTCTCGGGCCACGATTGTCTTGTTGGCTGCACTTTGTTTTGGGAGATCTGCAGGCAGCCAGGATTGAAGTGTAACAGGGTTTGATCACGCCAGGCTTTTGCTTTTAGGATTCCCCAGGCTTGGCCTGTGCTTTGTGTTCCAGGAGTGCCTCAGGGCCGGCTGATCAGAGGCTGGGGGTGGAAATTCAGCTCTCAGTGGGATCCCACGCAGATGGAATGGGCACCACCTCGGCAGCATTGCAGGGTAAATCCCTCCTGAACCCCAGGCAGCAGAAGGAGCTCGCTAATGGGAGAGGATAAACCACAGGAGATCCCAAATGGAAATGTGAGGCCCCGACAAATTAATGCTGGCAAATTCAGACTTTATGGACAGGTCTCATCATTTTCTTTTTGTTCAGAAGAGGGGTGAGCTCACTGTACAAACCAGAACGTGCTGAAGATGGAGAACTTTGTTCTCCCATAGCAAAATCCTCCCTTCTGCTCCCTGCTCATCTCCTCCAAGCCTGGGTTTTCACCCACACTCCTCCTCCCACCCTTTTTGCTCCTTATATTTCTTCTCCTGGCCAAAGCCCTGTGCCAACAATGCCCATTTCCCCCAAACCACGTGAGCTCCTTCAGGGCAGTGCTGCAGGTTTGTACTCCGAGGAGATCACACCTTTGATGGAGTCAGAACATTGCTTTTCCACCCAGCATCGTGCTTGGAGCTTGGCTGAGGAGATCAAAAAGCCTCTCCCCCATTTCTGTGCATGTCACACCATCATTCCCAAGTTAGTTCTCTTAGGATGCCTGTGAGGCTGCTAATTTTAGAGGATCTATCACTGTTTCTGGGTTTATTTTGATTCCCTTTCTTGCTTTTATTAAAACAGACAAGTCTTCCCTGCGATTCCAGAAGGCTGCCATGGTTTCTCCGAGGAGATTTGTAAAAACCAAACCAAAAAAAAACAAAAAAAAGGGACCGTTTCCATCCAAATACTCTTAAAAATTTAACAAAACAACACAACAGCTCATAGCTCAACAGGAGCATTTAGTCTTTTATGCTTAATTTCCACTGTGAATCTCTCCCTCAGAAGTGTGCTCGTGTAGCCAATTGCACAGTGAAAATGCCAGGCTGAAAAACAAATGCAGCGCAGGCATTTGGCCTCTCCAAAAGATAGCAGGACATAAAGCAGGATTATGATCCCAGGATGCAATAAAAAGAGATAAAAAATTCAGAAGAGATCAAAGTAATTTCGGAAGCAAATGAAACATTTACATGGGAATCAGACCTTTTAAATGGGAAGAGAGCAAACGGTATCAGCTTGGATTAGTGTCAAGGGGGTGGAAGGGCAGATGTGTCTCAGAAACTTATTTAGGTGTTAGATGCATCCTCAGAGAGAAATCAGGGCCAGGAGGAGGAGGAAAACTGAGCTGTGGAGGTCACCTGAGGTCCCCAGGGAATGAGGAGTGGGCTGTGAGGGGGTAGAGAGCTGGGAAAGGCTGGGTTTGTGGGAATAGCAGTCACTTGTGTGGGGATGAACAGCCTTGAGAAGGCCCTTTGCAGCCTAGAACTTGACAGACACCCAGAGCAGGGAGATTCTGAGCTCTTCCAGCTGGAAATCCTTTGTGCAAACCCCATCCCAATTAGGGAATCACCCAGGAGATAAAGCAACACTTCCCTGCTACCACTCACACTGGAGAGGGGAGCCCCATCCTGGACTGGGAGAAAACATTGGGATTTCGTGGTGTAAATGAAGGAAACAGCTGCTCAAATGGCCCGGGTGAGCAAAGCTGAGCAGTTGGAGATGAAAATATTATTATAACCATCTTTCAGCCTTTCCTTTAGGAGCCCCAAGCAGATGGAAGGGGCAGCATTCCTCGTTTTAGAGGTGGCAGAGCAATGCACAGAGGGGAAGAAATATCTTGATCCTGAACCAACAGCAAAGGGGAAGAAATAGCTCAGTCCTGAACCAACAGCAAAGGGGAAGGAGGGATGAGGAGTCTGTGTGGAAAGAGGGAACGACAGCAAAATGAACACAAAGGAGGGAAAGCAGGCACAGAAGTGAGGAGAAATCCAAATTCTTGGAGGAAAAGGAGCTGTCTGAGGGGGTGGCTGGTCCAGCAGAAGGGCTGGGGGTGCAGCAGCTCCTCAGCCATGGCTCAGTGTCCGTGCACAGACAGAGCAGCTCAGCACTGATGGATGGGGGAACCGAGCCTCTGAAACAAAGCCCTTTGACAAAGTTGTTAATTAGATCCAGCTCCTTATCACCAGCATGGACTCTCCATCTATTCCCCCTCATGAATTGGGATCGTTTCCAGAAGAGACACAAAGGGAAGGGGAAAATCTCGGCCCCAAACCCGGCTGCGATCAATTCCAATTTGCCTGGGGTATGTTACATTTTACATTTTTTTTTTGTCTCACCTGACACGGGCTCGGAGAAGCAATTTTTGAATGTCACAGCTCATGACCTCCACCTCTCCTGCCTCCTTTCAGGATTCATCCCTGCTCAGGCTGGGGAATGAGGAAGGTGCAGCAGCCCTTGGGAGACGGTTTCAGTTTAATGCCCGGCCGTGTTCAGCTTTGGATCTTCCATTGAAATCGGGGAATTTGTTAAGCTGATGAGGGAAGGCTGCAGTAGAGAAACACAATAGCAGAGTGGGATTAGGCCTGGAGTAAGTGTCTGTACTTTGGAGGATTAATGAGAAAACTGCAATGGATTTTACATGGTGAAAAGGATTCGCTGAATGCTTTAGGTGAAATGAAATTAGTCCCACTCACGCTCCCTGAGCCTCCAAGCAGGAGAGGAGACTGGCACCCTCCCATCACGTGTAATAACCAGATCCCCTCCAGCTGCTCTTCTTTGTGGAAAATTCCAGTGCAACACTGCTGCCCATTTATTTCCATTTAGGATGGCAACCCACGTTCCATCTCTGGGCAGAGAGAAATCCTAACGAAGCCAGCTCTGTGTCCGGGGACTCCGAGGTTCCCTGAGGTTGAAAGTGAGGAGAAACACTTGCCTCAGACATTCCAGATGCTCAAAATCCTTGCAGGAGAAAAAGCTCAGAAGGACAGGCCCTGAAATGGGAGAAGGAACAAGGGTTCTTTAACACACTGATTTTTCAGGGGAAAGGTAGATGGAATAAATAAACATGTGGATGGGTGAAATCATCCCAGGGTCACGTTGGCACATGAGGGGTACCAGGGAAAGGCTGCCCAGACTCCTGATGGAGGGGACAGATGGGAAAAAGGGACTTGCTGATGCTGGAGCAGTTACACTGCCCAGAGCTGCTGCTCCTGGAAACAGAAGAGGCCACTGAGAGCAGCTTGGGCTGGCTCGTGCCTCCTGTGTGCTGCCTTCCAGTCCATCATTCTTTCTAATTAGGCACCTCTGACACACAATTAATCCTATTTGCCTGCCGGCTTTTTTATCTTTCCTTCTGCTTTTATCAGACAGGGAATTAGACTCTGCTCGCATGCAAAGTGCAGTGCAAGGACCTGGCTTTTCGGGGGGATTTGGAGACTTTTCAGAAGGCAGAACCCATGATCTTAAAAGTTTGTTAGGAGTAATTAATTTCTTTCTCTTCTCTTCTTTTTCTGATCGCTAAGTGCTGATTTCACCTTTGCTCAGACAAGCAGAAAGGCAAATTCAGTGAATCCCAGTTTTCAGCCTCCTCTCCTCAATTTATCCACTGTCCCCATCTCAGGCTTCACCTGCAAATTCCACAGACCTCCAGAGCTGCACTTTCAGGCCACAACTTCTCTTCCCAGGAAAGGAGGTGGGGACTGAGACTTTCAGGTCCCTTTTCCACCCCCTGAAAGGATTGGTCTCACCAACCTCCAAGAAAGAGAAGGAAAAAAAGAAGTTAAAATTCTTGAACTCACAGTGTGAGCACTTTGGCAATGAGGCAGATTAAATCTCACTCCTCCCTGGGATTTCGCCATGAAGTGCCTTCCCCTTAACTGGGAAAGAAGGAAAATCTTTCTGCACTTGGGCAAGGTGAGGATGGGCTGCAGATAAGCTCTAGTGACCACTGAATCCAATATTTCTCCCTGTGTCCAGGTCAGGGGCAGAACAAATCTTCCACAAAGCCCAGTGCCCTTATCCTGGGAATAGGGAATAGAAAATTGGGATACATTCCCTTTTCAGAGATATTAAGCTCCCTCCCAAGCAAATCCATCCTTCCAGGTCCCTCTCTCTACCAGCTTCACACATCTCCAAATACATTTACAGCTTCACCCTCAGCCATGCTTTTGTTCTTGTTGGGAGCAGGGATGAGAAAATCATAATAATAAGAGTTGTTCATTTGTTTAGGAAATGAAGAGGCAGGAAAAGGTCAGGCTGCTCCCCCTCCCTGTTACCTGTTCAGCAAGAGCTGTCTTCCCCCGTCAGCCCTAATTCCAGCCACCCTGGGGATCAGCCTGTTAGTCCCTCCTTGTTCCAGCAGTGGTTTTGATTCCTGTAAAACAATGATTAACAAGACACTTCTGACTGAGCAGGTACTGCAGAGAGCTGCACCTTCCCCACCAGCTTCCTCTGCTGCCTTTTATATATCACACTGAAATGTAATTATCTTCACGGTGCAGGGTGTAAATCAGGGTGTGTGTCAAGACGATTTCCCTCAGGGTTTTATTTTATTGCGTAATAATATTTGACACAGGGCTTAGAGGTGCTGTTACCTGCCTAATCGTGTGAAACAATTTCATGTGCAAACAGCTGGTAAGTGTGAAAACTACCATAAACCAGCTCTGGGAAACGCTCTGCTTCCCTTATCTATCCTTGGAAAATACCCCCTGGCACTGGTGTTTCCCCATCAGGCTGGGAGGAGCTGCTCTGCCCTCACACAGGGAGAATGCAGCTCCATCCTCCCTCCCAGCTCCTTGGTGCCCGGGGTGGGAAGCAGAGATTCAGGGTGTCCATCTGTGTTAAACCCCTCAGGCCAGAAGGGGTGAAGTTAATTTGGAATAGGGGCTGGCTGGGTGTGTTATGTGAGAGAGGAAACCCTCTGAACAGGGATGTTGCCCCAGCCTAATCTCTCACAAATAATCTGGGAGGGAGGGGGTGGTTTGGCTGTCACCCTGCTCAGGTACAGAATTTTGCACTGTTTACCTCAACATCCATTTTTGGGGTTGGTGTTTCACTACACTTTGCCCTAAAAGGGGACATGAAGGTCCTGAGGGCTGCAGGGACACATCAGGCATAGGAGGGCACATGGAAAACCTCTGGGAGTCCATCTGGGTGCCCAAAGTGGAGCTCTCAGTCCTTACTTCCAAGCCCTGCTCATTTTCCCTGAATGGTAAAACCCTCCTTCGCTTGGGAGTGTTCAGGAACACGGAGATGAACCCAATCCAGGTGTGAAACCAATATGGAAAAATTAAAGGGGCCGATTCACGCAGGAGGGAAGTGAATTTACCCAAATCTGAGCCCCCCACTCTCACTTTGGGAGCAGGAGGTGGGCACAGCTCTGTGCCTGTGCTGCAGCAAAGCCACGAGCACGGGGAGAAAAGCTCAGAGCAGAGAGGGGAAGATGCAGCCCTGCCCTGCTTCTGCTCAGCACTAACAGGAGCCTCCGACTCTGCCTCGGAGAGAGGGCAACAAAGGAGAGGCAGAGATGGCAATCTTGGGACAATGGTGGTTATTTATAAGGCTTTTTCTTGTGCATGGGAGATCATAGCCAAAAAGGCATCTGCCTGAGGTCTGAATTAGTCAGAGTGGGGTTGGGAGGGGAGATGGGCAGCTGCTTGAAATCACCAGCCTCCAAGTCACTATTTTTTTTTTCTCCTCAGGGTAGCTGGCATTGTCGATGATGGTTTAACCTACTTACGAAAATAATCCCTGTAATAAAGGCATTTTTAAAAAAATCTCTTAGCCCGGAACGGCTGCGTGGAGGGGAATAGGAGCTGCTGTGAAGGGAGGTTCTGTGTGTGGCGTGCCAGGGAAGAGTGGAGAGGCAGCTACGTTCTGACATCCTTTAATGCACTCCCAGACCACCACCTCCTGCTGGGCAAGAGAATTCCTTTCCAGGAAGGGATTTGGCAGGAACTGTCCCTTCCCCCTTGTCCCCCACGCAAAAAAAAAGGACCTCCTCCCTGTGGATTAAGGCATTTCACATCTGGAGCAATATTAGATCATCGATGTTTCTGAGGCATCCTGAAAAACCCCTAATCCTGGCCACCATCTGGCCCAAAGCCCCTCGCCAGCTGCTGGGTCCCCTTTTGCACACCCAGCGATCTCGGTGCCAAAATGTGTGACCTGGTGGCACCAACGACAGCCTGTCCTGCTGTTGTGGGTGCCAAGGCAGGCAGGTGTGGTGCCAGGGGTGTTGCAATGGGCACGGGCAGCCCTGGGGCCAGTTAATCTCAGCTCAGCTGCCTGACCCCAAGGCGGGCAGAATTCCTGGATAAACCATTCTGATACTGGGACCAGCCCTCTGGGACGGCTCCATGGCTTTGGGACCGAGGTGTCCCAGCTGTCTCAATTTCACAGAGATCTCTCGAGGCCATGGACAGAGCTGGCCTTGCTCTTTGAGTTTTGTCGCTACTCCTCAGTAAAAAGCCCTTTTCCCTCTGCAGACTACGGGTGTCCAGCAGCACCATCACACCTCCTAACTCCACTTAATGAGGTGCAGACCTCACTGCTTCCCTGACCCCAGCTTTGATAAGGTCCTGGATAAACCCTTCCCTGCTCACCCACTCGAGAACGCTGAGGAAACCTGAGCTGCTGAAGGCAGCTGGGTGCGGTGGCCAGGTGAGGATGCACTGGGAGGAGTGGGCTGGAACCTGCTCCCTCCCAGAGCTTTTCCCCCAGGCTCAGGGTAACACGGGGAGACAAGAGGGTTTTTGTGTATTTACCGGATATCTTGGCAGTGAGTCACTGGGAACAGCACGAGTTGTGCTGGACGTGTTGGGAACAGCGGGAGAGAGGCAGGGCTGGCACAGAAATATCCCAGGGCTGTGCCTGGCTGTGGGCAGGCAGCAAAGGTAGGGGCTGGGGGCTGTGTTATCCCCTCCTCTGCACCCTGCCATGTGCCTGGACACTTGTCACAGACACCCTTCATCCCCTGTGTGCTGGGTGAAGCTTTTCCATCCCAATCCATGGTGAGGGTGACAGGGACACCCGGGGGATGAGGTGCCCTCAGCCAAGAGCCACCAGGGGCTGTGCCTGCTCCCCTGCCCAGGCAGATCATTTCCATACTGAGTGCTGGTATTCACGAGGGTGCCCGGGGGCCCTGGGGGTGCTCAGTGACTTTTATGGAGCTGCAAATCACAGCTGCTCCAAGCGGGGAAGAAACAGCTGTGAGCCAGGGAGAGATTTAGCGGTGCTGGAGCAGCACTTTGCTGGGCTGCCGTGGGATTCATGGAGGCAAGGTGACAGCAGCTGCATGGATGAGTCCTGGGAGGGAAGCAGAGCCTGCCTTTAACATCCTGGGGCTTGTCACGATTATTTATCCTTCCATCAGAAAGGAGGGTTGTGGTGCAGGCTGGAAAATCCTCGGAGGGATAAATGATGATTTGGAGCTCACAGCCTCACTGGAGGGACTCTGTAGCAGCTGGCACACGGGACCTGGGTGTGTGGCATCCACGTGGGATGGAGGACTGGAGAGCAGGAGCCTTCATCTCCATCACTGGAGCAACAAATCCGTTGTTTTCTCTCTTTGGAGGGCCGCTGAGGAAGAGGATGGGGGTGGGAAGCAGCAGCACCTGGGCCAGTCCTGCTGCTGGTGTCAGTGCTGTGAGCAGGGGATGGAAGGCAGGGCACGATGTGGGTGATGAGCAGTGGCTTTGAGAGCATTCTGGAGCCTGCTCAGGCTAATGCGGGGTTTTATTCTAAACCACCCATGAAACGCAGCTCGAAAATTGCACTTGCTATTGCTACCTCAGCCACTACAATCAAAGCTGAGGAAATGTGCAGCTCAGAGAGCTCTGAGAAACAGCCTGAAAAAAGAAAGAGGTCAAAAGGGAAATGGAGGGAGGGCAGAGCTCAGCAGCAGTGGCTGCTTTGATTGCCCTGATGCCAGGGAGGGGGACAGGGGCTCCCCAGGTCTGGGGGCTGGGAAATGCTGATCCCTTCTCTGTTGCAGCATCTCAAAGGTAAAGATGGGTACAATCGATAACAAAATAAGAGGCAAGAGCAAATCTGCCTTTATGTGCATGGTGAGGGAATGATTTTAGGGGTCCTGTTAACCCTGTGTGGGTCATGTTAACACCAACAAAATACTTGGTGCTCCCCATAAAAATGTCAGCATTTATTAAGTGCTGCAGTACAAGCAGCTGGATCTCATCATTGTCCTTTTGCCTGGGAGTTTGGAGGGGAAAGGAGCAGTGTTTGCTTTGAACATTACTGTCAAAAATGAACATTTGAACATTATTTCACAGGGACGTGGTTGTGTCAAAAGCAGGTGGGATGTGGTGACCCTGGAAATGTCTGGAGCAGTAACGGGGTCTTCCCCCTGCTGTTGTCACCTGCATCCCTCAGAGCCAGGAGGTTTTACACCCGGGCTGTGTTCTCAGCTTTGACGTGTGCTCACACCTTTGCCTCCCAGATCCTTGGCTGTGGGAAGGGCCAGGAAAAAGGAACAGCCTGAGAGGACAAAGTGTCTGTCCCTGCAGCAGCAGGGAGAGCTGTCAGGCTCAGATCTGAAGCCAGCTGCTGGAGACAGCTGCAGGATGGATTACTCCCAGCTCTGCCCTCAGTCTGGAGGCAGAGATAACAGACTGGTTTGATGTCACAGACCTCAGGCCCTGCCTTTTCCATCCTCTGCATCCCCACATTCCTCCGATTGTGGATACAACCTCCCCGGCTGCCAGGCAGATCTGAGGTATTAAAAAGAGGATCCTAAAGAAATCTGGCAAAGACTTTGCTATCTCAGCCTCGCAGCAGAACAAGATACGGAGCTGAGGGAGGATCTATCAGAGAACACAGCACCCAAAGCATCCCCCCAAAGAGCAGCAGCCACCCTCTCCCGAGACTTATCTGAGGGGAACTAAAACTTCTGTAGCAAAGCAAGAATGTCGTGTGCCTTTCACTCACTTTCCACACGCTGGGAAGGCCCAAGTGACAGCACAGAGCCACGAGGACTGGTGAAAAATACAGCTGAGCAGCTGTGGTGGTCATTTACCCCAGCAGCTATGGGGTATGGGTGTGATGGATGCTGCTGATCATCCTCTGCAACACTGAATTGCCTTTCTAGATGGGAGTTATCAATTTTGCTGCCATAGCAACCCCAAAAGTCACCTAGAGGGCTGCCTGTCTGGGAGAGCAGGGATGGTTTCTGTAGGAGACTGGGGGGAAGTCAGGATTTTTGGGATTCTGGGCCCAGCTGGAGGGTGTGAGAGCCCAGGGACCAAAGCAGGGCAGTGAGGGACAGAAAAGAAGAACCTGCCCTGAAAATGGGTGCTGGTGTTTCCTGTCACAACCCAGCTGCTTCCCCAGCATCTTTCCTATGAGAGTCCCTCTTGTGTAGAGCTTAATGACACTGAGACCCCCTGTCCCTGTGTCACAGCTGAACAAAATCTCTCAGAGGGTTCAGGAGTTGTAGGAGGGGACAGAAAAGCCTTTTCTCACGGATGCCATGCGTGGTGTGATCCCATAACTCCATTTCCTTGGAAAACCAGGCTAGAACTGGCACACTCCAACCATTTCAGTGCTTTTCTGTGAATGTTTTCAAACCCAGAAGTTTAGCAAAACTGCCCTTTTCAATGCAAATAGCTACAATTTAGCTAAATAGTGATTTTCCAACCAAAGATTTCACAGAAAAATTCCCAGACAGCTGTACAGAGCAGCTCAGAGAAACCAGGGTTTCTTTCCTTCATTCTGACATCCGTACATTGCACATTTCAAACATGTTGCTGTCTGTCTGTGAGCTGATGTCGGGTTTTCATTCCTACCAAACTTTTGAAGCGCATTAATTTTATTGAAAGACCTTGTCAAAGCTGCCTCTGTGTCCCCATCTCGGATGCTGGCTCTGCAAAGCCATTTTATTTTCAGTCTGACCCACTGAGCACTGATTGCAAACAACGATTTCTTCTGCTTTCGCATCCTCTGCACGCCGCCCTCCCTTTTGTTTGGAGTTTATGGTCACTGGCTCTGGGTTGTGTCATTATTTGTCTTTGTTCCGTGTTTTAACCTTTGTTAGAGACTCGGCCATTGTGCAATCCCTGTTCAGTGACCTATAATATCCTAATTTAGCTGGCATTTTGATCTGGGTGAACAATCCACCGTATGCAAGGCTTCTTTTCTGTTTCCCATTCCTTTAAAAAGTCTCCTCTGTATTTCCTCTTCACCCTCTTCACACCCCACTCTGTGTTTCCTTAGGTTGTCTTTCACCCTTTCTCTCTTTTTTTTGTTCCAGATCAGCCTCAGCTCTCACCCCTGCTCCTCTCCCAGCCCCTGCTCCGTGGCACCAGGAGCTCCTGCAATCCAGGCACCTGCTCATCCTCCCAGGATCAGCCTGATAAGGAAACTGCTCCTCTGCTGTGCCTGAACATTCTGTCAGTGGCTGGTGGATGAAATAATGACCCTAAAAACCTCTGGGGAGTAAAGCCCACCCACATCTGAGGACCAGCAGCGAGTGCCTGCAGTGCTCACCATCACAAGAGGGAGTTGCTACCGCTCGGTTTTGTTACAGGAGACTGAGACGTAGGAGAGGGAAGCACAGGGCTCTGGACAGCTCCTGGCACCGGAGCCCTTCCCTGGATTGCCACTGGATAGCAGCAAAGGAAGAACCTGAGTCACGTCTTTGCAGCCGCGTTTCAGGATCCTCTCCCAGCAGTGAGCTGTGCCCTGCCAGTGCTTTGTCACAGAGGGCCCCTGAGGACAAGGAGCTGGAGCTCTTTGTTCCTCTCCCAGCATCCCCAGTAGCTGGGATCCACTGGGCTGTTCCACAGCCACCTCAGGGCAGGGCTGATTTGGAGCCTGAGAGCTCGGAGCAGAATTTCTCCCAGTTCTCCTCCTCCTGTCCCCACCGGCTTTGAGTTTCTCTCTGATGGATTCCTCTGCCAGGAGACCCCAGCTGGGAGCTGCTCCCAGGGGGACGTGCTCACGTTTCCCTTGGCCGTGGGGACATGAATATTGCAGGGCCTGGGAGCCAGCAGGGAGCCAGGGGGGCTGTCCATGCTAATTCCCTCCAACACAGCTTCCAACACCTTGTCACCAGCACAGACAGGCACAAGGGGCTGGTCTTGGTGGAAACACCTCCACCACAGGGCAGCAACAAGGCAGGGTGGGGAGATGGGTGGAAACTCGGTGCCTGGCTCTCTCAGTCTTGCCAAAGCAAGAGGAGCCAGCGTTGTTCATCTTCTGCTGAACATCTTCTCGACACGGCTGAGATCTGCCTGAGATAATCGCTTTAGGGAGGAGGTAAAAGGAGTGGATAATTTAGAAATGGGGTGGAGTCCCCTAGTTATGCTAGCTTGTCTTCGTTAGGGCCATGTTTAGGGATCCTAAAGGAGCAGCATCCCTGTGCCTGGCAGGTGCCAGCTGGTTGGGGGCCCCGTGTCAGTGCAGCCCTGTCCTTCCTCCCCTCCTCACATCCAGCTAAAATAACAACCCACACTCAGCTCTGGAGTGAGCCTGGGGATGCTCCAGTGCACACACCCAGGGAGAGGGGCACACACAAGGAAAACACCCTTCTGGCAGCTCCGAAATCTCTGCTGTCCCATCAGCACTGTGGCATCTTAATGAGGACATGAAAGAGGGAGATAACGCTGAAAGGGAGGAAAACAAGGCCTGCTTTTCTGTCTCTCTGCTGTTTGGAGGGAAAGGCAGAGCGTGGCACGCAGGACTATCAGATCTGTCAGCACGACAAGTGGCGAGGGGAGGGAAGGGAGATGCTATTGTACACACCGTGCTGGGGCTGGCTGGGGGAAGCAGAGGGAAAACAGAGGGAAAACAAGACGCGGGTGTTCGACAGGGAGCCAGCACGTTCGTTATCAAAATGGAAATGCGGCCCTTTGTTGATGGAGGTGTATCTGCTTCCCATTGTCTCCCGTGCCAGCGCAGTGAAAGGCTCCTTTGATGGCTCCGTGTTTGTGCACCGGCTATGAAATTGCTTCAGAAGACAAAGGGAGTTCGTGCTCGTGGGTAATGAAAAGGAGGTGAGGGCCCCGCTCCTCTCGCCCCGGCAGCGCAATTTCCCCTGGAGCAGCTGTCAGAGGCTCGCCGAGAAAATTGGAAGGCTGAGACTGGATGGGGGACCAGTGATGAGCGGGGAGAGCGAGAGGCTGCTCTTTCGCAGGGCTAATGTGGCCATCTGCTCTGATTTAACTGGTCTGCTCCAGCCCAAACGCTCCCAAGCCCCGCGGCCGCTCATTCCCTGCTCCCTGGTGCTCTGTTCCCATTAGCAGTGAGCTCAGGGCCAGGAGCTCTCTGCCACACGGTGCCACGTTAGACACTGCCAGGAGCTGGGATGGGACCTTCCCTAGCTGGGGAAAGGACAGGAATCCATAGCTGGAAGAGCCTGAGGGTTGCACATCTCTCCTTTTTCCTCGCCCTGCTGATCACCAGTGAGTGCCCCAGGGGTAGAGGTGCATGTAAAGCAGCATCAGACTGAGAGAGAGCAGGTTTAGATGAGATATTAGGGGGAAATTCTTTATTCTGAGGGTGGCCAGGCTCTGTCACATGTTGTCCCATGCCTGGAAGTGTCCAAGGCCAGGTTGGATGGGGCTTGGAGCAACCTGGGATAGTGGAAGCTGTCCCAGGGGGGGGAAGGAGATGGGCTTTAAGATCCCTTCCAATCCAATCCCAATCCATGCCACAATTCTGTGATCAAAACTGCAGGGATAACACGCTCAGGACACCAGGCATTGGAAAAACACCGAGCAAAGCTGAAAAAATGTTAGTACCCAAAGCACAGCCCAGTCCCCAGCACCTCACAGACCCATCCAGAATGTGCTTTGCACCTGGATTTCTCCCAATTTATCCGCTCCTCACCCTCAGTTCCTCGCACACCTCTCCAAGGGGTCACACAGTGTCCCCCCCACCCCTCCTGCCTTTTCCCCTCCCCAATCCTGCCCCACCCACACAGAACCTGGGGCCAGGTGTGTGTGAAAACCCTCTCTGATCACTCGCACACACACTTGCTCATTAACTAATGGTGTCCCTAATAGCAATGGGTGTCTTTCTTCACCCCTCCTGCTCGGCTGGAGAGTTTAATGGCTCAGTCATGCTCAGCCGGCCTCGCTCCTTTATCTGCTCAATAAAGAAATGGTTTATGGCACATCCACGCCTCGGCCCGAGCTGGCAATTTCACACAGGCCTTATCAGCACTCACACACGCTGTAAGGCCGCTGGAAATTAGACGTGGGATTCGCATGTCTAACAACCGGGGTTAAACGCTTTTTTTCCCTTTTTTCCCTGCTTTTCCCCTCTGCTGCTCCTTCTTCTCCCCTCCCTCCCTCGTCTCACCGGTTACAACTCTGACAATGGCTTTAAAAGGATAGTCTTGCCTGGCTTCTGGTAAAAGATGTTAATTTATTGTAGTCGCTTCTTTATTTGATTATTGGTTTATTAAAACTGCCAGGGGTGAGAGCGTTTCTCCTCGAACAAATCCTTTAATCTGTTAGCGGCTCTGTTGGCAAGACAAACACAAGTGGCTGTGGTTTTTTGGGGGGATCATACCCCTTTTTGATCAGGAGGAGGTGGGAGTGATGCAGCCAAGCCACTGTCCCGTGCTGTGCAGCTCGGAGGAGCTGCCTTCCAGGAAGGGCTGTCTCCAAAAGCAGTTGTAGCTGTCACGTTCTCCTCGGCCTTGGACACACTCAATTTCCATTTGTTCAGCTCACCTGCATCCTCAAGAGCTCTTTGGTAGCTCCCTGAAGCTCTCTGCTTCAGCCTGCCTAGCAGGGACCCTCTGCCTTCTGCACCCCAAAGGGCCCCTGCACCTCATTTTTTCACCCCCAGCCCCACTGCCCCGCTCCTGTCCCATATCCCCCCTAGAACGGGGGACCCTGCCCTCTCCTGCCCTGTGGCATAATTCCTTCAGCCCTCAAACCCAAATATCCCACCCCTGGTTTTACTCTCTTGCCCAAAATTTAGCCAGAAGTCACCACAAGTGCCCATGGTGCCTGCTGGGGACTGAGGTGACTTCTGCAGGTGAAGGTGGGGCTGGTTTTTCTCAGCCTGCCCACACAGCCATGAAGCCCATCAGCATTCAGAGCCAACCCTCCTGTGTTTGCACTCAGGGCTGGAGTTACTGCAGCAAACTCCAGCTCCTGGAAGCACTGCCTGGTGCAGCCTCAGCCCCACGGATGCATCCAGCCCGGCCTCTTCCTTCACCTCTGCCAAAGCATCCCCCCTTCATCCCTCCCAGCTGCACATCCTGATTCCCCCTCTCCTGCTCTGCCCTCCAGCTCAGCCCCAGTAGGGATATTTCCCATGTTCAGGGGTGCTTCCCCTGTTCAGGGATATTTCCCTTGTTCAGGGATGTTTCCCATGTTTGGTGATATTTCCCCTGTTCAGGGATGTTTCCCCTGTTCAGGGATATTTCCCCTGTTCAGGGATATTTCCCCTGTTCAGGGATGTTTCCCCTGTTCAGGGATATTTCCCCTATTCAGGGATGTTTCCCATGTTCAGGGATATTTCCCTTGTTCAGGGGTGTTTCCCCCATTCAGGGATATTTCCCCTGTTCGGGGATATTTCCCCTGTTCAGGGATATTTCCCCTATTCAGGGATATTTCCCCTGTTCAGGGATATTTCCCCTATTCAGGGATGTTTCCCATGTTCAGGGATATTTCCCTTGTTCAGGGATGTTTCCCCTATTCAGGGGAATGTTCGGGGATATTTCCCTGTTCAGGGATATTTCCCTTGTTCAGGGGTGTTTTCCCTGTTCAGGGATGTTTCCCCTGTTCAGGGATATTTCCCCTGTTCAGGGATATTTCCCCTGTTCAGGGATATTTCCCCTGTTCAGGGATATTTCCCCTGTTCAGGGATGTTTCCCATGTTCAGGGATATTTTCCCTGTTCAGGGATATTTCCCCTGTTCAGGGATATTTCCCCTGTTCAGGGATGTTTCCCCTATTCATGGATGTTTTTCCAGCCTGTTCCAGGCTGCAGTGCCTGCCCCATAAAAGTCAGCAGCAGCACAGCAGAGCGATTAATGACAGTGGTTAACAGTTTATACAGAGCCTTGCAGCCCAAGTGTTGCAGGGCACTTAGAGGGCTGCATCAAAATACAGCTCTGGGTCCCTCCAGAGACAGGAAAAGAGTCCCCTGGGCAGCATGAGCTGGATTAGTGGCATGTGGGAAGCTTTGTCCAGCACCTGGGAGGGCAGGCAGAGGGGGAGGTGGACTCCTTTCTGAGCTGGAACAGGTCACTACAAACACCTTTAAAAATCCTCACTTCCAGGTCTAAAAGTGACACAGATTCTGTGCTTTGGTTTTGGATTCGGTTTGGGTTTTCTTTAGGCGTTGCTGCTGTAATTCCTGGAGGCTTTGGGGAAGGCTTGGGGCAGATTTAATTCGGTTGAGGGGAGAAGCAGCCCCTGAAGCAATTTCTGGGCCTTCAACTCGAACTCCAAGGACAGGAGAGAGGGGAGAAGCCTCCCAGGATCTGCTGAACTCCTTCCTCTTCTCTCCCTGCTGCTTTTCAACAGAAAGTCACCTTCAGCACTGATGGCTGGGGCAGGACAAGGTGCCTGTGGCTGGAATTAAAGCAGGTTTTATCCATCCAGGGGAAGCTGCACGTTGCCAGGGCTGACGGCTCCCACGTTCAGCGATGCTTCTGAAACGTCTTCATCACAACTGTCTCAGCTGACCTGTAATTTAATTTTCTTCCTTTCTGTCTTAGACCTGTGCAGTTGCATCCCTCTGCCTTTTGCTGGAGCAGAATCTCGGATATCCAACACCTCCTGCAAGCCTCTGAGGGAGGGGAGGATCCAGTGTCTCCCTTGGATAACTTCTTCCTCACTCCTCTCATTAAAAACCTTTCCCTTCGACTTCACCGGGATTGCCTTGCTGCGTTTTTCCTCTCCCATTCATTAGAAATAAATAAGTGATGAGCCGAGCAGTTTTCCTGCCTCCCTTGCTCCATAAGAGCTTTTGACATGGTCCGTAGAAAATGAACATCACACACAACTTCATTTTTTGTTGCCAGACGGGAGACACTTCAGATTAAGGCCCAAGACCCAGAAAAAAATTGCTTTGCACACATAAATAAGGGGCATTTAAGCAATATGTTGATTATAAACCAGGATCTGTCCTCCCACAATGAAATGGTGCCTCGGGGCATTAAGCTCCTGCTCACATGTCAGTGTGACCAGCAGAGAAGGCTGAATAATTCATCAATAATCCTCCAAATTTGACTTCCCTGCCTGTCTGGGAGCTCTCTGTCTCTCCCAGAATCTGTTCATTAGGTGAGGTAACTCATAAAAATGGGAGAGGGACCCTGGGTGTGAAGCCCTGCTCCGAGTGGAAGTTTTGAATTTGCTTTTCCTTGCATCAGGAATTAGCTGGGGAAATTCCAGCAGGGAAATGAGAGCTGTTTGGTGTTGGCTATGCTGCTCACACGGCTCTGGCTGTCTCCTGAGCAGCTGAACTCAACCCCTGGAATGAGTTTCCTGGGTGAATATCACACTGGATTTCCATTAATGTGCTAAAACATTGCTTAAAATTCGCTTCTCTCAGTCAGACTGATCTATCTCTGTGTCCATCTGTATCATTTTATTTCCACAGCAGCCATCACTGCTCCATCTAATTATGAATTCCTCCACTGGAATGCTTGCTGCAAGCTCCCACCAAAAGCTTGGAGATACAACTGGAGTAAATAGGTTAAAAAATGAAAAAAAACCCAGATATAAACTGAATTTCCCTACACTTAATCCCAGTTTTCCAAGCCCTTTTAAACTTCTAAACAACATTCGCACATGCAGGAAGGGGTGGGGGACAGAGCAATGAAAATAAATGGACATTTAAGTTTGCTCAGACAAAATTCCACTAGAAATGGCAAAATCTTATGGAATGGAGAAGAGTTTGGTGATTATTTTTACTATAGGGGAGTTTGTGAGCCCCCATAGAAATGTCAGGACACTGAGCCTGGAAGCAGGCAGGGAAAAAAGTGGAAGAGCTCAAATCAGGAGGCAGGAGATATGATAACACCTGGAGAAAAAGCACAGGAAAAAAGGGATAGATCATCTTGAGAAGGATGCAAGGAACCAATGCAGGGAAAGAATCACCAGGATCATTCAGGGAATGACAAAACTACAAGACAAGGCACTGGTATTTTTGTCAAGTAGAGGCTGAAAGGGCAACAGATGCCAAAAGAGCAGAGGAAAAAGGAGGAGGAAAAAGCAGAGGAAAAAAAGGAATTTCAGCCCTCCAGCTAAACAGGACCAGGGAAGGGGCAGTGACAGGCAGGCAGCAGCCAGGAATTGTCTCCTCTCTTCCTCCAGCCTGAGATTTCCAGAAGTGGAAATTCCATCATCATTCTCTGTGGATTTTATGCCTTCCCCAGCTGGAAGGGAGGGAAAAGCAAAGCCCATCTCAGTCAGAGACGTTGCAAGAATGAGTCACTCTCCCCTCACCCCGGAGCGCCGCGGGCTCCTCCAGGTGACAGCTCACGTGGGAGGATAAATATAAATAAAGAGAGGGAAGCTGCAGCATTTTGATGACTCATGTAATATTCATTTTGAATTAATTTGTACATGATTCTATAAAAAAAAAGGGCAGACATTCCATAAGATTATATATTTTTTTTTTTGGTTGCGAGCTCCAATTTGCTGCTGGCAAGGAGCAGCGTTCGGGTCTTTTATGGGTATTAGTTCCATAGTGTATAGCAGGAGGCAGAGGAAGTTTAATTATGATTCACTGAGCCACATTGTGGGTATGTTTTAAAGCCACTAAATTAGTGTAGAAATATACAGCTGTAATTATCCTGAAATATGGCCTAATTAACCTATCGAAAACCCATGCACGTGGCTCAGGAAACTTGGAAGCATTAATAGTCTATTAATACACCGGGGCTGGCAGCCCATCATGCTCACATTTGGGAACAGGAACCTCCTCCCGTGAGCTCCCATTGAGCAGAGGTTCCTGTGCCAGGTGAATCCTGCCTTTTCCCTGTGCTGGGAAGGGCTGGGACAGCTCCTGCCACCACCTCTGGGTGTAAATTGGAATTGAGTTGCTGCAGTCCAGCTCTTCTATTGATCCTCCAAACCTTTGTTCTGTCCTCTTAGTTGTGAAATTCATCTCCCACTCCCTCCAGCCCTCACCAGACATCCCTGGAGGTTCAGGGTGTCCTCAGCCACTCCAGCCCTGCTCTGTCATTGTCCCCTCTCTGGAACCAGAAGTGATTAAACACTGCAATGGGCCGTTCCCTGTTCCCTCCTGGGTGGATTTCCAGCTCTGGAGCAGAAAGGAGATAATCAAGGAGATAGCTAAGGCTGAAGCTGAACCAAAAAGGTGATGGCCAAAGGTCTTGTGTTCAGTGCTGGGTGTTAGAGCTGATAAAAGCTGGAAAAACCAATTATCACTTCAAAGGCACCAAGGCTGCCTCATCCCTGGAAGTGTCCAAGGCCAGGTTGGAGCCACCTGGGATAGTGGAAGGTGTCCCTGCCCATGGATGAGCTTTAAAGTTCCTTCCCACCCAAACCATCCTGTGGTTCTATGACAGATCTTCCCAAACCATCTTGCAGACCCAAGGGATTGGGCATTTTGCCCTCAGAATGCTGCTTATAGGAGCTTCTATGAAGTAAACCAAGCAAATTAATGCCCTGTCCCTTATTCCATTGTTTTGTAGATGAGGAAACCAAGGCACAGGCCTGGAAATTGAATTCCCTGACTCTGCCTTCCTTAGGCCCTGCTCCAACAATCAGGCCTTTTCACTGAGAAAACTGATTTTAACAGAGCTTCATCTTCCAGGAAGGGACATTTATTTCTCCCACTTGAGCTGAAGAAGCAGCAGAAAGACAATCCCTGGATTGGCAGGGAGGGGTGGCAGGGGCTGAGAGGAGCAGGGAGGGGAGGGAAAGATGGAAGCAGGGTGGGAAGGGAGCAGCTGGCACGAGGTTCTTCAGGCAGAGCACACCACCAAATATTCAAGCGGTGTCTTCATCCTCTTGGCGATCAAAGCAACCGAAATTGAATCCGGCTCGTAATCATCCACAGGGTAGTTTGCTTAAAATTCCCCTAATTATGGAAGTGAGGAAAATTACTGCTCCATGATGAACTGAATAGGAAATGGAAGGCTCCCACAACCCAACTGCTGCCACGGCCGCTGAAAGACAAAGCACAGGGGAGGTTCAGAGGGAAGGAGAGACAAAGAAACGCAGGTGGAAATGAGCAGGGAGAGGAGGGGAGGACCAAGGGAGGGAGGGAATTGTCTCTCTCCCACGTCTCTCTGGGATGCCACCGGTTTTGGAGAGCTGAGAGCTGAGGAGAGCGCTGAAATGCAGCCTTGCTGAGCTGGCCCTGCCACTTCCCCAGCAATTCTGACACTTGGCACTGTAGCACAGGCAGTGTTTTGTCCAGAGCTTCTGTCTGAAACCCAGAGAACTCATCTGAGCACCCTTCTGCCCGATATGCGAGAGCGGGGCATCTCTTTGGAGAAATAATCTGTATTATTTTCTCTCCGAGTGCTCTTGCAGTGGCAATTCCTCATGAGAGGTGACAGCAGGTAGCACAGAGGGCTCAGCTGAGGCACTCAGGGACAAGGGGCTGGAAGAGGCTGTTTTGTGTGAACAAGAGGTGTTCTCTTCAAAATTTACCTATATTTTAGGGCAGTCCTCAGAGCAAGTCCTCTCCTTGATCTCTCCAGAGAAGCCGTGCTGAGGACCCTGACTGAGTTACCCTGCTCTGGATTGAGAGGAATATAGGATTTGTCTTTACAAACAAGCTCTGGGCCTGCTGATGGACAAGGCTAAGCACTATGAGATAAGGAAGACAGTGGGAGGAATCCCATTGATTGATGAATTAAAAAGATATGTATCTTCAAACACACCAAAAGTCTGCCCACAAGGCAGGGGGGGGGTTATACAGTAGAAGAGAATTTTTAGGCATTCCGGGAAGTCTGTACCTCTTGAGTACCTCAGGCAATGGGGAAAGAGAGAGGGAAATGCGGTCTGGGAAATAGGGAAAATAGGATAAAAAGGAGGCTGCGACCTCCAAAAATTCAAGAGACCCCAGGGGAATGCCCCATGGCCTCTCCCTTTATTCGAATAAAGTGAAGGGACTCCTCTGTCTCGTTTTTGGACATAAACCTCTGGTGTTGGTGGATTAATTTTCCTGAAAGGATGTTCCATACCGAGTGTGAGCGGGAATTCTGCCGGCTCCATCTCTCTCAGGAGCACACACAGGCTGCGATTAAGCAGAGCACTTTGCTTGCTTAATATCAGTGACTCCCAGAGCCCCACACTCGGAGTGAGTGAGCTCAGCAGTGCAGAGCAGAGCCTGAGCTCCCCGCAGTCACAGGCGGCTGCTTGGGCTCCATCCTCATCCTCCTCCTCCTTCTCCTCCTCCTCCTCCTTCTCCTCCTCCTCCTTCCAGCACATCAAAAGCTGCCTACAGGAGCCAAATCATCCTCCTGGGAATGCCACCCCCACCAGAAACCAGTGCTGGGGCGGGAAAACACCACAGACAAGTGTAATTCATCCCACCCGTGTGTTTCTGCTCAAATAAACCCTCCGGTCTTTTCGAGATAAACAACAACAGAAAATAACCGCTGAGCCAAAAATGGGTATTTTTGCAGCCACCATGGTGGGGCTCTTTTCAACAATCTTCAGCCACGTGGAGTGCCTGAGCTTGTGGGAGTGGTTTTAATCTCTGCAACACCTTTTTAAGGTACTTAAACACCTAAAAAAATGAGTTAAGGATTGACCATGTGAGAATTTCTCTTTCTCAAAGAGGAGCAGTGGCTGGCCAGGATTTAAAGCTCTGCAATGGAGCCAGGGTGTCCAAATTAGCTCCTTCTTCCACTTCAGGTGTAACATTTCTCTTTTCTATCGTATCTCATTGTAAATCCAGGTGAACACAGGGATTTAGACACTCTCATCATGTGCAGTGGCACAGGACTGTGCTTCTTTTTCCTTAATCCGAGCATTTTTCCCCCCCAGAATTGTTTATTTCATAGTCAACTTCCAATATAATTTGTGCTTTGTTTTGCATCACTCTAAATCATTTCATTAATGAAAAAAAACCAAACCAAGTCATTATAAAACAAATGTACAAAATGCACAGAGCTAATCTTTCCCTTATATTGCAAGGATTAAATAAACAGAAATATCAGCAGAAAGTATTCCAGACACGTTGGGCTGCCATAAAATTTAGTAGGTGAACTGTTCATTTACATATTCCCCAAATGCAATGGGATGACACTTTTGAAATTAAAAACTGATGATACAAATGGCATTTAAAGTTCATTTAATATTATTTGTTAAAATTTCGCTGACAAATCTGTCATATGTGAGGCATATCCTATTACTAGAGGAAGAAAAAAAAGAAAGCAATTGAAATCCAAACCCACCCCAAGACTGAAGGGTCTATTAAGACAGTAGATGAGAATTTGCATTATCAAATAATCCTAACAGGAGAATTTATAAATGGAAATGTAAACTGTGCAGGGTTTTAAATGTTAATTCACCCCCATAACTCGTTTCATAAACAGATTGACTGTGTTTCTCCTGGAGACAATGCAGAGATGTTTCCCTGGGGGATTGGGAGTACCCAAACAGCAGCAGTTGGGTTTGTGAAAAACAAACCTGGAGCCACCTGGGACTGGGTTGAAGAGGTGCAGGTGAGTGAATAGTGCAGTGCAGGGTCTGTCTGTGCTCTGGGTCTGGCACCAGCCCTGGTTTTGGCATTTCTGTGCCCCTTCCCACCCATTCCTGAGTTTCCCACACACCTGCACAGCACCACTCCCGGGATCCTAAACCCCAGGCAAATCCTGAATTCCTCCAGAGCAGTGACCCCATCCCTTGGCCTGGAGCTTGGAAAACAATCCCACTGCCCAAAAAGATGCAGAGGACAACTCTTTCACCTGTCTGATTGACAGGTGGCTCACGCACTGCTTAAAAGCAGGTAGATACTTGGATTTCTTTTTGCTTGTTTATTTATTTTCCCCTCGCATAAATATGGAAGGGGAGCATTGCAGGTGAAACGGTGCATGGAGATTAATCAGGTTCATAGCCCTCATAAATATTAACAGGCTGGTAAATGTGTAACCTTATTTCTTTGTCCCTCTGCTCTCATCTCTTCCAAGCTATTTTCACCAGGGAAGGTTAAGTAAGTTGGTAAATGAGAGCGTGGAAAAAGGGAAGGCGTTCATGCAGAGCCAGTGTCCACAGAGGTGGGATCAAAGCTTTCCTTCCTTCCTTCCTTCCTTCCTTCCTTCCTTTTCAGACAGAATTTTTCTGTTCTCTCCCCTTGCAACAATTCCACCGCACAAACAACCGAGTGGGGAATGAGCAGACACTTCCATTTGCACTCTGACATAAAGAACATGTGTGGAAAACAGTGGAGGAAAAGCTTCATCCACAGATTAACACAACAGGCTTTGTCCCTGAGGAATTTCCCTGGAGGATGCTGATCCCTGAGTGAGGTGGGAGCTTTGTGCCACAGGAGTGACCTGAGTGGGAAGGGCTCTGTGGAATGAAACGCAGGAGTGGGTTTCTATGCAGAAGAGGGTTTCTAGCAGCAGGATTTATCCATGACTCCGAGCACTCACCATGTTACTGATGTGACTCTTGGAAAAGCAAATGGATGGAGCCATCAGGCCACAGAATCACTGAGAGCCTGGCTGCAGCTGTAGAAGTGAGTGTTTGGGGTCTGCAGTGAACTCGGGCGATGGATGCTCCGAGTGGGGCTGAGGAAGGGTCAATCTCCACCCTGAGCAGAAAAGGAGGGGACAGCAGGGACATTCTCCTTGCTGAGAAAAGGGTCTCCAGCCTGCAGGGGTTTGGGGGTGAGCACAGTGCACAGCATCTCATCACAGGCTGCCTCCTCTGAGGAGCAGGGCTCGCTCCCAACCTCTGCTGCAGAAAAGCTGCTGAGGCTGGAGAAACTTGCAGGGTTTCATTTCACGCCAAGCTCCTGGGTCACAGGGGGATGTTCCCCTCAGGTGGTCCCGGTGGTGAGCAGGGAGGGGGATCCTCAGCACCCCAGAGCCAGCCCATGAGCCCGGTGGTGCTCACAAGCAGGGTGGGACCACAAAAAGACCTCAAACTACAGCTTGGGTTGTGTCTCCTCTTCCCAATCGCTGTGGGGCTTGGCCAAACCTGGAGCTGGAGTCCTCCAGCCAGGAGAGAGTGAGAGGCAGAGATACATGAGGCACACACACAGTTTAGGAAAAGGCTGTTTCTCCAGTAATTAACATTTGTGTCCTGCTGGTTTTATTTCCCGTGTCCGTGTTTTTCCATCCAGCAGCGCAAATGATGTGGGTTTCAAAGCAATCATGCCATTTTCTGTTAGCTGATCTTTTAATGCCTAGGATTTATGAAAGATGGCACCCTATATTTTTGTGTTTACATGGATCACTGCTGAATTGGAACTCATCCTGTTTTCATGAAAGGATTCCTCCCTTTTTGGCAGAGCAAACGAGTTTGTTTTCAAATCTAGCCTATGTGAAAGATCATGTGGCCATGAAGGAAATCTTGAATCCGTTCCAAGTGGTGAGTCTCATGAAGGCAGATTTGTACCAAAACCTCTAACACTTGCAGTTTCGGATATTTTCAGCAGGGAAAACCCTCAGCTTGGCGAAATTTCACAGAGAAGACATATTTCACTGACATGAGCTTTCCTGAAAGACAAAATTGTGAATCATATACAAAGGAAGGAAGGGGGGGAAAAAAAGCAGCTGAGACTTTATACAACATTGCCATTGATCAGCTGCCCTGAAAAGCAGCCACTGCTGGGGAGAGCAGAGAGCCAAACGTCTGCAGAGATGCATCAGGTGAGGATGGAGATGGGGACTGGGAGACTCATCCAAAATGAGAGAAGCAGAGGAAAATGGTGATGGATTTGGAGCGTGGCTCTGGGTTTTAACAGGAGTAATGGGACATTGGGTAGAACATCTCCACTCCTCTGCCTCGGTGGGGATGGATTGCACACCCCAGCAGTGCCCCGTGCCCCTGCCGTGTGACACGGCCTCGATGGAGCCCCTTTAATCACTCCTGGGCAATCCATTCCCCCCGAGAGCCTCTCCAGGAGTGTGGATGGAGCTCGGGCAGTAATTGTCCTGTCACGGCCTGACACCTCAGCAACCGAAAATCCAGAGGCAGAGCTGGAAAGCCATTAATGTTTAACACCCAGGGAAGCTGCTGCCTGTCAGGAGCGCCCATCAGCCCGAGCTTGGCAGGCAGAACGTGTTAGCAACATCTCGGGGTGCTGGAGGCTTTTATCAGCCTGACAGCACCAGGCTCACCCTGCTCTCCTCCTGCTCTGCTGCAGACCCAGCACCACGGAGAAGGGAACCCTGTGGAAAGGACACAGCCAGGCCCTGACAGCCTCAGGGAAGGATTGGGTTTGGGGAAAAAGGAGATGAAGTGAGATGTCTCAGCCAGACCGAGCAAATGCTCCTCGCTGCTCCCAGGGATGCTGCTCCCAGCAGGGACAGGCTGGGACCAACCCTGAACAGAGAGAATGATTTATGGCTCAGCTAAACCAGCAGAGGAAGGGTTCCCAACGCGAATTAATTGATTTTGCTTTGTTAGTGTGGGCAGAGCTGTGGATTTGAGCCTGGGGTGAGCTGCTCCTGCTTCTGGAATAGCCTTGGGACAACTGGAGGAGCCTGAGGGGCAGCTGGTCCCTCTCCAGGGCACACCAGGACAGCAGGAATGGTGTCCCAGCTGTTTGCAGGAGGAGCTCAGAGCTGTGTTGCCCGGCTCAGAAGGAACTCTTGACACATCCCACAAAACCTCTTGAGGAGAACCGAGCCTGGAAGAAACATAAAAACCCTTAAAATTAAACAGCCCAAAAGGTCCTCCTGCCTTATCCTCATGTTCCAGTCCTTAGCCCCAGTCCCACACCGAGCTTTCAGTCCCTTTTTTATGTCATCCCTTTAAATTTCTCGAGGAGGAATAGTTTCCATGACCCCTGAAGACCTCAGTTAAGCCTGCTAACAACAACTTGGCTTTTCTGAGTTCCTTCTTGCAGCTCCTTAATCTTCTGACCCCCAAAATTCTTCAAAGTGCAGGTTGAAAAACCACTGACCTGCGGCGTTTTGGGGAGTGTGTCACCTCAGCACCGACCTTAAAACTGCTTCCCCCGTACCAGGGGATGGGAAAATGCTCCAGGGATCCACATTCCTGCATGGAATTTCCCAGCCCCTTGTGAAAGCGAATAAGAAAAGGAAACAAGCAGGAAGTCAGGAGGCTGAGGCGTGGATTTGGTGGCGCTGATGGCTCTCTGATGGCTCTCTAAATAGCCCCATTTAGCTGTGGAGGTGTTGGCCGTGCCCGATTCCGAGGAAGATGATGCTGCTGTGCCTCAGTAAAGCGTTTTATGAGCTCTGCTGGAAGATCAGCTAATGCCAGGCTCGTGTGGAGCGATAGTGTTTTGATAGCAGCCTGTCTTGATGGAAAACCCTGTTGTTTTTTTCCACGTGGGAGGAAGTATTTCTCCGGCAGCCTGCAAAAACAACATGTTCCCGCACCTCCTGGCTTTTGATACCCGTCAGAAAAAGTTCACTGGCAGAGATTCAACCACCAGCAGCTCCTGGGAGTGTTTAGAAACCGCATCAGGAAGGGTCTCAGGGGCTGGGAGTGAGGCAGAGCCATCCTGCCTCTGCGAACTGTTAAGCATCCAAATTTCTGGCGAGAACAGCAACAGAAAAAAACCCCAAAAAAACAAAAACAAAACAAAACAAAACAAAAAACCCCAAAAAAACCCCCAAAAAAACCCCAAAAAACCCAAAAAACAAAAAAAACCCCAAAAAACAAACAAACAAACAAAAAACAAACAAACAAAAAAAACCCCCAAAAAACCCCAAAAAATCCCCCAAAAAACCCCCAACCTCAATAAAAGGGGCTGGGCAGGGGCTATGGGGTGCAGAGACCTTCCCCCATCTCCCACCTCCCATCCTGGCTCCAGGAGCACGGGTTCCCATCCAGAAGGAGCCACTGATCGGCCGTGACTGATGGGGGCTTTAAGGAGGAGAGCGTGCCAGATCAATATGCAATCCACAGTACATGAATCACTCCAGCTTTGCCGATTTATTCGCCTCCAAATCAAATGGATGAACAAAAGATGAATGCACAGCCGTGGGGAGGCCGGGCTGGGGGGGCCGAGGAAGGCAGGTGGGGAGGCAGAATCTCATAAGGGATAATTAACTGGCTTTTATCATTCTAACAAAGCGTTAAGCCAGTAAATCTATGGAAATGGGAATACTCCAGAGGGTCGTTACTGGCAGAAAGCAGAAGCTCTGGAAAACTGCTTGACTTCTCCAAGTGGCTGGGGTTGAGGAAGGGAAGGCCCTGCCACAGCTCCTGTATCCAGCCAGGACAGCATCTCACATTCCCATGGAGCTTCCCCTTCCCACTGCCCTCTCAGAGCTCCTCCAGGCTGGGGGAAAGCTAGAAATGCTAAAAAACCCGGTTAAATTTAATTCAAAAGAGGAGAAAACTTATATTCTCTGGGGATGAGACAAGAGAAAATGATCATTTCTTCCCTTTGGGGTGAACGGTGCCCAGCAGCAGAGTTGCTGCCCAACCTGGCACAGGGAGACTCCTCGGAGAGGTTCTGGGCACAGAGGTCACAGGGTCCCACACAGCCAGGTACTGCAGACATCCCTCAGCGTGCTCATGTGGCACCAAACAGAGAGAGGAAAAAGCGCGGGGCAGAAAACAATCTCTTTTTTTTTGACTGACAGAAATCTATCTCAAATTGAAGCAAAAAGTCGATGTGCTGCCAATTTTCCCCAGATGACCAGTAGAAATACAGTGTAGATTGGGTCATTCCTTCCCTCCAATAACTTTAGATTGTTCCATTTTGATTTTATGCTTTAGGGTATTTTAAAGCATTCAAGTTTAAACTTCAAGTGAAAGGGTAAATTTCGACTCAGACTTTCCCAGACTTCGTGTCCTGATTGCATGAGACTGGGGTGCCTTGATAATTTCAAACTCTGTTTTTCCAACCCAGAAAATTCCTCGTGAACGCTTCCAAATCTTGAATAGTTCTGCTACAACAAATGAGCACTTTTCAGTGAAGGACAAAAATGCATCTCGGGGAATAAATTGCCACTGTGTCTGCCTGTCAGAGGCAATCTCATGCTCACCATTCTCCTTCCAGTTCTCTCCTGCTTTTTAATCTCCCCTCATTCCCACATGCGGCACGGGACAGATTTGGGACAGATTTGGGGCAGATTCCCACCCTCTGCCATAGAAACAACACTTCCCTGTGTCCCAGCTGAAGGCAGTGTGTTTTGGCATGGGAAGGGCATTAAAACCATCAGTTGTTTTAAAGGCCCAGCCTAAATTTACAGGGCCAACCTCAGGTGGGATTTTGGCTCCCCCAGTGAGCGATGCACTTGTGTTTCCAGTGGTTTTTCTCTGCTCCCATCCCTTACAGGAGGATCTCCTCCCCTCATCGTGGCACATCCCTCTCACTCACCCTCCTCTTTGTCATTCCAGCTGGGAATTCCTCTGCTGCCGAGGCAGGAAGAGGGGTTTTGTTGCCACGTGGCTGTTTTTAATTTCCCCGTGCGCTGCGGGCGATGCTATCGTGGCTCTGCCAGTGTGCTGAGCACGTGCCTTATCTGCCTGCCTGTGGAAAAGCAATATCAATTTGGTGGCGTTGAAGGCTGCAGCGAGAACAATGAGCTGTGCATTGTTAAACAAGGCACCAGCCCTGTGCTGTACAAGTGGAACAAGTGTAATCGCTGACACAGGCTCCGAGCGTAATTATGGCTCACCAGCAAGCACAGGAACCTTCCCTGCCTCCCTCCCTCGCCTGGGCTATCCTATATTTTATATATCCTGTGTCCTCAGCGAGAGGGAACGGCCTCAGGGAGGTTCAGGTTGGATATCAGCAGGGATTTCTTCATGGAAAGGGTGCCCAGAGGGGTTTGGAGACCCCATCCTTGGAGCTGTTCGAGGAAAACTGGGCACAGCTTGGACTCGATGGTCCTGGAGGTCTTTTCCAAGCTCAGTGGTTCTGTGATATCTCACAGCCCTCGAGAAAAGCCTCACTAACGCAGAAATCCCACTGAGCAGCTGCAGAACCACACTCTCACCTGCCTTCAACTGATTTTAAAATGGGGAAGGGTCATTGCTTGGACCCTCAATGACGGCACAAAGCGCCCCTGTGCTCCTCCAGAGCAACCCCACCACCTGACACAGAGAGGGAACTGCCCCATCCTCCCACCTGAATGTGCCTGAATTTTAAATTTTGGGGTTTTTTTTAAGCGAATCCTAAAGCTTTGAAGTCTAATTGCTTCTCTTAGCAGCCAGATTCACATAATGACTACAGTGTTTTGCCACGCTGAATAGCAGCTGTGTATCAGTAATATCTCTGGAGCAAGGTCAACTGCTCTGCAATAAAACTCCATCCTGCCTTTCATATCCCATCAGCACAATCAGCGAATTGGGCTCTTCTCCGAATACCAAATGCAGCAGCAAACTCCAGAACGAGCATCCTGTGAGAGTGACAGCTCTGCTTGGTGAGCCAGCACTGGATGCACATTCCTGATGCTGCAGTGCTGCTGCTGTTCCCCCCAGTCCCTGCTCAGAGCTGTTCCCAGTGTCAGGAAAATTAATCCACCAACACCAGAGGTTTATGTCCAAAAAGGAGACAGAGGAGTCCCTTTACTTTATTCGAATAAAGGGAGAGGCCATGGGGCATTCCCCTGGGGTCTCTCGAATTTTTGGAGGTCGCAGCCTCCTTTTTATCCTATTTTCCCTCTTTCCCGGACCGCATTTCCCTCTCTCTTTCCCCATTGCCTGAGGTACTCAAGAGGTACAGACTTCCCGGAATGCCTAAAAATTCTCTTCTACTGTATAACTCCCCCCTGCCTTGTGGGCAGACTTTTGGTGTGTTTGAAGATCCATATCTCTTTAATTCATCAATCAATGGGATTCCTCCCATTGTTTTCCTTATCTCATAGTGCTTAGCCTTGTCCACCAGCAGCCCCAGAGCTTGTTTGTAAAGACAAGTCCTATATTCCTCTCACCAGCCCCGCTCCAGCCAGGTGAGGCTACAATCTCAAGAGATCTCACAGCTGGTTAACACAGCCAGGAAGTCACCCTGACCCCAACATGTACAGGAATTGAGGGTAAAACCCATTTCCCCACAGCTTTTCACCCTGATCCCCCCAAAACCACACTCCCCCTCCATCCTGCCCCCTGCCCCAGCCTGCCAAACCAATCCCTCCTCCACACAGGCACTTTAATCTCTTCCTGCTTTCACCCCTCTTTAAAAAGCAAAGGAATGACAGGGTTAAAAATCCGTTTCAACAGGTTTTTCCTTTCCTCCTCCCCTTTTTTAAACGGATATTCATAAACCCGGAGCCTGTTTTCCCATGGCTAATTAGCAGAGCAGATAATAAGCTGGTGTCATGGAGTTAGCATGCATCAGTGTCTCTGCTAACTGGGTTAATTACACAGTGCACATTTGTCGAAGGCAGGATGGTGAGGATGGGTCTCTTTTCCCCAGCAGGGCTTGGGAACCTGCAGGATTTTCCAGGCAGCACCACCAGTTTTGGCAATAATTCCGATTTTTTCAACAATTCCAACTTTCCAGCAGTTTCCCCCAAGCTTTAGTGCCACCAGCAGTGTTGCTGTGGCTGCCAGCTGTGCCCCCAGCCCTGGATTTCCTGGGTGGTTCATGCCCGTGGTGGCTGAGGTGTTTCACACATGTGACAGTGTCTCTGTCCCAGATGCCCCTTTCTCCCAAGAAGTGGTAAATTTTTGGTCAGTGAAGGGCTCTGAGCATTCTGCACCTTGAATTCTCCACGTCTTAAGACAAATGTACAAATGAATTGTAGTCAGGAAGAGACACCAAAAAAAAGGGTGAATACAAAGCCAGCCTTCAAGGGGTTAAGAGCAACATCTCTGCTGGCAGAGGGGAGAAAGGAGAGATGAATTCTCAGGCTCAAGAGCAATTTCAGAATCCACTCAGGCTTCATGACACTCTGTGAAATCTCAGTGCACCTCAACTAGATCAGAAATTGGTTTACATTCCCTTCTTTGTGTTGATGGGTTTGTAAAAGCTGATTTATTTGAGTCTGTTGTTACTCTAGGATATTATAGCAAAGGCATCTATTGGGAGGAGAGCTGGGGCTCATTAAAAAGTTGCTTAAACAAAGTCACTGCTATCAGGAAAGCTGGATCAGAGAGTATTTTATTTTTATTGCACTGCAAGGAGCTACCTTAGCAGCAGAGTTAACCAAGGCCTGGCATCTGATGGGGGAGAGTAGAGCTGTGGTCAGATGCAGTCAGTAGAAAAATTACTTTTCACTTCTCAGAGGACACAATTTCACCTGCAGGGTTTCATTTCTGACTCCGTTCCACGCTTGCACAGTGGCCGTGATTCCCCTTTTGCTCTCACTGCTGGAGAAAAGACACCACGCTGGGTGTCCCACCCCCCCCAAAAAAAGTTTTATTTTAACCATAAATGTGAAGGGTTTTGGCCTTCTTGTAGCACTTCACATCCACGTGCCAGGCCCTGCTTCTCACTCTGGAAGGCCAAAGGACCCATCCCTTCTGCTGTGACCCCTGAGCTTCTGCTGAAAATAGGATATTTCACCCCCCTTTCACCTCTTCACTCTCTCCAATCCCAACCCTTTGGTCTCCTCTCTGCTGCCTCCTTCCCAAATGTTTTTCTTACTCAACCAAGGAGTTTGCGAGCAAAACCCAACTGCAGAACAATTGCAAAGCAATTTTGCAGCTGCCTCGTGGTAAGAGGCAGAGCTTGGATCAGGGATGTTCACTTCAGAGCCACAGAAATGATTATCCCTGCTCGTGGGGAGAGACTGGGGGGAAAATGCCCCACACTGGGCACTGCCCAGATGGCCCAGCTGGCTCCTGCCTGCATTTCTGAGCTGCCACCCAATTGTCCTGTCTGTGTTTCACCCAGAACGCCCTGGAGAAAGTTTTTCCTGAAGAAACAGAGGCTGGAAACTCCCCCAGGCACGAGTTGAGTGCATTTCTTTACCCACTGCACTGATGGGGCTCAGCAGCTCTCCTCTGACACCGCAGCAGCTTCACTCAGCTGATCCCAGGGGTGGGTTTGCACCAGAGAGAAGTGAATTAGACAATAAGAGCATGGCACACATCCATTGCTGTGATTCATTACTCACTGGTTAATATCAAAGAGATGGAGAGCCACTTTTCACACAGGCAGGCAGTGATAGGACAAGGGGGAGCACTTTGAAACCCAAAGAGGAGAGATCTACATCAGATGCTGGGAAGAAATCCTTCCCTGGCAGGGTGGGGAGGCCCTGGTGATGCCTTAGGTTTTAACTTTTATATTTTCAAATTCTGTACTGCTCAGAGTGTAACTCTGAAGTTCCTTGGAGCCTGTAATTCCTGCTCTCTCGTACTGGGCAGACAGAACAAAGCCTCTCCAGGCTTTGCCTTCAAGGACAGCCAGGCTGTTCTAGGCCCAAAATGTGGAAACCAAAGATTCTAAGGGGGGCAAGCTGAGGGGAGTTACATCCTTAAACTGGGGCTTTAATTGGAGAATGAACCCTGATATGCAAATGGTCCAAACCTATAAAAGTGTGAAGAACTCGTGACCTGGGGTCCATCTTGGGGTCCAATTTTTGGAAGCAGCCTCTGGCTCCCCCAGGGTGTACCTTGAAGGCCCTTCAAATAAATACCTATCTTTATTCCCTTCCTCTTGTCTAGTCTCTGTTTCTAGGTGGCTGCAGGAGGCATCACTGGCACAGGCTGCCCAGAGAAGCTGTGGTTGCCCCATCCCTGGGAGTGTCCAAGGCCAGGTTTCCAACCCAAATCCGCCTGGGATTCTGTGATTTCCTCAGTTATTTTTAATAATTCATCAGAATCTCTGAGGCCTCTGGGGAGGGACTGTGTTTGCTTGGGGCCTGCACAGCACTCATCTCTGCTCTCAGCTGGCTTCAGCTGGTGCCACAATGAACTGAACCCTTAAAAACCACCCTGACACATTAAAAACTTTCCTCTGAAAGCAGAGTGAAAAATAACACTCTCCTCCACAGAGCTGAACCCGAACGCAGGCACTTTTAAAACTTCTTTTACAACTTTCTGATCCAGATCTGAAAATTGGCTGTCAGATCAAGCCAACAAATCGCAGCTCTGCCCTTCCTCCCTTAATTCCGTGCCAGGATCAGTGTTCCTGCCCGAGCTGCACAGGGAACTGAATGAATAAACAGCTCTTGCCTTCGAACCCTGCACCTTTTCCTCCAAAGATAATCACACACACTCTTGATTTAATAGCTGATTCCGGAGGAGATTAAAGCTGAAAGGAATAGGCCACATATGAGGAGTTTTTATCTGTAGGTGGGAGAGATTTCCAAGGCAGCCACACAGGCTGGAGGAGTGGACAAAGTTTCCTCTGTCACCTGAAAAATGTGGCTTCTCAAAGGAGGTCTGGCTCAAAACGCTGGGGATTTTAAGCCTTGCTGGGGCAGCGTGTGACATCCTGGGGCAGAGTGTGACATCCTGCCAGCCTCAAAGCCCCTTGCCAAGGGTCATCCTCAGACAGGGATATTATTCAGATTCATTCTTCATTTCTTATTCAGGGAAAAAATCTCGATTTAAGGATTCCTGACCCGTGGCTGGTGAATGAGGTGTGAGTGAAAGCAGTGGCACTGTAGCTGGGTGCCCCTAACACCTCCCTGATCCTCTTGTTGGGTCAAACGGGTTCTGCAGCTCTTTGAGACTCCAAATCCCCAGAAATAAATCCTCCTAAAGAGCCCAACTATGCCTAAGCTGCCTCTCCAAGTGCCAGCTCCAAGCTCTGAGCTGTAACACAGAGGAGACAAACTGTGCACCCATTAGCACCACATCAATATCATTTAAAGCCCCATTCTGAGGAGGGCCTGGCAGCCCTCTTAATGCATTTCATTTCCCTGTGTCTCTGAGTGGACATAAATAATTGTGCAGCCCTGGCCCTTCCCACCCCGTCCTCTCCAGCCAGATGGATTATCTCTTGTTCTTTCCCCAGATTTGGCTCCGGGATGCAAACACCATTTATGGCCCCTGATTGTTCGAAAGGCCAAGTGTATAATGTACCATAAAATGAGATTTTAATACTCAGTGGGAGATCCGAGCAGCTCTGTTTTGTCACAGCGGCCTCTGTTCCCACACTTGAGTGATCCCCCAGCTCTTGGAGCTTCCCACTGGGCTCGGGAGAACCCGGAGTGAGGAGAACACTGATCCAGCGTGGGCTTAATGATTCTGTTTTCTGCTGCTGTTTTTTACCACTTTGTCCTCAGATTTTTGCCTTGCAAGGGCTGCCCTTGATCCTAATCCTAGCTCAGACTGGCAGGAACTCTCTGTGCAGAGGACAGGCCATGAGATGAAGGAAAGTTCCATAAAGAGGGATGGCAGGCTCAAGCTCTGGAGTGTTTCTCCCACAAAACCAAGCTGAAGGATCAGTTTTAGCCTCCCAAAGTTGGGAAATCAGCAAAGCCGAGCCTGGGGAGCAGATTGCAAGCAGAGGAGAGGAAAATCTATCATGAATTAATCACAATAGGGCATCTTTCCTCAGCCTCCTATAAAACTCCAGTGTGATAATTTAGTGGTGAGAATATCCTCTAATGAGCTTCGAGGAAACTGCAGTCGTCTTAATGGGCTTCTTAATGAAGAATCATTTAGGATTTTATTAACACTGAGGAAAAACACATGGTGTTTGGTAGCTGTTTGGAGCTGGGTGAACATGAATAATTGCTTCAAATGCTCAAACACAAGCGCTCTAATGGGCCCCTCTTTGGTGCTTGAAGGATATCAGAGTTTGGGTCTTTGGGAAGAGTATCCAGAAAGGAGATTTTATGTTGGTTCCTGGAACAGAATTTCCAGCACATCCAGCGCTGTGGCGAGTGCCATTGGTGCCGTGTGGTCCCCAGATGTTCTCTCAAGTGAAGAGAGTGTGAAGAGCCTGTGGAAACCACAGGTGGGTCTCAGCTCTGAGTCTCATCCTGGGTTTGCTCCAGGTTCATCCAAAGAGCAGTGTTTGCCAAGTGATCCCAGTTTTCCACTTGGCTCCTACCTGTTACCTTTTAATCCTTTTTAAGTCCTCACACCACTCAAACTTCAAGCAAGGTCCTGATGTACCAGTTGAGGTGGACCAGGAGAGCTGGGAGAGGAGAATTTGTCATTTCCCGTCTCAAATTACCCAGTGAATGGGCAATTTGTTCTGTGGGCATCGCATATCAGCATTTTGAGTGAATAAAGCCAAGAGTTTCATGCTCTGCAGCCCTTCTGTGTGGGATTTGTTCAGTGCAGAAAGGCTGAGCTGGCCTGTAGATCCCAGTTTCCAATGCCAGCAGCTCATGGGAAATGTTTCTTTCTAGTTCTGAGAATGGCTTCAGATAAAGATAATTCCAGCCAGGCTGTGGTGAGCAGGCAATTAGACAAGCAGGGATCCTGCAAGAAGCAAGAGAGGGACTAAAGAGGTTATTTTTTTCTCTCCCTCGGCCTAGGTTTGCTGCAGGACTTTTCTCCCAACTTTCTCTGATCACATCCCTCCATCCCTGCTCCCTCTGGGAGCACCAGGCACCTTCCAGCCTCTGCACCTCCACCAGGAGAATTGGTGATGGATCTCTCCTTGATCCAAAAAAAAAAAAAAGGCTTTCCCTTATTTTAAACTTCCTAAAGGACATCTAAATCTGTCCCTGAGAGACCAGCAGTGGGGAAAGACAGAAATAGCCATGAAATTACTGCCTTAATCTATCTCTGCTGCTTACTGTGCAATCCCAAAGCCAGCAGTAAGCACACAATTATGGAGTTAATTAAATGGGTATCTGTGCCCTTAAACGTAAAACACAGCCAGGAGGTACCTGCTGCAAACGTCGGATTTCAGAGAAATAAAGAAGGCAAAAGAAGGGGGAATGGAAACATTTTGGATTAAGATAAAGGAAGGGAAGGGTGTTCATTTTGTTTCCTGATGCTCCACTTTGATAGATGCCAGGAGCTGAACTCTTGTTTAAACAAGATCTTGTTTTTCCAAGATTTGTACCTCGGTGCAGTAGAAGCAGCAAGGGAGGGGGTTTTTGCCAAATTCAATAGAATCAGTCAATAATATTTCATTAACACAGAGGCAGTATCACAAGCTTTTAAGTGTGGACACAGTGCTCACAATTTATTTTCAAGTTAGATTTATTCTCCCACTACAGCTGGCAGTAAAATGAATGGCAATATTACCATTATAATTAATCTCTAACCTTGAAATTCTAGTAATGACTGAAAAAAAAAAAAGGAAAAGGAAGCTATCTTTGAGAAGGAACGTTCTTGGGAGGTATTATATGCAGGTGGATTTATTCCACATTCAATTAAAACACGAACACTTCTGTTACTCCATCAGCTTTGATTTGCCAACATCTTCCTCTGGTTTTACTGCAAGCAGAAATTAGGTTCTTGTGTTTCTAATGGAGTCAGCACCAGATTAAAAGAGTATTTACCCAAATAGTTCACGAGTGCTTTGGGCTGCGTTTGAATGGCTCCTAATTCGCAGCAATTTGAGGACGGCATTCCCCGCGGTTTGTTTGGATTAAGGAATGTATATAACACAAAATATATGCCTGAAACTTGCAGGTTCCTGCCGCAGAGGAGCTGTGGATCGTGCACGGCTGAGTTACCTCCCTTTTCTGTGTGCTCCAAGCACCCTCCTCCACTTCTTTGGCTTCCCCTGGCCAAATGAACATTAAACCACTCAGCATCACTTGGTTTTTGCAGCCACAGAAGAACCAGCGACTGCTCCACAGCCTGTGCCTGCTGCACAGAGAGGCTGAGACGGGCAAAGATTAAAGAAATAAGAATAAAATCTGCTAAAATAGGGTGGGGAAAAAAAAAATCAGCTGTCCCAGGCACATGGTAAGGTTTGAATCATTCTTTGTGCTGGGAAAGAACCTGGAGCTCTGAGAGTGATAGAGACAGCTTTGAAATTAGGAAATTAGACATTATTTAAGCTTCTACTCTCCCTGTTGGTAATTAATCTGGATTCACTGTAGATGTTCCTCTCTGGTGGTTCCTGCTTTGGTTTCCAAGGGATGTTCACCCATCCGTTGGGGTGTGAGAGCTTTGTTCATTTTTGGCTCAGGTCCCTGCTGTCGTGTCTGAGCGATGGACACTGCACCTGGACACCAGTGTGGGATGACAGCACCGACTCTGGATCCAGCAAACAGAACAAACTTCAGGAAACGCTGCCAAAGAAACCCTGAGGAAAGGAAAGCGATGGAAATATAAAGGATTAGAAAGAGATAAGAGACAAAGAGCCTAAACACGCCTGGGGAGAGAGGAAATGAAAGTTGGGAAGTGGTGTTCAGTGGGTTTGAATCAACTCCCTGATTATCACAGATTGGCACCACTGATGAGCTGCCTCCCTGGATGCTGCTGGGAGCAGCTCAGCTCTGATGCTCCTCGGGCTGAGTCCTGCCAGCTTTTTCCAGAGTTAAAATGGTGGAAACTGGGTTTGTTGTGCTGCACTCCCACATCAGCCCGTGCCGGTCTCTTTCTACCCCGTCTTCAGACACAGCAAAAGAGGCAGGGACAGAATTTGGAAAGGGATGGGTGATTTTTGGCCCAGCATGACGATCCCTTAGATGCCATCAGGTTTGCAGCCATCTCTGTGTGCTGTTAGGTTTCCTCAGGCACATGTTCCTCAGACACGGACAGGTTCTCCCACATTCTTCTACAAGGAAGAATTTATGAAAGTGGAGAAAGTTGTTTTAAATTATTCAATATAAATGTAAATAGGAGAAAGCGTTCCTTTGAATAAATAGTGGTTTTTATGCTCTGCCCTGGAAAAGTGGGCAGCAGGTTAGGATCTGCCTGCAGAATCCAAGGCAGTATTTTTCCTGGTAGTTGATGCAAATAACATAAATATGCTTTACATCTTAGAAGGAAGCTTATGAAATATTAAAGCCCGATTCCCAGGTCCCATCTCCTGTTGAAAGGGAGTGCTCTTGAGGGAGGCTGGAGGATGGCACAGGAAGGCTGAGGTGTTGTGTGCAAGGCAGGCAAAACAAAGTGTGGAAAGGGCTGGCTGGGAAGGCAGATGTTTGTACAGAGGGAGAGATGGCCAGAGGGCAGGAGGGATGAAAGGAAGATGTGTCATGTTTGTGTCTCCCAGGAGAGGCTCTCCCAAGCCCCCTGTGTGTGCGGCAGAGGGTGGATTCTCCCAGGGGACAACAACAACAAAAAAAAAAGGAGCAGGGCATAGACGTCCCTTGAATTATTCAGAGCTCATAAATTACCTCTCTTTGTCACTGCTTTTTCTGGAGGGCCTGTTTTATTTCAGCGGAGAGATGAGGAGATGCGATATGACCAGGAGCCCTGACAGTGTGCAGGTCCATGTCTTGTTCAGGCAGGGAGAGAAACAACAATACAACTTTTCAGATTTCACCACTTTTCCACAGCATAAGACTGACTTCTTCTCATCCAGAGCATTCAATTCATCACAAAAATAAAGTAAAATAGTGAAGGGCGACTCTCTAGCAAGGGGTGGGAAAAACAGATGTTCTTGTTTCCCTCAGAGCTCTAGGTTTCCTTCACGCTCTGCTCCTTTCTTCCTTCACACCATGAAGCCCCAGGGGTCTCCCACAGCATTTCCAGAGACTCCTTATCCCATGGAATGAAGGAGTTCAAGCAGCTGTTTTTCCTACCCTATAACCAGGAGCAGCTCTCCTGGCACAGAAACCACAGGACGCTCTGTGTCAGTGTGTGCTCGGAACAGAGCAGACACTGGTTTTGGAGAGAGTGGGAAAATGAGAAGTTCTTGGACCCAACTTTGCCTTGATCTAGGGCAACACACCAAGAAATAAATACCAGCTCTGCACTGTCAGGCCTAAGGCACCACTTTTTGATTTGTATTTCTGATTGCTCCGTCTCTGTCTGAGATCAGGGTTAAGAAACCCAGGCTCTGGGGTGACCAGAGGAAGAGGAGGATGGAACACGAGCAGTGAGGTTCATCACAGCAGAGGCACACGCCTGGGTGCTGCACACGGCTGGGTCTCACCTTTGAGACAGGCAGGGTCATTCTGCCTCCTCGCAGCACTCAGAGCCTGTGAGCTCCCACAAACAGACCACGGCTCCATCCAACCTGTGCCTGGTGACCGAGGGGGTGGCAGCTGTCAGGGGCTGCTGCAGGGACAGGAGGGTGATCACCAGCAGTGCAGGGAGCTGCAGCGATCCCTGCTTGGGTGCTGTTTGATTATCAGCCTCCAGAGAGCAGCTCCATGAAAAATGCAGCAGTGTGTGAGGCTCAATAAACATCATTACCGCAAGGGCTGTTTGTGCAGGGGGCCAGAGCAAAGCCACCGGCCGGGAGCCAGGCGGGATGGAACCCAGAGCACAGGGAAAGGCTCTGGGAAAGAGGAGCATCCCCTGCATGGCTCCAGCTCGATCCCATCAGGAAGGGGTGGATGGGATGGGACAGGCACATGTGGGGAGAGACAGAGCGACAAACTGGGCAAGCAGAGACTTCTACACGTAAGTATATTTATATTTATATTTATATTTATATTTATATTTATATTTATATTTATATTTATATTTATATT
>VZRV01004290.1:247892-282512 GCA_013398115.1 Falcunculus frontatus
ATCTATATCTATATCTATATCATCTATATCTATATCTATATCTATATCTATATCTATATCTATATTTATATCTATCTATATCTATATATCTATATATCTATATCTATATCTATATCTATATCTATATTATTTATATTTATATCTATATTTATATTTACATTTATATGTATATTTTTACTTATATTTATATTTATATTTTTACTTATATTTACATTTTTACTTTTCTTTCAATCGATATGCAGTGCATCTGTGAGGGAAACGCCTGAGACACAGGTCCCTGTCTTCAGTGACCCCAGACGGTGCAAGCTGGCTGTCCCCAAGGGCCGTGTGACACATGGGAGCCAGGAACAGAGATCAGCCATGGCACTGCCCCGCAGCTCAGGCAGAAGGCCACACACACACACGCTCCTTCAACATGCCTGCAGCAAACAACCCAGCTTCTATTTTGTCTGATTTATTTTCTTCCTTCCCTCTTGAGATAGGCAGCATGACCACTTCAGATATTTCTGGGGCTAAATATGGAATGCAGCAAGAGGCAAGCGAAATCAGGGCTTAAACATCTGCCTTCATAGGCTGGATGGGTCTGGGAAATCTGAAAAACTCCCTTGAAAGACAGACAGGAGATCAATTCCATCACTGCAGTGATGTCCCTCAGCAGGTCACTTTTCTCCAAGGAGATCTGATTCCCAAAGTTTTTACATTTCTGAAGCACTTTTTTTAAAATTGAATGCACCCACCTATAGCGCTGCCAAGACAGCAGAAAAGAGGGAAAGCAAAAAGGACATTATTTAACTTCTCGTTAGGGCATCTGACAGTAAATATGGACCTGCCATGAACATTTTCATGACGTACAGCACTCCTGAAGCATTTTAAGCAGCACCCCCCAAAAAAGCCATCAGTTTGATCCCTTGGAATGGATGAGTGATGGGTCATTGGCAGTGTCTGGAAGCTGGGTGTGTATTTACTGACAGGGCTGGGATCCCAGCAATGCAATAATTTGCTTGAGTTCCCCAGGCAGTGGTGGATAATACGTGGCTGTAAACAGTAATGGATAAAGAAATATTAGTGTGGAGAATAACTGGCAGAGAAAACACACAGGGGTGGTTCTGGGATGTGCTGTGCCTGAGCAGGGAGGGGAGGGCTCACCTGGATCCCTTTGCTCGAGCAGCACAGCTGGCCATGCACTTCTTTAGGTGTGGGGCTCTCTCCAGCCAGGATTCTCTTGGCCCTCAGGCATTAAATTTCCCCCTTATTCCTGCAGAAAACCACGTGTTTCTTTTGCCATCCTCCCCCCTTGCAGCCGCCTTTCCCTGCCACCAGCACCCTCTGTTCTCTGGGTTAATCTTAGTGAGAGAAAAAAACCTGATACAATTGATGCCATGATGCTTTTTTTTTTGCTTTTTATATATACCCCCCCCCCCATATTCTCTTTTGTATAACTTTTATGCATTCTTAAGGGCCTTTTAACCCACATACTTCTAATTGTTCAGGTTTGATAACCAGCATAGGCCCAGGATTCCCTTAAGCCCGGAGACCAAACATCTCAGAAGCCTCAGACACCAAGGCCTTCTCTGGAACACATTTTGTAAACTAAGATTGGCCTGTCCATGGGGGAAAGTTCCTCAGAGAGGGGGATTCACTCAGCCTCTCATTGGGGAATCTTTGATAGATACAATTGGTAAAGCCTAGAATTTTATACCCAAACCATTGTGGGTGTGCATTTTCGGAGTGTGCTCACGGGGGTGCATTTCAGGGTGCATTTGGATGTGCATTTGGATGTGCATTTGGGTGTGCATTTGGATGTGCATTTGGATGTGCATTTGGATGTGCATTCCAGCGCGCTCCAGCTGGACGGAGTGCACCAAGGATCCTTAATAAATAATAAAAATAAATCCCAAGGTAAAATCCCTTTTTCCCCTCTAACCGTGTTTGCCTCTTTGATTTTAAGACCAAGAAAAGGCATCACAATAAATCCACAAACCCCAAGGAAATTGCAACGTCTTCCCTGCCCTGGGAGCAGGAAAACCTCTCTCTCCACCTGGGATCTGCTGGAAGTGCCCCTGTGCCTGGCTGGATGCGAGGAGTGGATCACGAGGCTCCTGCTGCCAGCTGGATGCTGGTGTTGCCACGGGCTCAGCACCAATTATTTATGAAAGGAAATAGAAACAAAACTGCTTGACATTTGAAAAGAAATCATTACCACACACTTGTGGCGAATCAGAGCTGGAGTGCTTTAAAGTTCCATGTCCCAGTGCTTAATTAGAGACGAGGCAGTTTATGTTTAGCTCTCATGAAAAATTTAACCCCCCGGATGCTTTGCCTGCTCCCAGCCAAACCCTGCTGCTGGCCCAGCCCCTTCCACTTCAGCAGGGACATCAGGGACATCAATCCCAGCTGGAAGCAGCCCTGGAACTGCTCAGGGGAGGTGTTTCAGCAGAGTTTCAGACCCTGCAGGGATGGTTTGGCGCTGAATCCATCAGAACAGGACCTTGGTGCAGTGCGTGGGAATCTCAGTGAAGCCATCAGAGCTTTTCTCCTTCTCCCTGTGCCAGGAAAATTCTTGGTCCATCAGCTCTGTGGTGTCACCATCCTCCCCAGGGCAGGAGCAGCTTTGGCTAAACCTGCCTTGGTTTGTTTTCCCTTGTTTTTATAAAACACACCTCCACGGATGGGGCTGAAAATACATTTTTCTTCATTTTCCTCTCTCCCTGACAGACCTTCTTGGCTCACAAGGCAGCAGTTAGAGCCTACTCTTTATTTCAGGGGTCTGCTCTCAGCTGGAGATGACACTGCTCACCTCCATCCCTCACCTCTAAAACAGATGTAGCAGGTGTAGCACGAAGATAAATAGACCGAGCAGCACAAACTGCTCAGATAATGGGATCTGTGAAAGCTTCCACAGCCAACCATCATTGTAGCTACAGCTGAATTTCCCTAATCTAGACAAGCCCCTGCTTCCCTGTCCTTCAAACAGCAGTTTCATTTGCATTAAAAAAATAAAAAATCCTTCCAAGATGATGTGGATTGCACTTTTTTTCCCCTCCCTCCATGCTTTACAAGATATAAACATTGAGTTTTTTCTGTTTAAACGCAGCCTCTGGGTAGGGATTCCTGGGAAATGGAGAAGCAGGCCATTTTTCAGATAAATGATTTATACAGAAGATGCTATGGATGACCTGATGCTGACCTGTTTGAATTAATTCCAGCATTTGAGCTTCCATTTCTATTAAAACTCCATTTACCAGGAAAGTGAAAAGGTAATTATCGTCCCCAGCTTTAAATCACTCCACTGCTGAATTATTAAAGGGAAGAATTAAAAATAATCAGGCTTTTTCATTATACTTCATAGAGAGGAAATTAAAGGTGTAAGAATGTATTTTTTGCTTGAATTTAAGTATTCATTTCTGAGATTTATGTAGAAATAGAAATTATTCTCTCTGCGTGCCCAGCTCATTCTCTTTATGAAGACACACAGACACACACATGGAGGGAAGGCAAAAAGTAAAAGCCCTCTTGTAAAACGAAAAAAGAAAAAAAAGAATAGAAGGAGGAAGGGATTTAACACGAAGAAGTATAGGAGAGCGTTTTGCATTTTAATACCCTTTTTTCTGCACAATTACACCTCTGAGTGATCCAGCAGAGGGAGATTAAGCTGCTACTAATTTCAGATATACAGTTGTAAAATGCTAGGTTGGTTCTTATCGGGAGATGTAAGAAAATCCGACACTGTCAGGCAGCAGGGGAGAGCTGATGGCTTCTGATGCCTGCAAACTCACGGCAGAGGCTGTCACCGGGTCAGAGCATCCCAGGGATGCTCCTGCTCCCAGGGAAAGGGACTCACAGCTCTGCACACACCCTCACTTCAGACATCCCAGCCCGAGACGGCCAAGAATTGGTGCATTTTGCAGAGTGAAAAGAGGATGGGGATGGTCGAGGCGGTGAGAGCTCACACCCACCCAGCTTCCCTGGGTTACAGCAGGAACCTGGTGCCTGGATTCCGTAGCTGCCGCAAGGCTGAACCTGGGTGCAGCCAACATCTGTCCCTGGCAAAGCAACCAGAAAAGCTGGTATATGATTCAATTGATGGAGAATTAAAGGGTAGAAATATAATTAACATCAGTCAACGTGGTTTTATGGAAAATAGGTCTTGTCAGTCAAATCTGATTTCATTCTTTGATGAGATTACAAGTTTGGTTGATAAGGGTAACTGCAGAGATATAATATATTTAGCTGTTGTAAGATGTTTGACTTTGTATCTCACAACCTTCTGATTAAAAAATTAGTGTTATATGATATCAGTGAAGCACGTGGTAAATGGATTAAGGATCCTATTTCTGATGGAAAGGGCTGTCCATGGAGGAGAGAACACGGGAGAGAGAGAGGCACAAGTGGAGCTTTAACACATTTCCATCCGTGGACTCAATTCCCCTCAATAATCTTGATAAGAAGAATTAAATTAATCCTAATGAAATTCGCAGGAAGCCCGGAGATCTAAGGAGAGGAATATGGCAAAAAAGGGGGGGAAATTGCTCCGGGAGAGAGCAGGAATTCACTGGAGCGGGGCTGGTGTGTGGACAGGGCTTTCCCTGGAAAAGACCAAAGGCAAATGCAGAGCACGGTGAGAGCACTGATCCATCCTCCCTGGAGAGTGACACGGAGAGCTCAATCCTTTCAGTTTATCAGAGATTGAGAAGTGACTTGACTAGAGCAGATAAAAGCCTTTGTGGGGAGACAATAGCAGGTACTAAAGGCCTCGTTAATCTGGTGGGGAAAAAAAAAGTAGAGACAGCCCAATGACTGCAAGATGAAGCCAGAGAAATTCAAATGAGAACTTAGGCCCAAACATCTGACTGCAATGTGGTTAAACACTAAAAACTGCTCAAATTCTCAGGCTTCAGACACGTTTAGTGCTTTATGAAAGGGCTGCTTAAACAACAAAACTGACTTTAACCCAGAACCAAGATCAGCCTTAACGTGATAAGCCTGGCTTTACTGTCCTCCTGCTCAGTACCCAAAAGTCTCCCAAAGTCTTCCCTTTTCACCACGTTCTGCACAGAACTTTGACTACCAGATCTCCTGGGCAATGAATTTATTATCCCTTTAACTGCCTGAAAAGAACTTACAGCCCTTTTAATAATACTTTATATCTCCCTAGAGTTTTCCCTTTAAGGATCTCAAAGAGCTCTGCAAATAACTATTATTCCTTATGTTCTCACACCTGGTATTCCTTTCCATCACACAGGTCTGGGAAGAGGCTGAGATGACACGATTTACTCTCTGTTGTACATGGTATCAGCTGGTTTTTGATACTAGATGAGAACATGGAGACATTTTCCATCCCTGCTCTGCTTCTTTTGCCTCCAACGCCCATCCATCCATCAGCTGGGAGGAAATTTTGATTAAAAATTAGGTAGAGATGCTTTTGGATAAAGCAGCAACACAGTTTTGAAACACTGTTAGAAAGGAACACCTTCATTTTTCATTTTAAGTCAGAACATGACTTTTATACTATTATCTTCTCAAGGCAAAACTGGAAAGAAATATTGCAGTCGCCCCCAAACAATGTTTCTTCCAAAAAATTGCATTTCACAGGAGAAAGGAGCACTGGATTTTAATTCAGAGTGAAAAAGCAGACGTCCCCTGTTTGGATGGATACTGCAGGCAGAGGAACAGACAGACAAGTCAGCAGATAGGTCAGTAGGTAAACAGGGGATGGATTATTCTGTAAATGGATTAATAAATATGCAAGTGGAAGAAACAGAGGTACCTTTCCATTCGCCTCCCCTCCCTTCCCACCACAAGAGGCTGTAATGAATTAGGGGGAAGCGCTGCTGAGGTGTCAGAACAATTTCTATTAAAGGTAATTTTCTAATGAAAAGGTTATAAGAGACTGTGTCAGAGCTAATCAAAATTCAATCTCCCCGTCACCAAACAGCACAATCCTGCTCCAGCAGCTCTGCCTTGGAGGGTTGTACAGAGTGAGTGAGGAAGTGGAGCCCCATTCCAGAGCTGCTCACCAGAGCACAGAGAGGAGGAATATTTCACTCCTCAGCAAGCCATGCCCTCTCAGGGATGAGTTTTTCTGTGCCTCCAGCATTTCCCTTAAATTATCCCTCTCTTTCCTTACTGTCTCTCCTTCCCTCCCACCCTTCCTCCGCTCCCTGTCTTTCCCAAGCCACCAGAGAGGATTGGAGACAGGATTACTTATTGATAGCAACAGCCACCCTCCTAAATCCAGTCAGGGCTGCTGGCTAATCCCTTTAATGAGTTGGTTTAGCCCTGGCAGCTGAGCTAACCTGCGTGTTCAACTCCCCAGCTCTCCTTTCCTCCTTTCCTCCCCTCCCAGCTGCTGAGCAGAAGCTGCACACCAGGAGATTGTCCTCAGCCCTGAAGTATTTTTTTATTCCTTTAGCACTATGGAAAGCAACCTCAGAGAGCCCCAAACTTGCATCTCTCCAGGATCGAGAGCTGGAATAGGATAGGTGGGAAAATCCACTTCCCTCTCCATTGAATACCATTTGAGAAATGTTATTATGACATCCAAGAAGACAATGTGGAAAGGTGCTGCCTGTTTCCCATCCAGTTCGTGTTTCTCTGCCATCCTTGCTGGCAGGAGTAAAGGTTTTTTTCCCTCCCTTTCCTTATTAAGATAAAACTGTCACCAACTTCCCCATTCCACTGGTTTGTTGGGACTTTCAAAGCCTGGAACTCTATTAAATATTCAGTCTACTCCTTTTGGCTACATTTCAGAGCCTGTATCCCTCCCTTTAATTGCTCTGTCAAGAATAGATGAAAGTTTGATACCAAGGCTTTGACTGGGAAAAACTCAAACACTTTGGGCTCTGCTGTTTTATTTATTTAAAGAGGAAATATCGGGAATACTCTGCTTAAATTAGACCCTATGCAATTGCTAAGGACTTCTTTTCTCATTTGTTCTTTTATGCATCCTTCCACTGACTCTTTTCTCTGCTATTTCCTGTTATGCTGAATTAAATGCAAGGGCTCTCCTTTATCTCCTTCTCCCTCTCTCTTCTGTCACCAAGTGCACAGCTCCTCAAACACCTCTTCTAGAGCAGTACCCTGCCCTATAATCTCCCAGGAATGCAGATGGAGATTTCCATCCAAGGAGAAACCTCCCCGGGGCATTGCTCCACCAGCAAGGTGGCAGAAAGCAGAATTTGGAGAGAACTTGGCTGCCAGAGATGAAACAACCGCAGCATCCTCTGCACGGCTTCAAAGGCTGCCTCTGATTCGTATGCACCCAACAGAAGCTCCTTAATCTGCACCACATCAGTTCGCTCCTAGGCCCACCTCGCTGAACAGGCTGAACCCTCAGCCACATCCCCAGGGCTCATTCCCTCTTTTTGCCTCTCCTGAGCACCTTTGTTCTCGCTCTGAGCACTGCTCACTCCCTCTGCAGCTTTCCGCGCACAAATCCAGCTCGCTCCTGTTGCAGGCTGCAGCTGGAAGGAGATTTTTTGTTTGTTTGGGGCTTTTTCCTTTGTTTCTTTTCTTCCTTACCCATAGCTGCTTCTCTCTGAGGTCTGGAGAAGGGTGGGTGAGCACATCTGTGCCGGGATCGGGGGACAAGAGCAGCCCCCATCCCAGGGTGGCAAACAGCAGCCGCTCCAGCTGCGGTGCCCTCCTGCTTCCTTTGATGTAATTAACATCCCTTCGTCAGCGCCTGCAATCACCCCGTCTCTGCTTTAATCATCCTCTCCCAGCAATGAGCATTCCTTGTCATTAGGGCCTTAAAAACCTCCATTATAAACATGTAAATGGGATGCAGCGAGGAGGGAAATATTTTACTACTCCAATTTCCTGTTGTGCCATTGCCAGCAAGTCGTGATATTATTACTGAGCATCTCCAAGCTGCACCAGGAGCTCCAGGACCAGACCCACACCGTGCTTGCAACCAGCCTCTGACAATGCACAAATATCAAGGCTTTCCAGATTTTTCCTTTGAGGAAAGAGTGGAGATAGATAGAGGAAAGCAAAGGAGAACAAGATCCTCTTCCCTGACCCGACTGGCAGCACAGTCTCGAGGTAAAAGCAGGAAACTGAGCCCTATTTATAGCACAAAAAGTGAAATCTCGGTTTCTCTGGCAGCATCGTTTAAGGATTTTGACCTCCTCAGATTTTCCTGCACTAATAGCATCTGAGCTGTGGCCCAGCAGGTCTCCTCATCAGGTACCCACCACAGGCACTCGGATCTGCTGGATTCTGTCAGCTTCTTTCCCAGTTCTGGCTCAGCACTGTCTCCCCTTCTCTCAGGAAGAGCAGGGGCTTGTATTCCAGAGGGATACCAACCTCTCCTTCCCTTCTCCACACTCTTCACACAAAAAAACCCCTGCCCTGTCCCCTTGCACTCCCTCTCTCCCATGGAAGCAGCAGCCAGGTGCTGCCGAGGCCCCTTCACACAGGAATTGTTCCCCTCAATAACATTTACAATGCAAATGCCACTTGTGTTTGCAGGCACACAGGCTTAGAGGGACGTGCAGGGGAGAATTTATCCTCCATCTCCAAAAAAAGCTGCCTGAAGCCCATGTTACAGTTTTCCGTCCCCTTCCCTCCTGTGTTCGTGTTTGTTGTAGGGTACAAGGGACGCTCGATCCCATTTTTCCAGACAGCTTTTTCACCTCGTGCATACTGAGGCCTCTGTGAGCAGAACCCACTGAATACACACAAAATATTTCTCCCCAAGTTGCCTAACAAACCTCTAAAGGCAGAACCTGCAGCCAAGGTGCAGAGGAGAGATAGCAAATCAGGCACTACAGTGCTTTCAACTCCAATTTCCTTGTCCTACCTCCTGATAAGGTGTTGCTAAGACCTCTTCCATTTCTCAGTTCCTCTCTAGCATGTGGATTTGGCACTCGTGAACTTTTTAATTTCATAAACCACCGGTGCTTTGCCTTCCCTTTTGCACCCCTGTGCCTTCCTGGAGCTCTCTAAACCAGGTGCAGCCACCTGATAATTCCCTGTAATGCGATCACAGGGCCTCAGTGCCAGGAGTGAACTGTGCTGAGCTACAGCCTCCACTCAAGGACACCACTGCTAATGAAAGAGGGGACTCAGCGTGCCCTGGAGCTTGAACCACATCACACAACCCCCCTGGTTTTGCTGCTCCTCACATTAACATCCACAGCATCCTCCAGGCTGACAAAATCCTGCTTGCCTGCGTTTCCCAGGCTCCACACATCTCGTCTCCAAGGATATTGATACCAAAATAAAAGCTTTTGGCTTGCTGATGAGTGGTTTCTGTCCTCTGTGCACCTGAGGAAAGGGCACACACTGCTGGTGTCTTCCTTGAGGGAAAATCCCACCCCCCTTTTTGCACTCAAGTCACCAGGACCAGCACAAGGCAGTTGTGCTCACCCAGTTTAAGGGGGAAAGGCAGGGAAGTTAAAAGAGGTTAAACAGACTTATGAACACTCTCAGCCTTTTGTGCAAGACCCTGTGCTTAGGGGCAGCCCACATCAGATTAAATCCTCTTTAAGAACTGCTCTGGCTTTGCCCCTGGACCTTTCTGTTTGTTCCCTTGGAGACAAGCCCTGAAAGCTTCTCTAAGAGCCCTGGGTGCTCTCATTTCCTGCCTCAGCTGCTGTCCACACTGACCAGTGGCCAAGCTGGGGATGGACAGGGCAGGATCAAATGAGGCAATGGATTCCTGCAGCAGAAATACTCCTGTGCCAGCAGCTTGCACCTGCACGCAGACACAAATTGGGGTTCACGTGCTCAATCCCACTCGTCCTTGCACCAACCACTGCCACGGCTGCTCAGGGCATTTCTGTTGAGGTCAAAAGCCTGATCTGGATGTGCACAAACTGCTCAGGAGCCCTGGCACTGGGCCAGCTTGCAGGGAATGGTTTGGAGGGAAGTGGAGTTTATAGGTGAACACATCCATCTGCCCAGAGAGCTGATGCAAAACTGTCCCATCCAAGCACAACTCAGGCAGAATTTAACACTCACACTTCCCTGTTTATGTCCCCATCCTGTGGTTTTAAAGTAAAATCAGCCTTTTCACAGGTTCCCGTTGACTGCAAGGGATAATCCACGCCTGATTTTAAACACAGGAATGCCCTTCCCTGCTGTCTTTCCCCAATAACTTCCTTTTCTCCTCAATCAGAAATTAAAGTTCTATGGGACAAGTACATCTCACTGCCCCTTGATGCCCAAGGATCTGATAAAAGCTGAGTTTAAAGGCAATAGACACCCAGTTCTGTCTTTCTCTGGCCTCAGCTCAGGGGTTAGGAGTTATGATGCAGGATTAGGAATATTTATTAACAAGAGGAAGATTTGAACCAGTTGTAGAGCTAAAACATCAAAATTGCAGCGCTAATTAAGGGTTTGAGGGAGGTTTACTCTTAAATGGTCATGAATGGATGGGGAGTGGATGAGGGCGGAGCAGAGAGATTCGTGTATGAGTGGGAATTAATAGTTGTAAAGATGAAATTTGGCTTTGTTTTGTGGTTAGGGCTGGGATATGACAAGGCTGCCATCAGACTCTGGATGATTTCAGCCTGTGCTGTGTAAGACTGGCCAATATTCTAAATTCCCTTTTGTTTCACTTATTTGGGAGAAGATCCATCTTTGGATGCAGAGATTAAAATGGCTTTTTTCCTTGTCACTTTGGGTGCTGATTTTAATCAGGGAGGGTTTTATTTCTTCCCCTTTCACAGCTCCATTTCTAAAGAAAAAAAGAACAGCTCAGAGAGAAATTGGAGCTGCTCCCAGGACAAATGGGCCTGACTGGCAGTGCATAAAATTACCACTGTCTCTTCACCTTGCTTTCTACAATCCCTTTATTAACTAACTGAATCCACAGTCATTCTCTCTTGCCCAGCTCATTCATTCTCTTTCTTTCTCCCTCTTTACTCCGAGCTAAAAGGTTCATTATCTCATGCTCCTGGACTAGCAATGCACCCAGATCATGGGGCAGAGCAATTACACGACCTGCAAGTGTCCCCAAGCCTTGCTGGTGGCATCAGGCACATCTGGCCCCTGGTGTGGGGCTCTGTTTTCTCAAGGGGTGATGCACCCAGTTGGGTCTCAGGGTGTTTAATTTCCAAGACAAGGAGGAATCCTGCCCTCCCATGGCTCTGGCAATGGCAGGCAGGAAGAGGAAACTGATGTTAATTACGCCAGGAGACTCAGCTAGCCCAGGATTTTGCTTCCAGCCGATGAGAAACCCCACAAGTTGCTTGTGGGGCTCAGGGAGCTCTTGCTCCTGCCCTTTGACATTGAACCCAGCTCCCGTGATCTGTTGTCTCATCCCTCCTCAGAGTCCTTCCGAGTCCTGCCATCACCTTCCTCATGACTGAGAAAGGGCCCAGTTCTGATTTCATCCTCTAAAAAAAAAAGGCTCCAGACACAAGCCCCAGCTGTCAGTCAAAGCACACATCCAGGTTTAAGTTCCAGGAGGGTAATTAATTTCCATCCAAAGACCAGAGGAAAGGTGTATTTGTTTAATGACTGCATTAACAATTTGTTCTTCTGCTCAGTATGTGTTCTGGTATTTTATTAAGACTTTTTTTTTTTTTACTGGGGGGGGGGAACAAAGACTAATAAAATGTGCTAATGACAAATACCAGCTGTGTGAAGAGGAGACTTAAAAGGGACAAGATGATTCGTGGGCTGGATTGAAAAAGACTCCAAACCCTCAGTGCACAAACCGGGGTGAGGAAGAGCTGACACCGCTCCATTTCAAAAAGGTGGTGGATTTCTGGCACTTAAATCTTGCTTATTATGGTCTGCCTGTGGTGTGATGGGGTCTGAGGGAGCCCAGCCCTCTCCCAGCAGGTGCTGTCTGAGACTTCACCTTTTTTCCACGCACTCCCTGGACCAGCTTCAACTCAAGGAAAGGGACCAGTCCCACTTATTCAGAGGTTTTTCCTGCTCTCCTCATCCCTCCTTGCTTGTGCATTCAAGTCTGATGCTCCTGGGCAGTCTGCCGGCCACCAGACTTCATCCAGGATAAATTAAAATTTTTTTACTTCCTTAGTATTATGTAGCTGATACGACAATAAATAACTAAAATACCCATGCTTTTGTTGCAGCAAATATTGTTTTACGGGAGATGGAGGCAGATATGACCCTCAATATACTGCCCTTCACTGTAGTTATTTTCTCTTCTCTCTATTATTTGGTGAAGCTTTCTAGAACCATTTATATTTTTCCGTATATCACTTTAAAATCGGAAAGAGCTTTAAAAAGTAAATTGCATTTTTCTCTCATCGCAGAGCCTTAGATTTCTTACTCTTCTTTTTGATTTTTCTTTTTTTTCCCAAAGTAAATAAACAACAAAATTTTTTACAGCCCTCTCAAGAGGTTATATTCTGGTCATTTCTCATGGTTGTTTTTCAGTGTTCAGTGACAATTATTACTAAAAAAGAACAATTTTTCCAGCCAAGACCTAGACTGGGAGCAGTCGTGTAAACCATGATTTTTAAAGGATGAAGCAATCAGGCTGCATCCACCTGTTAGAGAAATCCTGGGAACCTCAGTGACCTCGGATGCACTGAGGAGATTTGCACAAGCTTTTTAACTTCTGCACCCCCTGGCACCCTCAGCTTAACGTGTACCTGCCAGACACAGAAGGAAGTGCTCCAAACACCTTATTTCTGGCACTTCTCACAGTTTGGAGGTGTCATCCACATCCTCAGTGTTCATCCAGGTGGCAGGAGGATGCCGCTGCAGGATGCTGAGCAGGGATCAGCCTCAGAAAAAGGAGGGTTCAGGGGTTGCTCAGCCTCTCAGTGCCTCATCCGGCTGTGAGAAACTTGGGGAATGAGCTGGAGTTTGTCCTGCTGGTCCTCCACAGAAACCACAGGTGTTTTCTCAGCATAATCCAAAGCAGGGTGAGACCTACAGGGTAGCTCACCTTTCCTGTCTGGAGGCATCCCTAAGTTTTAGAAAGATTGTCCCTCTGGTAACTCCCCCCTCATCTCTCATTCCCTCCAAGCAGCTGCTACCATCTGTTCACACATCCAGGGGTTTTATTTTAAGTGGAAGTCCTTCATCATTCAAGGAGAGTCTGCCCCATGACACACGGCCCAGGCAACACCTCTGCTTTGATCAATGCCTCCTGCAAGCTCCAGGTGTGTCCCCATCACCAGCTCCAGGTCCTCACAATGAAACACCTCACCAGGCTGTGGGGACTTCTCTCAGCACAAAAACAAGCCATGCAAAGCAGAAAGCCTTGTCATTGTGCTTTGTGCCTTGGGATTCACTGAAATCATGGACAGAAGGGCCTCAGGAACAAAATGCCACTCAATGAGCTCTTTGCTGTCTGATCTGAAGAGCTCCAAGTGGGGAAAAGCAGGAGGTGGAATAGCAACAGGTCAGGGAACAGTCTATCCACTTAAAAACCACTTGGATTGCAAAGGAAGAAGAACCAAGGACTTTCTTGCCCACTTGGTGATGTCAGTTCCCAAAGGAAACAGGAGGAAGTGGCTCCTTGGATGGCCACGGGTGTCCACACAGTGAATTCAGATGAAAATTCAGAGTGGTCCTGCTCATGTGTGGACACTTGTGTCCTTGCAAGGTGAGAGGAGGTGGCCAGCAAACCTCACTTGGGGGCTCTCGGTTCTGCACTGGGGGATGCCCAGAGTTTGTCAAAAGCCTTCAGGAGGAATCACGCCCTGAAGACAAACTCCGGAGTTCTCCTTGCTTTTCCTCTGTCTGGTCTGAGTTTGGAGCGGCCGTCCCGTCACTGCTGGTGACAGGCGTGTGATAACATTGCCATTTCATTAGCAGGGTATTGTTCAGGAGATTGATGGCTGGCAAGCTAAGAAAAATTGCATCTCCCTCTGCAGCTGCCTGTCTCAGAGACAGCATTCATCACAGAAGGAAGGGAGGGAAGGAAAACATACAGGAGTAAGAACCTGATGCATCGGCATTCCACCGAAATCAGCTGTCTGTGGGTGAGGATCCTGAAGTCTGGGAATCTTCGCTTCGCTGCTCCAACCCCAGGAGAAAGTAGAGAGAATGTGAGTGTTGGGACCACTCTTCCCAGTCTGAACTCACAGAGGCCTCACCTCTCCTCTGTGCTCAGGAATTATTATTATTAAACAGAGAGCTCCAAAGCAAAGCAAATATTGACATTAAGAAAGAAAGTAAATGCCATTGTGCTTCTGGGTGCTGGAAGAGAGGAGAGAGACAACGAGGAGCAGAAGGAAATGAGGCTCTGGAAAGATTTTGAGAGGCTTATGTTTGCTCCCCAGCCCTCTCAGCATCTACACACTCTCCTTTTGCTGGGATTTGGGGCTTTCTGCTGGAAACAGGAACACTGCAAGTGCAGAGGAAGGGCACACCATAGTGTCATGTGTTTGTGACAAAAAAATACTCAGCTCATGTTAAAGCTGCAGCCTATCCTGCCACTTGTGGAACATCATCCCCGTTTTGTCCGGCCCTCTCCATCCTCTTGGAGGCAGCTTCTGACGTGGGAGGCCTGCGAGAGCTCCCGATGCCGTGAACAAAAACCACCTCGCGCCCGTACACAAAAAATTAAAACCTCATTTGTGTCTGCTGAGCGAACAAACCACAGCTAATTAAATCCCCTCACAATAGAACGTTACGTGAATGAGAACCACCTCCTTCAAAGAGCAGCTGGGGGCAAACACAGCCATTCGTGCTGTGCCCCTCCGGAGCCGGGGGGTGACAAATCTTTCATGGCACAGGCCTGAGGGAGCTCCCTCACAGCCCGGCAGACGAGCCAAGAAAGATTTGATTGGGTTTTGCCAGGGAAGAAACCACACGTAGACACACAGAGCCACGCAGCAGGAACGCTCTCCTGCTGCCTCCCCAGGGAGCAGCGGGGCTCTCAGCCATCGCTCCCACTAAGGGATGGGGAGCTCCCTTCCTGCTCACAAGGTTTGCAGCAGGGAGGGGACACTCAGGCACTGCCGTGGGCTCTGTCCTGCCCTCTGTCACACATGATGTGCAGGAAGAATTTATTATGGTCTAACATCCGTGCCAGGGAAACCAGACCCATCCCCAAGGCTTGAATAACCTCTCTTGCTATTGTGCAGGATCTCCTCGCCAGCTTCACACATCCTTAGGGAATGGAGTTGTGAGCTGCTTTTCTCTTCTGTCCCGTTTTTTTTTTTCCTAGGCAGAGAGGTGAGAAGCACAGAGAAATCTAAGTGGCAAAACTGGGGCCAGGAAGGACATCAGTGCCAATCAGCACCCAAATCTGATCACAGAATCATGGAATCATTAAGGTTGGAAAAGGCCTCCAAGATCATCGAGTCCAACCTGTGTCAGATCACTGAGTGCCATATCCAGTTGTTCCTTGGACACCTCCAGGGACAGGGACTCCAAACCTTCCTGGGCAGCTCCTGCCACTGCCTGACAACCATTTCCATGAAGAAATTCTTCCTGAGTGCTTCCCGAATTCTTCCTGATGGTCCATGACAGCCCCTTGACAGTCTCCCTTACCCAAAGGCAATCACATGAGTAGAACCATGTCACAAAGCAAAGGAAAAGTCCCCAAATTGCTGGGGACAGATTACCAAGTGTGTCACAACTTCCCACACTCTTTATTTTTCACCCTACTAGCAGGTGTAATTTCAAACTGTGCAAGGTGCCTGCTCACAGCTCTGGCTTTGCAGCAAAGGGTATTTAAAAGTCAAAGGGTGGTTGGGAAAAGACCTGTTTTGTATTAAAAGGATGAAGTTCATTCAGCTGAGCTCAGTCTGGACTCCTTGAGCAGGAGGACAAGGGCTCCTTCTGCATCCACACAAGGTCAGCCTTTGTGTTTTGGGGTTTTTTTTTTGCAATATCAATTAACTTTCTTTTCTGAAGAAAATGTGGAGTGGCATTTTTTTTCACTTTAGAAGTGTTGAAATGGGATGATTCACCAGAATCTTTCATTCTTTCCTACAGATATACTCATTATCATGTTTCTTGCAAAAATGGACTTATTTATGGAAGAGTTTCCTGCAAAGAATTTCAGTTTCATGAAAGCAGTTTTCTGATGAGGAAGCAGATAATCAGGGAGCACCTGACCTTACCTAGTGTGTCTTATCTTCCCTCGTTAGTACCAAGGAGCTTTTCTGACACAGTGGCAGAAGTGGGAGGGCTGGATTCCTGTGTTTGCCGTGATTCCGGACCAGGAGTCAGGAGTAATCAGCAAGATAGAACCCCAACCCAGACCAGGAAGGAAGCAAGAGAGAATTTTAACACCTTTCCCCTGCCTCTCCTCTGTCTGCAGTGTCAGCAGCATCACCGCTGTGATTTTGCAGTGGTTTGCATGAGGCTTTTTGATCCCTGGGGGAACAACTGTCATGCCCTTCAAGCGTGTGGTTTGAAAGGGTCTGGAAGTGCAAAGAGGAGACAAGGGAAAGACAAGACTTTATTTGGTTCTGATGCAGTCAAACCAAGCCATTCGTGCATTGCAGCTTCTATCAGCAATCCATGTGGAACACAGTCCACAAGCACTGACACCTGGTGAGTGAATGACCAGTGCATTTTCTCCACAGGAAGTCCTGGAATATTCTGGGGCAAAAATGCTCTGCCCTCTAAAACTGCCCTTAAGTATCCACAGTGCTGCCTCCCCTTGATGCTTTCCTCAGAAGCATTCCTAAAGCCAGAAGTCTGGCAGAAAGGGAGAGGAAAAAACCTGAGGAACCAAATGAATGCAGATGACAGAGAGTGGCTGCGAGGGAGGCAGAGCCTCGAATGAATTCACTGTCAGCGCTGAAGCCAGCTCTGCATTGGCTCAGGGGAGGGGACTGCTCTGTGTCGTTTTGCATTGAGTGCTGGTGGGATTTTAAGGTTTTCATCCTGGTTTGACACCAGTTCTGCCGTTTCCAGACTGGCTGATTTGTGGCAGGAATCCCAGAGGCTGTGCTGAACTGCCTCTCCTCACCCATCTTGTCTTGCTCCTGAGGGCAGCTTAACTAACTCACCTGAAAGATTATTTATTTGGCAGTAAAAGCCACAAATAAAACACAGCCGCCTAATGAAGACAACTTGGTGAGTCTGGCCCATTTTTAATTTTAATGTTGCATGTAATCTCCATTCTGGTCTCTGGACTTGTCAGTGGTTTTACAGCTCCTGATTATATGAGTGTGGCAGGCAGAGACAGCTCAGTGGAAGAGCTGGGAAAGCAGCATTAACGAGAGCCCCCGGGGAATCCAGCCACAGGAGCTGAGGAATTGTCTGCACCATCATCGCAGTGACAGAAAGCACAGGCTGAGCAAGCACTCCGTGGTGGTGTCCTTTTCACAACCTACCCGGCTGCTTGTTTATAGGTAGCCAAATAGCTCTGGGCCTGAAACACAAGGGAAGAGGAGACTCCTGCATCGCCATCCATGGAGAGAGGGACACTTCACTGTGTGTTACAGACAGGCAACTCTTACAGAAATGAAGTGGATACCAGGGATTTGCGCATGGGTACAGAAAAGAGGGTCAAGCCTGTAGCCAATTTTGGGATCTTGGACTGTCCAGCACTGCTCAGCTCCTTATCCCCAAGGCTGTCTCTGCTGGTGAAGGATCCCATCGATAACAAGCGAGCCAGCCTCCTCTCCAGAGCACTGTCCTGCCAATAAAGCCCTCCAGAGTCATTCACCTCCTCCCACCAGACAGGCCTGGTGCTAACCAGCCTACAGATTGGAGAGTAAATCTATTCAGAGCCTAAGGATTTTCTGACAGAAAGATGGATACAGAGACAGCAGTTTCCTTCCCGGCATGAATAGAGGCAAACAAAAAGGGCCAGGCACATTAAAACTGGGCGCAGCTCCTGTTTGGAGCCCCATGTCCTCAGCTGTCCTTCATGGCTTGCTCTCCTGCCTGCAGGAGCCTCAGGCTCGCTCCTTCCATTGTGCCATGAGGGATGCTCTCATCCACCCCTCAGCGAGCACATCGGCCTCTGTTGTTGGAAGAGAATGGACTGAGGGACGCCTGGAGAGCACAGAGGCTGTTGGGATTGCCACCACTGCGGGCTGAGGGAGCTGGATGCTGTCTCACAGCTGGGGACCTGGAAGGGAAATGCGGGCTTTGCTCCATGGGCCGTTCTGCCAGCCCAAGATCAGGGATGAAGCAGTCAGCAGAGCAGCACGTGGAGCTCCACTTTTTTTCCAGATGCTGTGGTGGTTGGCAGGAGCCATCGCAGACCTGCAAGGTTTGCATCCCTCCTAACCAAGGCAGGAGGTACTGCAGCCTTTATGGATAGGAGAATTGGGACCAGGAGGAATTATACAACTGACATACAGGCAGCCTATGGCAGATCTCAGAGTTTTATTCCAGCCTCTCCTAGGACTCAGAAGAAGTTTAATCAAGGCTGCATCCTTTCTCTTTACAATCATGTAAATCTGGAGCAACTCCCCTGGAATTACTCTGTCCTTACCTGCCCAGAGCCTGCCCTAAGGTGGTGAGCTGTGGGCTGCATTCAGAGCCAGGGCTCACAGGCAGGCAGCACTTGGGAAGGTGGCCACAGAGGATGCTTCAGACCCTCCAGTTCCCCAGCCCAGGGCTGCAGGCTCTTCCCTGATGCTGGGCCCCCTTTCCTCCTGGGGAAAGGGTACTGCAGTGCAAAGAGTGCTTGGATAAAGTCCACAGGCACCGACCCCCAGTGAGAAAGGAGGGGTCTCATCCCCTGGCTCCCCTCCAGGGAGCAGCATGTCAGCCACACGAGATGTTTGTCAAATGAAGTGCAGAAACTGCCACCAGCTGTGGAGCTGGTGAAAACTGGCCCAGCCATTGACAAATCTTTCTCTAGAGATGGCTGACTCAGAGCTGCTCTGCCTCCCGGGTGTCTCCTGTCGTGCAGGCCCTGTCACTGCTGTGTCTCAGAATCAGCCAGGAGGGTTTTCTGCCTTCTGACTTTGACCTTCTAAGGATGTTCAGCGTCTTTCAGCATCTGGCCCATCAGGGATGTGACATGCTTCACAGCTGTGCAGGGCAGCAGGCACAGGCTTCCCAGAGCCACAGAGACCTCATTCCTCCTCCTTGCTTCCCATCTCTTTCCAGGGACTGAAGCAGATGGGCTGCACGGCTCCTTCAGGTCCCAGCAGGAACATTGGGGCAGCACACAACATTGTACCCAGGTGACCAGGGATCTTTTCCTACTTTTAGCTCCTCCAGCATGCTGTTGGGAAGCACCTTCCTGCTGCTGCCACCCACGGCTCTGCAGCCAAACCACTGGCAGGAGTCTCCATGGATAATCAGCATTCCACTACAAAGCCAGGTAAACCTCCCACTACCCGCAGAGAGGGATGTGTCTGTCTCAGGTGCTGGATCACTGATTCCCAGTGCTGCTTAGTTCAGTCCCTAGACACCATTTATCGGTCTCCAGCCACAATGGAAATTGCTGTGCACATCAGGGGCTCACCAACCTGGGCTGCAGTTTGGCTTTGTCCCAATTCCCAATGTTACCCTGCTGGTTGGGCTTCCCAAGGGGCAAGGAAGAGGCTTGTCTGTCTTCACAGGTAATTAAATCTGGATTAGAACATGATCTGACTGGAATCCAGCCTGGGGAAAATTGTAAAGGGCTTCCCAGAGGTGAAGCTCTACCCAGAGTCCAGGCAGTGCTGTGCCCTTCCTCTGTCTCCTGAAAGAAAGGGGACAGTGAAAACCCCACAGAAGCTGCTTTGGGAACCTGGACAACACGACACTGCCCAGCACATGTGGCTCTCTGTTCCACCTGCAGGAATCGAGGCACAGAGCCCTGACTCTTGTAAAACCAAGTTTAATCCCTAGTTCTCCCTAAAAATTCACATGCTTGGCTTTGCAGGGCTCTCAGGAGGGAGGTTGCAATCTGGATACCCACAGCACCCCCGCCCATGATCAGCTTCCTCCCGGCTGCTGCACAACGGGCCTGAAAACACAGAACCAATATGCAAATCTGACATTTAATTTGGACATAAGAGTTTAATGAGGCTGTGGAGATTCTGCCACTTGCAGCCTCCACATCCTGCAACCTGCACTCACACTCCCTTAATTGAACGTGTCCCCACTACACATGTCTGGATGCACAGGCACGTGCACGTGTTCTCCAACACAATTCCACACTTTGCTCCCAACTCCATATTTTCCCGCCTCAGTCTGGAGACCTCTTTTAAGGTGATGCTTTGGTTTGGTGGCTCTGCAGCCTCTGAGCCAGAGGGTTGGGGCCAGACAGTTCGTGAGCTGCTGTTTTGATCTTGAATAGATGGAAGATGTACCAGGAATTGGCTCTGGCATCCCTGGGATGAAGAGGGAAGGGCACAGCTTGTGCCTTGCAAAGCCTTTCCTCCCATCCCAAGAGACCGGGGAAACGTTTCCCTGCCAAAACAAGTGCTTCAATCAGGGAGAACGAATCGCATCCACTAGCCCCAGCAACAAACAAGAGAACAAATAATCAAATAACAAAGCCCAAGCAAAACCCAGGAACTCCTACATGCAGCAAGCAGATACTCCCTTTGTGCCACCTGCCTGAGAGCAAAGCCTTCCATCAGCTCCCAGTACAGAGACTCCACAGTCTTTTTATTTGAAGAGGATTATGGAGCTGCCATTCAGTAAATGAAGTGCCACTCCAAACAGCTGCACTGTGGCCTGCCCTCATTCAGACACGGTGCCTTGCTGGGGCTGCAGAGCTGCAGGCAAAGGCTGCTCCTGGCCTTGGAACGCTGCAGAGTGCATGCACAGGAGCCAGGAGAGAGGTGAAGGAGCAAGAGAGTGCCATTTCCTCATTTCTGCTGCTCCCCTGGAAGATACAGCCAGGGTTTTCTCCTTCAGCAGCCTTCTTTTCTCCCAGGTTGCAGCCACAGCACCACACCGCTCCTCTGGCCACTGAAATATATATCCTGCTTTCCTGGGAGGGGACAGCAGGATAAGAGTCACTCCCCTTTGCCTGTCGCTTGGTATCACAACGAGTTGCTCCCAGAACCCATTATTCCCACAGTGAGCACAACACCTTCTGTGCAGGGCTGATTGCCCAGAGCCACAGGAGACAAAGGCAGTGAGCTCCAAGCCCCAGCTCCAGGCGTGCCACATTTAATTCCCAGGGAATATGATCCGAGGAGAGGCTGTGCCACTGGTGAAGAGACAGGAAGACCCAGCCTGGGGCTGGAAGTGGGGAATGTGAGCTGGCCCAGGGCAGGAGATCAGCGGGAAGAGGCAGGAACGTGGGACATGAGCGCTGTTCAGCACGAGCAGGCTCTGGGATGAAATATTAATTCTGGCATCCTGAACAGGCAGCAAGCAGCGGTGTCTGAGCTACTTGGCCATGAATAAAAGATGGTGCTGAAAATGGGGAAGAGCAGCAAATTAATTAATCGAAGCAAAAGTCTCTCCATTCCCATTAAGGAACAAGCCTGGAATCCTCCCACATGCAGCTCAGCTTGGGGAGCACACAGGGGCACAGAGAGGAGAAGGGCAGCAGAGGCAGGGTCTTCTCCCAGTGACCTGGGGTCTCCTGCTGCCCAGCAGTGCCTGTAAGCTCAAGTTCAGATCCTGATTCAGCTTCTCATCATGTCTGACCCGCCAGCTTTGGGAGTTCAGCCTCTGCCAGCCCGCACTCCTCACCTGTGCCCTGGCTCCCTCAGGTTTTAGGTAAGGAGCGAGGTGGGAGCTGAAGGGGGCTGCAAATTCCTAACGCCCCATTCCAAGAGCTGTGCCAAGTAGCCCAGCTCTGGGCCAACGTGGGACCCAGCCAGCTGCTTCCAGGCGGGCTAGCAGGAGGACTCTCCTGCTGGTGGAGGGCTTGGAGCTCTTCCTGCCTGCAAGAGAAGACAGTCCGGTTTTCCTTCATTCAGAGCTGGGAATTTTCTGGGTGCTGCTCAGTGCTGCCATGCCCAAGCCCAATCCCTTACGCTGCACCAATTGACTGGGAACAAAGTAGTGGGGGCTGCTGCAGATGGAGAGACACCCTCAGCACCAAGAGACGACTGATCTCCTCTTCTGAAGCCTTGCCCATAAATTATAGATTTTAAGCAGTGTTTGTTTAAAATATTCAGCTTGCCACTTAAAAAAGAATACTCATACACACCAGGAATGGGGAAAAAGGATGGGGGCTGCTTTCCCACTTGGAGGAGGGGGAGGGAAGCAGCCAGGAGAGAGGTGTTTCCTCGACTAATGAGCCAGCGTCCCTGGCTGTGGATGTGCAGTCGGACACGTGAGGCACCTGCACTGCAGCTTTGCCTGCCTCTACCTCCAGCACACAGCTCAGGCCCAGCCTCTGCTTTCCCCCCTGCATCCCAGTGTTCAGGCCATCCCACAGGCTCCCCTTCGAGCCCACAGGACAATGTTAGGCTTGCAAAGTCAGAGCAAAGGTACCTGAGGTGTTCCGAGGGAAGGAAGGAGGTGAGGAGGCAGGGAAACATCCCCCTTTACACAATCCTCCCTTACCTAGAAACACATTCATTGCTTTGATTAAAAATTCAGCTTTTCAGCTGCCTTGGCCACTGGGCAGGTCCACAAAAGATGAGATGCAGGGAGCAGTAGCCGAGATATTTCTCATCAATGAAAAATGCTGCCCTTCATGTGAGCATCCCAGCCCGGCCAGGCACCAGAGCCTGCATTGCCGCCTGATGGTGAGGAGCAGGCAGGGCCCTGCTGCAGAACGAAGGCATTTCTCCTCTAGGTTGCAGCACCTCCCAGGCTAAGGCAGGCTCTCACCGTCTTCTGGGATGGATTTCCCATGGAAGAGACTGCAGAGAGCACTGGTGAAGAGACACAGCCTTGCAGGAGGTGGTAAAGGCTTCCTTCAGCTTTTCCTGCCCAAGGAAGTTCACTTGGATACTCAGGCACATCTTGAGCAGAGTACAGGGAGCAGCAGCCCAGTTGTTCAGGAAGGCACAGATCTAACCCTGGCTAGCTGTGGTTTTATCAGGGTCACAGCCAGCCAGGAGCTGGCTCTCCTGAGGCTCAGGTAGCTCTGGAATCTCCCTGGGATGGATGGATGGATGGATGGATGGATGGATGGATGGATGGATGGATGGATGGATGGATGGATGGATGGATGGATGGATGGATGGATGGATAACTGCCAGGACCACCAGCCCAGGGCAGTTTCCCCTCCCTTCCTGCCACCTGGGTGATGCTCCAGGCCCAGCCCTCCTCCTGGCAGCTTAAGCACACTCCAGGCTGGCTGCACCTCATTCTCTCCTTAGCTGCACCCCCTGTGCCCCCAGGAGGCAGAGAACCTTTCTTGCTCTCCATCCCAGGAGACACTGACCATTCTGGCAAGTTCTGTACTGTATTTTTAATAAATTATCCCCAAACTCCATTTGCATGGATAAAAATAGCATCAACTGCTCTGCCAAGCCGTTTTTCTCTTGGTTAACACATTCATCCAAGCTGCTCTATTTGTCTTTCCTCCACAGACTCATATTCTTCTGGATTCATTTTGTCAAACAAATTGCACAAGCTGGACTGCCCATTTACCCAGTGCTGTTTGATTACAGGGGTTATTTATGAAACAGCAAGACATATGGCATTAAGCTTCTTAATAATAATAATAATGAGAGAAGGGAAGGAGAAAAGCACTAGAAGAGAGGAGGGAGAAAATGTTTATTACAGACAAAAGCTCCTGCCATCAGTGATAAATTCCAGACACTTTTTCCAGTTGCTCTTGTGCTGCTGGCATGATGAATGGCACAGGCACTCAGCTCAGGAGCGTGGCCACAGGATCCAGGGAAAGGAGGGAAATGCCAGAGCACACACAGGTGGTGGGGCTGGCTCAGGTGTGCAGGGACCACTGGCCACTGGGCACTTCACTGCCCAGGAGGTCACAGCAACACAGACTCCACCCAGCCCTGCTTTTGAACCCAATTCCCTCTCTTCTCTCTGATGCAGTTGCTTATTTCTGAGGAGTTTGGGACCACTCCATTCAGCACATGCAGAACCCAGTTGGCTCCCTGAAGACATCCCCCTCTGACCTGGCCAGCCTGGCTCCGATAGTGACTCACTGCAATTCAATCAAAAGTTCTGTCAAAGAAAGATGCTCAATTAAGGGCCTGGGAGACCTTGAAAGCAGAGTCATTTCTGCAAGAGGAAGGTAATTAACTTTTTTAATCAGCGGGCACTGATCTCAAGGTCTAGTGAAGAGAGAGAGAAGCAAACTCACTCTCATGGACTCAGAGCAGAGCCCTGTGATGTCACTGGAGGCCCCAGGAAAGGGCTGGAAACTGGACTTGGTACACACCAACTTGCAGAGCTGCTCCATCACCTCATCCTTCTCCCTGAAGCCGTTCCCCTGGGGCAGAGGCACCTTCACTTCTGGTCTTCCCTTCTCACTTTGTCCCAGCTAAAGAAAACACACCAAATTTCCAATCAGAGCAGCATCAGTGGCTGGAGGTTATTCCTCAGCAGCCCAGACTCCCTCACTGTCTTGCAGGGAAGGCCCTGGCAATGGGATAAACAAGCTCAAGCATCAAGACTAAAAGCTTTGCCTTGGCACTTGCAAATGTCCTGTAGCACCAGCCTCAGCTCCTGGTCTCGTGTTCATCAGCTGGCACAGACCAGGGCACTGGGCAGGCAGAGTTAATCAGGGCTCGTTTGCGATTGCAATGAACTCCTGCGTTTCACTGCCTGCATCCTAAACCTGCTTTCTAATTCCCCAAGGCAGAGGGATTTACACTCGCAATTTTATGTCTAGTTAGTTAATGGTCCATTATTGTCAAAAGGATCAGTAGCTAAAAGTTAAATCCTACAGGATTTACGGTAAGGAAGAACCAAAGGCTGCAGAAGAGCACATGCCAGAGGGGGCACAGGAAACATTGAGGGGTTTGCAGGTCCTCAGTGCTGTGACACTGGTGACTGGACACTGCTGGTAACAGCTCTAGAACAAGGCTCACCCCAGCACTTTCCCCCGACACACTGTACCAAGTTTCTGGCTCAAAAACTCAGGGCAAAACAGCAGCTTTGGTAGGACTGGAATGGGTTTGTTCATGTTGAATTCCTGCCCCCTCCCCATCAAGACACTAAAAGGGCTCCACTCCCTTAGCAAGATAAAGGTTTCTGCAGTACACAGGAGCCTGCCAATAGCCAAAAACCTCTGTCTGTTGTGCTGCTGTCCCTGAGATCCACAGTGATGCTGCTGTCGGAGCAGAGGTGTTAAAGCAGCTACACTGAAAGGTCTGTCAGCACTACAGAGCTGGCTGTGCAGGGCTTTATAAACCTGCCCATAAAAACTCACTCCAGGCTGCAGGGTGAACAAGGTTCCCAGGCCTCTGAAGCAGACAATCATTCTTTTCTTTTTATTTTGGAAACAAGGAAACAATTTTTTTTTTTTCTGCTGGCTGAGGTTTTGTGAGTGGTAAGTGGTGCCAAAGAGACAGAGTTTGGCTAGACGGGGGACTGGAAAACATTTAAGTGATCAATGAACAGTTCCTTATTGTGTTTAGCAAGGGGCTGGAAATTATTTTATCGGTCAAGGTAGCTTGAACTGTGGCCAGGCAGGAAGCACAGCACAACGCTGAGGTCTACAGCCATCCAGATAGGGTCAGACACCCACACCTGCAGAAGATGGACATATTAGGCCTGGAAAAACAATCCAGGAGATCTCCCAGGTCTAAACCGCTCACCCCCTCACCACCACACACAAATGTGACAGCAACACTGCTGGTACTGAAAAGCCTGGGACAGAGAAGGAAGACTTATATGTTATTTAAAGGTTCTACCAGTCTGGCTTTCCAGTGATTCTGTAACTCTCTCCCTACCAGAATTCCCCACTAGACTCTGCCTTAGCCCCTTGATGCAACCGTAAAACTTGGAGGAGCCCAATGCATGCTCCATGCACATTATGCCAGCATTCAGAAGTTGTGCTGCTCTTTTCATCATTTCTTCTTCTAAGCTGCTGGGAGATCAGCAGATTTTAATTTTTTTTTTGTTCCCCTCTACTTTCCATCCAGCTGGGAGTGCTCTTCTCCACTGGAGTCTGTGCTCTCCACTAAAGCCCTGCTTCACTAAGTTAGTCCTGAGAGTATATACACAAAACAGAGCCGTGCAGCTCATAAAGCTCACTTTCATCCCTCCCGTCTACCCTAGCAGGGAACACAAGGCGAAGCTCTGAAAAGCAAGAAGCATTAAAACATGAAAAAATAAAGCAAAGCCCCCCCCTCTACCAACGGCTCGTGGTGTGTAAAGAAAACACAGGACTCGTGGATTGTGTAATCTGTGTTCACCTGCAAGGAATTGGTGTTCACCTGTGTGCAGCAGCCTAGAGAAGGGCAATGCTGCTCTCTCGTGGTCTCACCCTGCCTTTGCTTCCTCTTCTCATCACTCCTTTTACTGCTTTTGCTGCAAATTCTCTGGACGGAGCAACCCCGACTTGAGGAAGATGTCCCTACTCATGGCAGGGACTGGAACAAGATTAGCTTTAATGTCCCTTCTGACTCAAACCATTCTGGGATTCTGATTCCCTCGTGTTTCTCCAAGAAATAGCAATCCGTGTATTATTAAGAGGAAGAGGCTGGCTCCATCAAATCATTGCTTTGCGTGAGGAGGACACACGGGCAGTCTTTGTCGGCCTTTCACACTTGATTAATTCATATTTATAACGCTTTGCTTCATCTGAACGGAGCTTCTTGTGATTTATTGCCGATATGTTTTCAGAAATGCAGCCCTGGCCTGCCAGCACAGAGAGGAATTGCATGAAAAGAAGCTGTGGGTTGGTTCCTAGCGTTTGTTTACTCTTCCTGTAGTAAACAGCAGGTTATGTTGTTTGTGGTGCTCAGTAAATCCCCGCTTTGTTAAGTGTGTGTTTGCAAGTAGTGCCTTCCCCTGTGCCTGTGTGTAGCATGATTATAACAGCAATGTTTTCCTCTGGTTTTTCATCTAATTTTCCCTGCCTTTCTTATTTTGCCCACCTTTTTATCCCTGCCTCTGATTTACACCAACACAATTTTCTGGTATTCCTTTGTTTGCAAAAAAAAATCGCTTTCAGGGTTTCTCTCAATTTACTAATATGTAGCCTCAGAAACAAGTAAGTACTATCAGTACTTCCTTCAAGTTAAGAAAACATCGTTTTTTTGGAGTATTTTGCCCAACATTTTTTTATTAAAATATGAGAGGCCACGGGGGCGGGGCTGTGCCGCGGCCGCACAGCTTTTCCCGCGCCGCAAGGGGGCGCCTCCCGCCGCTCCCCTCAGCGCCCTCAGATCTCTCAGCGCTGCGGTCCGTGAGGCGGGTGCTGGCGAAAGGCGCTCCGAGCGGCTCGAGAAAAGGTGTTGCAGCGGCCCTGGGGCAGACTGGGGGCTCTTGCAGGTGAAGGGAATGTTGGGCAGCGGCGTCAGAAGGCAGCAGGGTGTTTCGGTGGACTTGCTGAGGGAAAAGCTGAGGTAGTTCAGACGGGGCAGAACAGCTTCCGAGGTGGAAAGCTGAGGGAGCTTTGAAGGGAGAGACGAGGGGATGTTTTGAGGTAAAATCTGAGGTGAATTGTGCGGGACAGAATGAAGATCTCGCAGGGACCAGCTGAGTTACTCTGTAGGGGATATTTTGGGGGACTAAATAGGAGGTGTCCTGTGTTTCACTGAGGGAGAAGCAGGTGCCGCGGGTTTCACTGAGGGCCGTGAGGGACGCGGAGGCAGAGGTAGGTGTCCTGAGTATCGCTGGGGTGCTCGGAGGGTCACTGGGAGGCCATGGGGGTGCCCTGGGGGACGCGGGGCGGGGCTGTGCCGCTGCCGCACAGCTTTTCCCGCGCCGCAAGGGGGCGCCTCCCGCCGCTCCCCTCAGCGCCCTCAGATCCCTCAACGCCGCGGTCTGTGAGGCGGGTGCCGGTGAAAGGCGCTCCGAGCGGCTCGAGAAAAGGTGTTGCAATGGCCCTGGGGCAGACTGAGGGCTCTTGCAGAGGGAGGGAGTGTTGGGCAGCGGCATCAGAAGGTAGTAGAGTGTTTTGGTGGATTTACTGGGGGTTAAGCTGTGTTAAATCAGACAGAACAGCTTTGCAGGGAGAAAGCTGAGGTGAGACAAGCTGTGGTTGGAGGGTTTTGTGGTGGTGGGGATAGCTGAGAAAGAAGTTTCTGTGTGGAACTTCCTTCACGACGTCTTTCTGTCCCAGAATTGCAGATGTGGGTTATGGGGTTTCGTGGGCTAATTAATTGTTTTTCTGTCTTTTTGCCCTCTCCTTTAGCCTTTTTGCCGATCTTGTTTAGAGAAGTTGTGGTGGTCTTGTGTCTCAACCTGTTGGTTTGGTTTTTTTTTACAGCATTTTTACTGGGAAGAAAACATCTGGATCTCAGCATCCACAAAACCCTTGGTTTTTCTCTCTTCTTTCTCACTGTGACTTCATTTTAACTGTTCCTCCATCTTCTTTTCCATCAATAAAATGCTTTGTCAGTCTCTGTTTTACAATTTTTCATACACCATTTTTCTTCTCTCATGCTTTTTCAATTGTCCTGTATTTAACATTTTCCCCTGCAGCTGCAGATTGTGATGTCGTGAGCTGTTTGTCCATCCTTGGTGCTCCTAAATGCAGTTACCATGATTTGGTGTCCAGGTAGGTGCCACTGCCCTGCTACAGCTGACATCTTATGGACAGATCTCGGTGAATTATCTGAAAAGAATAGGAGAGTGAGTTGTAATCAAGTGCTGGCTGGCAGGGTCCCAAACCCCTTAGGCATAAATGTTACACCAGGTGCTGTGTAGCTTCTGCTTTGGAACATGCTCAAGCTCCCTTACCCACAGGGAAAGATTTCTTCCATTAAACACAGACAGGAAGCTCTTTGCAATGAAGAGCTGTTTGCTCTTTGCAATGAAGACTTCAACATTTAAGAGAGATTTATTAAGCGTGTGTTGCCTTTTCCTGTTTATTCCCGGTGCTGGTACAGGGCACCAGCTGTGAATTCCTCAGCACCAGGAGAGTAAAACCTGGTTTTACTCATGTCTGTTGTCATGTGCTTCTTGGCCTAACTTAAAGCATTCTCCAAGCAGCAGGGCCTCCACTTGCTGAGTTTTAGGTACTGTAGATAATAATAAATAATAAAGAGATAAGTAATTTACAATCATAGATAATAAATAATTAATGATAATGGATAAGTAATAGCTGAGAGAGATGAGCACTTTTCAGCACAGTTCTTGTGTGCCTGAGTAAATGCTCACTGCTACAATCCTTGTTTTTCCCCTTTCATTTCTAACTTTTTTCTAACATTGGGATTCTCCTTTCTAAAGCATCTTTATGAGAGTCTATATCCACAATCTCTCCTACACTAATATTTCAAATCAGAGGGTTGGCCTGGACTAAAAAAAAGGAAGGAATTTCTTAAGGCTGTGGTTTTCTGTGGCAAGACTGCTCCCCAGCGATGTGAAGTGACCCACTTGCTGTCTCTGAAGGGGACAGTAGAAGGGATGGGGGACTTGAGCTCTCAGCTCTGCTGTGAGAGCCCAGACACTTGTGGGTTCTCCAGGGTTCTCCAGCCTAAGCAGGAGCAGACAACAAATGGGTATTGAGCTGCCCGGGAAGCACTTGAAAATCCCCTTCTGCTCCAAACAATTTGTCATTATGGACTGGGAGGAATCCCTGAGTGGCCATGTACAGCAGAAGAGGTTGATGTGGCTGGAGGGCTGCTGGTGTTTGGGGTGTGATGCCGAGAAGGGAAACAGCAGGGCTGGCCGAGTGCCTGGAGGAGCCGCAGCCCGGGGTGTGGGCAGGCAGGGCTGCCTCCTCCTCCAGGCACTCGGCTGGGGCAGGGGAAGCCCTTTCTCCCTCAGCCCTGCACATGTGCCATTGTCCCTGCTAACAATGGGGAGAGGAGGGAGCGCTGGAGCTGATGACACAAACCCCGGGACAGGAGCAGCTGGTGGCTGCTCAAGGGAAGCTCTGTGTGTGCAGCCACAGCCTCTGCCCTGCCAGCACTGCCCGCGTCCCAGACAGGGCTCCTGACAGCCTCAGGGTGGGACTGAGCCCTGTGCAGTGCCAGAAAGGGGCAAAACTGCCTTTATTAATCATGGAGAAATTGGGAGGGGTCATTGATTCCACACAGCACAGCCCCAGCAATCCCACGCTGAGAGCGTTGTCCAAACGCTCCTGGAGCTCTGGCAGCACTGGGGCTGTGACCATTCACTGGGGAGCCTCAGCAGTGCCCTACCACCTTCTTTTCCTAATATCCAACCTAAATCTCTCCTGGCACAGCTCCAGCCATTCTTTCAGGTCCTGTCCCTGGTCATCAAAGAGCAGAGATTGGTGCTGCCCCTCAGGAGGAAGTTGTAGACTGTATTTAACCTGCCTCTCTCCAGAGTTTGGGGCTTCCCAACTGGCTCAGAGCATAGGGAGACCCTGCAGGCAGCTGCTTCCTGTGGTTCCTCTCTGGTGCTATCCCTAGGAACGTGTGTGGCGAGAGTTAACCAGCCTGGCCTAATGGTTCCTTCATAAATAAGGAATGCTAATAAATACTTTCTATTCCTTAAGGCCCAGCAGATAGGAAGAGAATAATCAAGTATGCTATTTCCACTTTCTGTAACTTGCATTAGTCATCTCTCCTGAGACAGAGGGGAAAGCTTGGCTGGGGATGGGCAGCAGTAATGGTGCTGTGCTCTGCACCTCTCTCTGTCCAGCACCTCCTGGGAGGCCCCCAGCAGCTTCTCCTTTCCAGCATGAGTAAATCTCCCTAAAACAAAGGGGCTTAAGGTTTATCTGGGAATCGGTTCCCTCTCAGGGCTTCCAGTGCTGCACAACCTGTATCGGCCCCCACAGGAACTCCCCATTTTAAAGGGAGTGGGGTGTTCAGCAGGTGGAGGAGTTTCACCATCTGAAGTGGCAGCTTTTCCCAGTTCCAACTCTCTGTCCGTGTTCGTTCCCATCCAAAGAGCCCATGGGATGTGGCACCTTGCAAGGGGCTTGGAATACAGGCCCTGTGGCCACTGACCCCGCAGGTAAGAGACGGGTCTGCAAACTGAGCCAGGAGTTACCTGCCAAACCTGCCCAGCTCAGCTGGCAGAGATGCCTCTCCTGCCCCCAGGGACAAGTCTCCCTCTCAGCTCAGCAGAGATCAGGTTTGCAGGGCACGGTGCAGAAAGCAGCTCTCCCAAAAAAACCCAGCCCCTGCCAAGAACTAACAGGATGCGATGGGAGGCAGTGAGGAGGAGGCTGGAGCAGGCAGCCAAGCACCCTTCCCACTCAGTCTGGAGAGCAGATGGAGCAAACGAAGAGCTCTCTACCTCAGTCAACCTCCTCTTCCAGGCTGAGCTGGTTCCTCGTGTCCTGGCTGGCTCCCACAAGGATTCCCAAGACTCTTGCAAAGAGATTTTAGTAGCCTTGGGCTGGAGGCAGGCAGAGATAGTCACCCACTCCTCCAGATGGATATCAGGCTGCAAGGAGAATGGCTCTGCTCTGCTTGGGCAGGAGAGCTGCACTGCTGGGCTCTTGTCTGGGGGATCCCAGTAGGCTGGGAAGGCAGCAGTGCAAGTGAAGCAGGGATTTACTGTGGAGCATCCTACACTGTAGTGAATGCTCACTGCTGGCCGCCTCCCAGAGAAGCCCCCTCGACAACATTCCCACTTTGGGGCACTCGTGTGACTGGATGTGAGCACAGAGCCGGGGGCTACAAGGCAGGATACAGTGTGCAGCAAACAGGGAGGAACAGACGGAAGGGAGGGAGGGATGTTCCTGCTGGCAACTGTGTCATTGCAGGCTTGGAGCTGATTGCTCACAGGCACTCCCTAGCCCGATCACTGTTAGACAGAGATCTTCGGTCTCTGGGGCTTCTCTTTATGCAGGACAGAGGCACAAAGCAGGTAGAGGGTACCAAGGCTGGGGCTCTGTGCCAGCCATCTCCTTTGCCAGGCTGACGTGACCCCAGGCCAGTGCTGCAGCAGGAGCCCTGCCTGCCCCTGTTTTCCCTGGCTCTGTGCTGCCTGTGGGAAGCAGGGGAGCACAGTCTCCTCCACCCCTGCTCTGTGCAGCACTGCCACAAAGCCCAGGGGCTTCATATCTGGGCCATGCTACATTTAGCATCTGTGGGGCCTCGCTGGGCTCCCGAGGGCCATTCTGTCCCTCCAATCAAGGGCACATCTTTTCTGCAGCTTCCCTTCCTTGTCCCTCAAAGATGGGATGAGAAGGGCCTGGGTTTGGCTTAGTGCAGTGAGGAGTAAACCCTTTGCAGCCCTCCTGTGTCTGGGACAGGGGCTGAGCTGTAAGGCAGGTGAGCATCAGTCACTCCTAGGGCTGTGATCTCTGCAGATCCATCACTGATTCCCAGCTGCCCTCCCTTACTCCTCCATGCTGTAACTCCCCCATTCTAATGGCCTTGGAGAGGGTGTCAGGGGTCTCTCCACAGCACTGCTGCCCCCAAGTCCTGTTGTCTGTGTCCTTACATCTCCTCTCCCCAGCAATTGCCAGTGTGGGAACAAATGGTTGCTGCGTGGGCATTGTTTTGAGCAGGACCCAGGGTGTGCTGCTGTGCTGTGATTCATGAACAGGAGGCAAAGGGAGAGACTCTCCAATTCCTGTGTGTGGGATAGGCTGAGGGCAGGGCAGAGATGTTCCTCTTGGGAAGGATGTGCATCCACCTTTCTCCTAGAAGGGTGTCTCCTGCAGCAGGATGTCCTTGGGCAAGGCCAGGTTTTAATTGCTGCAGCATCACCAGACACCCGAGTCATGGTGCCCCTCAGAGCCTCTGCTCCCAGCCTGCCTCCTGCAGCTACTGGGAGCAGTGAATCTCCCCCCAGGGACTCCCCACATGCCCTGGCTTTCTCTCCAGAGAGGATCCAGGGGCAGATTGGCTGATCTGAGCTCCCAGGGGAGCTGTCTGTGCTCTGCCTCTTGCCTGCTGGTCTGTCTGTCCTGCCGCATCCACTGGCTCCTGCTGGTGTCTGCACTGCTGTGCTGCACCGTGCCTGTTTGGCTGCCTCCTTGTCCCTCTTGCTGTCTGTCTCCCTGACTGACACCTGCCACTGCAAACACTGCCTGCCTCCCTCTCCATCGGTCTGTCATTATTAGGTTTTCTCCTCCCCACCCTTTTCCTTTGGCCGCTATCCAGAGGCCTCTGCATTAGGGGTGACTTGGGTGCTTTTCTCTGGTTTATGGATAGCAGCCAGGCTGCAATCTGCAGCAAAAGGACTATCCAGAGGGAAAACCTCTGCAAGGAGCCTCCTGCAAATACCTAGGCAGGACAGTGGCTGCCTGCACTGCCCAGAAACTGCACACTCACAGTGCCTGCCTCCACAGCACCCCAGCCAGAGACTGAAAGGAAGCCCAAATCTCTCGCAGTGGGACTTGGGCCACTGCATGCCTCCAAAAGCCAGTCCTTGGAGCTTGAATTCCCTGGTTCCCTGTGGGATAGCTGGGAGTGAGGGTGGGGATGTGGAGGAGACACAGCTTGTGGAGATGGGAGGCTGAATGTGAAAAGGACCTGTGTGTGTGTGTGTGTGTGGTTACATGTGCTGCCCCACATCACAGCTGTGTTTGGACGTAGACCTTGTGCTTGCTGTTTTTCCACCCTGACAACATTGCAGCATGCCTCGTGTCTGTCTCTTTGCCTTGCATCCATCTGCTCTCAGTCTTGGTATCTTTCCCCCTTGTTTTGCTGTGCCTCTCATCCCATCCATAGCCAGCCCTGCCAGCCTGAGCCGTCCTGGGCCAGCAGTGTGGTGTGTCATTGTGCTGCCACAGTGCCTTCAATACCCCACAGCCAGCTTGGGGGGCTGTCCCTGTTTGGGCCAGCACACCTGCAGCCCACGCAGCAGCCAGAGCCAAGCTTTTGTAGAATTAGCAAAACCCCCTGCACAGCCAGCTTGCAAAACCTCAGCACTCGAGTGTCACCTGGGATCAGGTTCTGCTGGAGCAGAACATGACTTTTATATCAACTTTCCCAGTGTCAGCCCTTTTAGCAGAGCCCAGCCAGGGGTGTGGGAGAAGGTGAGGGCAGGGCAAGCCATCCTGTGTCTCTATGCCTTCCTGGGATACCTCTGGACACAAACTCCCAGGGAAAACAGCTCCCTGACGCTGCCCTCCTCTCCTGTCATGACCTTGCCAAAGAGCAGGGAAGAGCCTTGTCCCAGGCTGCTTTCTGGATCCAAAGCCATTTTGGCTGTGCAGAAGCAGCTTTGCTTCTCCCTATCCCAAACGTGTTGTTGGGAGCCCGTGGGGAGCAAATCCTTGGTGTGTCCTCACTGTCACGAGACCTGGGCCCAAAAATGAAGGTCTGTGTCCAGTGACATCACAGAGCCTGTAGATGTGACACTTGGAGCCGTGGCTTAGTGGTGGATTTGGCAGTGCTGGGTTAGCAGTTGGACTCGATGGTCTCAAAGGCCTTTCCCAACTTAAATGATTCTGTGATTCTTTGATTCAGCTGTGTATCCTGCCATTCCCACAATGATTTCCCACATGGAGGAGAGCCGTGTCACACAGGCCTTCGGTGACTTGGTGCAAGGTGGCCTCTTTGGGCACCTGAGCTGAACTTATTCTGTGGCAGAGGATGATACCTGCCCCTCCTCAGCAAAGCCCACGCCAAGCTCCTTTTCCCCTTCCCAACCCATCCTCCTTTCCCAGCAAAACACCTCCCACGCTGCCGGGGAGGATGAGGGTTGGCAGCTCTTCCGCAAAATGATGTTCCCATGGCAATAGGGATGTGTCGCCCGTCCTGGGGAACGTAAGGGGGGCGAACGGGACCTTCCGCATCAGTGCGCGCCCCTTGTCCGGGGCGGGGGCGTCCGAGTCCCGCAGAGGCAGGGCCCCCCCGCACCGCCCCCCGCCGCAGGGCC